>OZ023170.1:530000-590000 GCA_963678695.2 Diplodus puntazzo
CCCACTGAGTCGGTACTTGTTTCTCTCTTGATTCTGTGGCACCGATCTCTACCAAGACAAGACCACCAAAGAAATCTACTCCCTGGATTACTGATGAAACCTGAGATCTCAAGCAGGCCTGCAGGAAAATGGAGCGAGCATGGCGTAAATCTAAACTGGACGTTTTTTATCTTGCTTGGCGTGATAGTGTACTAAAGTATAAGCGTGCTCTAAATACTGCGAGAACAGGATATTTCTCCAGCATAATAAACAATAATAAACACAATCCCAGATTTCAGATTTCTCTTCAACACCGTGGCTAAACTTACTCACAAACCAGTTGGTTGCTTAAGAAACCGAACCTCGACCCATGATCGCTAAATAACTATCGACCAGTATCCAACCTTCTCTTCTTCTCTAAAGTCTTAGAAAGAGTCGTGTCCCAACAACTTTCAGGCTACCTACTCAATAATAATCTCCTGGAACCTTTTCAGTCAGCTTTCAGAGCCTGTCACTCCACCGAAACCGCCCTCACTAAAGTGGTAAATGACATTTTACTTAACTTAGACTCTAACTCTACCTCAGTGCTTATGTTACTGGATCTCAGTGCTGCATTTGATACTATAGATCATGGCATACTGTCAGACCGACTCGAAGGTCAATTTGGCATCTCTGGCCTGGCCCTAGCCTGGCTAAAATCGTACCTGTCCGAAAGAACACAATGTGTTTCCTACAATGGCACTTCATCAGTGTTTACTGCTGTGAAGTACGGAGTTCCCCAGGGCTCTGTTCTGGGCCTTTGCTCTTCTCTTTATATATTTCACCTCTCAGCCAAATTATTCGGAGCTATGGAATACATTTCCACTGCTATGCGGACGACACTCAGCTGTATGTACCCTTAAAAGCTGACGACAAATCTCAAATCACGAAACTAGAGACCTGCCTAAGTGCAGTGAAGAAGTGGATGTCTGAAAACTTCCTGCTCCTAAATTCGGAAAAAACTGAGATGCTGGTCATCACTCCAGCCAGACAGAGACACCATGTTGATCAGGTGACTGTAACTCTGGACAACTGCGTTATTTCTCAAAGTTCAACCATCAAGAATCTATGAGTTACTTTTGATTCTACACTCTATTTTGATCAGCACATCAAAGAAATTACCAAGATTGCCTTCTACCACCTGCGCAATACAGCTAAAGTTAGGTCCTGGATTACTGCAATGCCTTATTTTCAGGTCCATGTGAGAGCACTAAAAGTCTTCAGATGGTTCAGAATGCTGCAGCCAGAGTCCTAACACGTACGAGAAAATCTGATCATATTACACCAATCGTAGCATCTCTGCACTGGCTCCCAGTGCATCTAAGATCAGACTTATCGGGCTCCTTTCCTCTGGAATAACCTCCCAGCTGACATCAGACAGTCTGGCTCTGTTGACGCCTTTAAATCTAAACTCAAAACTCACTTCTTCGATTTAGCCTTTAATGAGCTCTTGATATCAATTGTAAGCTTCTTTAGTGGCTAGGTGTCAGTCTCAATGAGTTCCTATAGCACTAGATTTACACTGTGCTGCCGATGAGAAACAATCTGTTTATTCTGATCAATATCGCATTTCTCTAACCTCTGTTCTTGTTTTCTGTTCCCACAAGCTGCAAGCTGTGTCACTCTCTACACTCTCTATAGCTTCCTCCTCCTCCTCCTCCTCCTCCTTCTCTCTCTCCTCCTCCCCTTTCATTCAGGCTCCCTTCTGATGGACCACGGCCTCCTGGGACCATCTACCGTTTCTGGGCTCCTGCTGCCTTGAAATACTGACTGATCTGGATCGTCACACCCCGGGCTCTGCTGGATCCCTGCTCTCCTCTGTTTTCTCCTCATATCTATATTTCTGTAAATCTTGATGCCTCTCTCTGTCTGTTACTAATGATCCGTGTGTCCTGCCCTCTCTCAGGTCACCATGGTGGACAGGAGGTCGTCTGGCTCGGGCTCCACTTGGTGATGCCTCGTCCTGCTCGGTCGTCTCCTGGATCCACTCACTTTACATATAACTTGTATCAGACTTTCTGTTGATGTAACTTGTAAACTGTGATTTGTTGCTCTTTTCTGTACACACGACGTCCACTGCATGTCTGTCCGTCCTGGAAGAGGGATCCTCCTCTGTGGCTCTTCCTGAGGTTTCTTCCATTGTTTTTTTTACCCTGTTAAAAGGTTTTTTTTTCCCATCAACATGTGAAGTTTTTCCTCACTCGAGTCGAGGGTCTAAGGACAGAGGATGTTGTTCACTGTACAGATTGTAAAGCCCACTGAGGCAATGTGATTGTGATTTTGGGCTAAATAAATAAAATTGATTTAATTTTGATTTGATTTGATTTTCTACACCGGCCGGTTAACAACTATTGGATGAACTGTCAGAATAATGTAGTACAGACACCTTCCCATCAGCCTCAGCTGCACTTTGTGTTAGGTTAGTGCTTACTAGCTAATCTTAGCATGCTAACACGCTAAACTGAGAAGGTGAACATGGTAAACTTTATACCTCCCCTGCTGGAAAAACCAGCACAGACCAGCACCAAAACACAACACATGCTGGTCTTGCTAGTGACTGGTCTGGTCATGTTGTGTTTTGGTGCTGGTCTGTGCTGGTTTTTCCAGCAGGGTGCTAAACATCAGCATGTTCGCATTGTCCCTGTCAGCAGGTTAGCATACAGATATTAGCATAAGCTCAAAGCACCTTTGTATTTAGTGCTAATTAGCTAATTTTAGCATGCTTTGTTAAACTAAGGTGGTGGACATTGTTAACATTACACCTGCTAAACATCAGCATGCTAGCATCGTCACTGTGAGCATGCTAGCATATTGACGATAGCATTTAGCTTTTCACATGATCAGCCTCTTGCAAACTACTGCACGTGCTACATGTTGCTGAATGCATTTCAATGTAAAGCACACATGGTTTGAATGAAGTGGGATGTGAACAAACATCTCTCTCACAGCTGTGGAGCCCCCATCATGGAGGAGAGCACCAGAGGACGAGCTGAGCAGAAGGAAGGATCATTTAACAACAGAGACGCAGAAAAAAGAGAGGGATTTAAGGGAAGCTGGAGGAGAGTGACAGGACAGTTTACATTCATGGGAAATGTAACCGGAGCGAGTGTGAGATCTAATCAAGTTCAGGCATTTACTGTTGTTGTGTTCGGTCTGACAAGAAGGAAGAAGGACGTACGGCCTCTCCTATTCTCTGTTTCATCGAAATACGAGTGCTGAAAAGGAAGTGAGTTATGAAAGAAAGGGTATAGGTAGGGAGGAAGAGTTTGGAAAAGGCGTAGGCTGTCAGCTAAAAGAAGAACTCATAACGGCCTTTTAATAAAGAGGGTTATGAAAAGAGACGGACGGGACAATGGAGGTTAAAACAGGAACAAAGCGAGCGGCAGACACTGGTTGAAATGATGTTGTGGAGAAAGAGAAGACCCCAAACACTCCTCCCTCTCTCTGCCTCTCTCGTGACAGCCACATCTTTCTCTCCAACGCACAGCCAAGGACTCACAAAGCCACATTGTGTAAAGACACACAGGATATTCAGTGTGTCTCTGAGCACTGCCCTTCCAGTCGCCACACACACCAGCACACACTCTCGCTTTAATAAGAAAGGCCTGACTCAGTCAACAGTAGCAATAAAAACTGATCAGATTACTCTCCACAGCGCTGCTGCTCAGATTTTGGCCTGAAGTGTCCGACGGTCCACCGGAGACCAGGCGCATCTGTCTCCATAACACTGCTCAGTTATTGTCCATGTGTTTTGGAGAAAAGCTATCATGTGGGCGTGAGAGAGAAGTGCTGATTACAGCGTTCCCCAGAAGAGGCATTCAGACAGAACGCAGATGGATTCGACCGAGAAGTCAAATCTGCTCTCATGATCGCTCCGTTCATTACGCTGCACTCCGTCCAGATGAGATTAGCTGCAGCTGTCAAACTGTTACAACCCTGGAAATGTTCCTCATGGGGGACTGAACCAGGATCTGTACTTTGTAATCAGGCTCCTCACGGCTGCCTGTTGTCCTGTACTGCCACCTGCTGTCTGCAGGCGGCACCGGCCTCCCCACGGTGCCGGGCTGGCTGGGTTGTGCAACAGTTAGGAATGTGGAGGTGGAGGCGGCTCTGCTTCAGCTCCCCTCTGCTGTGAGGACGCTGGGAGAAGTTTACCTGTGAAGGTGAACACACGTCAGTCAGACAGCTGTGTGAGGTGTGAGTGAGTGTGTGTGTGTGTGTGTGTACAGCAGCACACAGCATACATGTAACAGCACTGCTCAATAACGTTGACTTCAAAGCTGAACAATTGTCACACATTTACTCAGTTACTCAGGTGTTTGTACCTGGCTTGAGTATTTCCATGTTCTGCCAATTAAAGGTGCAACATGAAGTTTTCCAGAAGTGAAAACTCATCACTGATTCATCTTCATGATTAAACAAATTCTCTTTGTTTTCATTTGTTTTACTTTGTTTATATGTGGCGAACCCTGCCACCTCTCTAGCTTCAAACAGTGTTCTGACACCTTGAGAACAGTTTGTTTATTCAGTTATGTAAACAATAAATATGTCTGAGTTTGTATTATTACCTCATTAATATTGTAAATGTTACAGTTTCTGAGATTTTCTTTTCCAAAACTACGGAATGCCCCTTTAAAGCTTCTGCTCCTCTACAGTTACATCTAATATTGTTATTATTTGACAACTTTAGGTCCTTTGCAGATTTAGTATAAAAATATAATACAAAATACATACACAACACAACACAAATAAATCATGAAGTGAAATAATACAGTGAGATTTTATTGATTTTATTGACTTTGGTGTAAATTCAGAAGAAATTCAAAAGTCTCTATAATGATAAATACATTTAGAACTTAGAAGTTTTCTATGTACAATCACAGCAGTGTGTGTAGAGTTGAGCTGTTAAAGAATTGTTCTGAAGTCGTCTTTGGACCCCTGAACACAACAGAACCACCCAGGCTGACCCACAGCTCCACAGCGCCCCCCTGTGGGTAGAAATAAACCCAGTCTCTGATGGAGGCCGAGGAAACAGGCCTGTCTGTTTGAGAGCAGTTCTCCAAATGAAGCCCGGTTTACTCTGCCGAGCCGTGTGACCCACATGAGGTGAAGATACCGTGGAGTCACCAGAGGAGGAAGTGAGACTGGCAGCAGGCTGCAGATGAGCTGCTTCCTCTTCTGTTTTTACTGTACCAACTGTACATATTCCTCACAAAGGAGGCAAACTAACTGCACACAGTTACTAACTGCACTGTCCAACTCTCACTTCATACCCTAACCCTAACAGTCTCTTACAAAGTCTCATTTAAAGGTGCAATATGAGAGAATTGCCAACCAAAGTATTCTGTTTATACATCCATGACTGTGGCTAATGTTAGCTCAGTTAGCCGTGCAGCTGTAGGAGTTTCATTGTTTATAGCAATAGAGCTTTTCTGGCCTGGGGCTATCTGGTTAGCCGTGCAGTTAGCAGTTCAGACTGGGAGCTTGTGAACCAGGGAGGTGTTTGTGTTTATACTGCTAGCATGGTCGCTTTGGATCAGGATGGGCTGGTGCTAACTGGTTAGCATGCCAACTTCAGTAGCTATCTCTGCAGCACAGTACAAAGACGTCTTTGTCATAACGTCGAATATGTACTTTCATCATATGCTGTTAATAATATCACTAACACTCCCCTGACGCACACACTGACCGCTAGCTGCACAGCTAACTGAGCTAACGAGCAAATAGCAGCTACAGTTAGCCGCAATTAGCTGTAACTCTGGTGCTGCCTCTTGTTTGTTCTTAGTATAAAATCCCCTGTTTGCTGGACAGTTTTTACATATTGCACCTTTAACAATGCAACAGTGTCTGATATGACGATGTTTCAGTAACGTGGGTCATTCTACAGCAGAACGAGTACTTTTACTCACATTTAGCTGATAAAACTTCTGTACTTTTACTCAAGAAGGATTCTGAAAGCAGGAGATTTAATTAAATACCAATAGAGTGTCTGGACAACTGAAAGGCTTTTAATTGTCTTTGTGGGTTCTAAAGTTTCACCTTTGCACGATTAAAGAGTTGTGACAGATAGAATGATTATGACAGAAGAAAACACACAGCTACATACGCACAGTGTGATCTGTGTCCTGGTCTCTCACAGGTCTCACAGCCGGGACAGAATCTGATCGGCTCAGTTTCATGGCTGCTCTGCGAGCTTCAGGGTCATAATGAGATTATTTAAGATGTGACATCTTCTCACAGATCACATCTTATATACTGACCTCATATCTTTCCCTCCTCCCAAAGGACGACGCAGTTTCAATAACACATGATGGCATGACAGTGACCTCCCTCTCCTTCTGCAGAGGTCCACGTCCGTCTGAGAGGACGAGGACAGACCCAGGTACCACCGACAGGTCGCACGGGTCCACTTCAGTGTTCTGATGCAGATTCTGCTCTTTGACCTGGTGACACATTATGTTTGTGTCTAACAGCGACTGCAGTACTACATGAGACAGAGTGTGTTTACATTCAAACACAATATTAACGGAAGCACTCGTGTGTGTGTGAGTGAGTGTGTGTTGTGTGTGTGTGTGTGTGTGTGTGTGTGTGTGTGTCGGTCTGTCTGTGCTTACTCAACTGTAAGTTTCAGACATGCTCACTGAATAATTCAGGTTTTTTTTGATGCCTTGTTGCCATGGTTGTCTGTGAAATGGCTGCTTCGACCAGTGCGACACACACACACACACACACACACACTCACACTCACACCAATATGAGCACACTGGCAGATGTGAACACCCACACACACACTCCAGCAGATCTTCTATTATTATTAAAGCTCTTGTTATTAGCCGGGCTCCCCGCTGGTACCACATGACGGGCCGGGCCGGGCCGGCTGTGGGAACATGTGACTGGTTTCCTGTTAATGGAACACCTCCAGTGGACTCATCTCTGCTGTGTGCAGAAAGTTCTCCAGTTCTTATGTAATGCACCTTTAACACGTACCTGTCAAAATATCTCATTACGCTTAATATCAGACCCAAACACTGACTATGTTCACTGGTTCTGTCACGACAACACACCGTGTATTCTCTGTTCTGTTGATTTAAACATATTATTTAGGATTCGTATGAAACATGAAAGCTGAATTCCAAACTAGCAGCTTTCCAATAAAAACGCGGCGTGTGGAAGAGAAAACACAGCGACGTTTCACAGACACGAAACACAAAACAAGAGATCGCTGTGTGAAATATCTCTGATCAACCTGTGAAATCTGTGAAGTGTTCACACGTTCCAGAGGAGGCGGAATGCAACCAGTCGGATCAGCTCCTGAATGAGAGCTGAAGCAGTTGGAGCCGCGGGCAAACTGGCAATCTGGGTAAATATTACACAAGCGCAAAAACACAGTGTGACTAAAAATATGTCACTTAAAGGAGCAATACGTAGTTTGGGGGAGAAGACATTTTAATACCTAAACAAACCAAATAAACAAACACTCTTTGTGTTCATGACCGAGTCAACAAAGTGACGTTAAAGAACAGCACAGTTTACTGTTTCACTTTGTCTGTGTGTGGCGGACCCTGCCACCTTCCCAGCTTCAGACAGTGTTATTGTCCTCTGAGACCTGCTCGTTTATTCAGTTATGTTGTGTTTGTTCTAGTACTTTATTACTTTATTATTACGTTATTAAAATTGTAAATGTGACAGTTTCTGATGTGTGTGTGTGTGTGTGTGTGTGTGTGTGTGTGGCGGACCCTGCCACCTTCCCAGCTTCAGACAGTGTTATTGTCCTCTGAGACCTGCTCGTTAATTCAGTTATGTTGTGTTTGTTCTAGTACTTTATTACTTTATTATTATGTTATTAAAATTGTAAATGTGACAGTTTCTGATGTGTGTGTGTGTGTGTGTGTGTGTGTGTGTGGCGGACCCTGCCACCTTCCCAGCTTCAGACAGTGTTATTGTCCTCTGAGACCTGCTCGTTAATTCAGTTATGTTGTGTTTGTTCTAGTACTTTATTACTTTATTATTATGTTATTAAAATTGTAAATGTGACAGTTTCTGATGTGTGTGTGTGTGTGTGTGTGTGTGTGTGTGTGTGTGTGTGCGTGTGTGTGGCGGACCCTGCCACCTTCCCAGCTTCAGACAGTGTTATTGTCCTCTGAGACCTGCTCGTTAATTCAGTTATGTTGTGTTTGTTCTAGTACTTTATTACTTTATTATTATGTTATTAAAATTGTAAATGTGACAGTTTCTGATGTGTGTGTGTGTGTGTGTGTGTGTGTGTGTGTGGCGGACCCTGCCACCTTCCCAGCTTCAGACAGTGTTATTGTCCTCTGAGACCTGCTCGTTAATTCAGTTATGTTGTGTTTGTTCTAGTACTTTATTACTTTATTATTATGTTATTAAAATTGTAAATGTGACAGTTTCTGATGTGTGTGTGTGTGTGTGTGTGTGTGTGTGTGTGTGTGTGTGTGCGTGTGTGTGGCGGACCCTGCCACCTTCCCAGCTTCAGACAGTGTTATTGTCCTCTGAGACCTGCTCGTTTATTCAGTTATGTTGTGTTTGTTCTAGTACTTTATTACTTTATTATTATGTTATTAAAATTGTAAATGTGACAGTTTCTGATGTGTGTGTGTGTGTGTGTGTGTGTGTGCGTGTGCGCGTGTGTGTGTCTGTGTGTGTGTGGCGGACCCTGCCACCTTTCTGGGGACCTTAAAGAAAAAGAAGCTTGAAGTCCGGAAGTCTGTCACGGCTGTTAGGAACAATACGAGACTGTGGTGACGTCACATGTGAGCCTGAAAGGCGAAAAGACGGGTCGGAACCAACATTTGTGTCCCTTTTCTTTTGCTCGCCTCCCGCCGCGCTACGTCGGGTGCGCTCGGGTCCATCCGGGAGCGCGCACGCACGCACGCACGCACGCAGCTCTGTGGGGCGCGAGCAGCGACGTGTGATTCTCTTTGTACTGAGCAGAGTTGGACCGGCTCCCCTCCGAGTCTGCTGGGCTGCCTCACACAGAAGCTCGGTCTCGTGCTGTTAATAGCTCAGTAAGCCGGTTACTCTTCTCGACTCGGTCCATTTTGTTCCGTGGACGCGGACAAATGTTCCTGTGAGGTTTTTATTGGACCACAGAAGCATCAGGTCCTCCGGGAGGATCTCAACACGCACGTTTATCAGCCGGGATTTCTTCTTCTTCCTCTTCTTCTTCTTGTTCTGGTTCTGGTTCTGGGTTCAGCTCGGGAAGCTCTCGGCCGCACTTCTTCACCTCCGGGTGGGATTCTTTGTGTGAGTGAGTGTGTGTGTGTGTGTGTGTTAGTGTGTCCTGAAGCGAGGAGCGAGCCATGGCCGCTGTAACGAGCCCGGAGACGAGCCCTCAGCCGCGGGTGTATTTCCAGACGCCGGCCGGCACCACGGAGGAGCCCGAGACTCCGGTTCGGAAGCAGGGACGCGTCACCGTCAAATACGACCGCAAGGAGCTGAGGAAGAGACTGAACCTGGAGGAGTGGATCATCGACCAGCTCACGGACCTCTACGACTGCGAGGTAAAGACGCCGACAATAACCGCAGCTCCGAGCCGATCAATGTATCGATTAGGCGCCTCTGCTTAAGTGATTGGGCTCTACGGTACCGCCTGATGAGTGAGTGTCGGTCTGTGTGCTGAGATCATGAGCAAAGTGTTTAGACAGAACATTAAAGGCCCTGTGCGGCTGGTTCTGGCCTGTAGCCTCTCTGGTTCCGTCTGTCTGCGGGCTCAGAGGTACTGGAGCAGGAGACAGGGGAGAGGAACCGAACCCGACCCGAGACAAAAGAACTGGTGCAGACATGTATAGAGTCAGAATGATCAGTCACAGCAGAACGTGCAGCACACAGCTCTGCTCTGTTCTGACTGGCTCGGGCGGGTTTAAAACTCACCTGTGCAATTATTTAATCCAGCTAATGGCTGACCGGAAGTGAACGCTCGGCGTGTTTTTGTAGTCCCACGTGATGTTGGGTTGTTGTTCTGAGAGCTTCTTCTGTAGTGGAGTGATCCTGAGCAGCACCAGAATCTGAGTTCTAACTAGGTGTATTAATTAAAGGTGCAGTATGTAGATTTTGGGAAGAATAACTGATTTATTTCTTTGTTTCCATGATTGAACAAACAAACGGGCCTTAAAGGACGACACAGTTTCACACTGCTTTACTTTGTTTGTATGTGGCGGACCCTGCCACCTTTCTGACGGACCCTGCCACCTTATTTTCCCCTGAGAACAGCTCGTTTGTTCAGTTGTGAAGTTTCTTCTGAAAAATGACGCACTGCCCCTTTAAGGGAGCTTCTGTGTGGCTGCGTCTGCTCGTGGCGGACCCCCCCACCCCCGACCATTTCCTGTCTATTCTAATTGTAAACTTTAAGTAGAGCGAAACGTAGGCGGAGAGGGAGACAGGCACACATGGTGGTGCTGACGGGCCGGGCCCGGGTCGGGTCCGGTTCCCCCCCCCCCCCGACTTCAGTAATGAGCGTGCGAACACGTAGCTAACGTTAGCGTCCTCTGTGCTATCACACATCCTGGGTCACGGTGACACATGCGGCTGTAACGCAGCCTGCGGTAGAGCTGCTGCCGTCAGGAGTCGGTAAGCTCATGTCGACTCCGCTGAGCTGGCGCTGACCCACATTCTATTCCGAGCCCGAGGAATACGACGACTTAACGGGTTTGGAGAATTCCTTGTAGGAAGAGATTGATGACCGGAAGTAAACTCACACCTGTGCACACCAACACGGTGCTGCAGCTTCTCCCAGCTGTCTCACCTGCACTCACACCTGAACCTCCATCGTGCTCCAGATCGACAGACTGTCAGTGAGATCTGAACAGCAGTTAGAAGCCCGTCCCGCGAGATGTGCTTGGTAATAAAGTGAAGGGGTTCTACAGAGACTCGCGGGCCAGCCGAGGTGATTAAATGGCCAAGAGAATCGGTGAGCTTTGATTGGCTGCCAGCAGTGGATCAGTACGCTTCACATTAAAAGCCTCGCAGAGTCGAAAAAGTGCAAGTGAATGAATTTGGGGGGAATCTGCTGCAGTGTGACCTTTCACAGCGGTCCTTACAGAATCAGAATCTGTTCTGATGAGAACGGCCCGGTGATCTACAGAGCATGGTGTTCACTTTGAAGGACGATGTCTCACATCCGTCTTTCAGTCACTGATCCGCTCCGTCCTTCAGCCACGCGTGCGTTAATGCAGTGAAGGTTTATTGTCGGTGTGCTGTCCAACAGAGCCAACCGGGTTGCAGCCGGTCCAAACAGCCTCACAGACCGTCATCAGGGTGACTTGTTGTACTGATCCTTTACAGTCGGATCACAGGTGTGTCAGAGGAAACTTCTTTAAATGGGAAATTAATGAGGGATTGAACATGTTCGGGCACACGTCCCTCGTCCGCCTCCAGCTACGATGCCTGTGATTGGCTCTCGTCCACGGCGGGTTCCCCTGTTCATTGTCCCGCTCGTCTCCGCCGAGGCTGTTAGACAACAAAGAGATTAGTTTACAGTCTGTTCACTTAGACGGAGAAACGTGGAGCACGTGGTCCTCAACAGTGTAACTGGAGAGGCGGCTTCAGCCGGTCCGGGAGCGGAGCGGGTCCGGGGAGAACCCTGCTCACCCTCACTCCTCCTCTGCTTCCTCCTTTTCTTGCCGTCTGTCTTTTTGTTCTGACTCATGTCACAATCCTCACCGTCCTCACTATTTCCATTATGTTCTCCTTTCTTGGATTCGTGTTTCGACTATTAATAAAGCCGCGTGGAGTTTGTTCAACAGGGGATTCATAATGAGCCATTTTCCCGTTCATATAATCCCTTTAAACATGCTACAAGCAGCCAGCCAGCCAGCCTGTCAGATACTCATCCAGCCTCTCAGTCAGCCTATCAGTCAGGAGTTGCCATGGGTAATGGCGAGGAGCCGAGCCTTCGTACGATTCCATGGCAACAGGGCTTGTAAAATGTTTATGTTGGTTAACCGTGCAGTGGAAAAGAGGGTTGAGTCCGTTCAGTAAAACACGCTCAGTAAAATTCCATCATTTCCCAAAAGCCCCTGTTTTCATTCCTGTCTGTCAGATTATAATTGGAGCCATTCAGTGATTGTATTAGCAGAATACCTGCAGCTGATGCTAATGTGGCATTTTCTTTGTTGAACACACTCCCTGGTTCTGTTGGACACAGCGCTGATCCCCAGCCAGCTTCACTCGGACCTCAGGGGCACTTCAGCAGCTGAAAACAAAGATTCAAAAAGGAATAATGATAATGATAAAATATTTATGCTGACACAATATGTGGACATGTTAGGATTGACAGTTCAGGAACAGGAAGTATATTGTTGTTGTTAGCCAAACGTAACAGGACAGTGAACAGTGCGTACAGTAACAGATGGTTCAAACTGAGCGACTGGTCAGATTGGTTACTGTTAGCAAATGGTAACGCTGAATGAAATGGTCGCCAAAGCTAAAAGTGATGCTAGGCTAACAGTCAGAAGTTGGAGTAATTAGCTACATGTTGGCTAACAGATAAAAGTTGGAGTAAGCTAGTTGAGAAAAAGTAATGGATCAAAATAAGTAAGCTAATATTAGGCTAACAGATAAAAGGTGAAATAGCTCGTTTAAGGTAAGAGATGCATGAAATAGTTAGCAGGCTAACGTAATAGCGAAAAGTAATAGATAGCATAAACGAAACAGTAACAGATAAATGAAAGAGAAACTAATGAATAAAGGTTCACAAAGTGAGCCAGTTAATCCCTCCACCACCCCGTTTATATTCCAACCCAACTGTGTTAGTTTAAACACTGAACGACAGGAAATGTTGGATTTAAGGAGGTTATTGAGTGCGTAACAGAATCAGTGAGTCTTTGAGGATAAACTGTGCTCACTGTCTCTGTTGTCCACTGGTCACATTTCACTCCAGCCTGGTTCTGATCCGATGCTAACTGTTAAATGTTTATGAGTCCGTACAGACTCCTTCTCTCTCCGTCCCTGAGCAGTAAACTGACCAGTAGCTACAGAGTTAACTGTGGAACGAGTGGGCGGACCGATCCAAAAACTCCAGGGTCCTACGTGGCCACGCACACACTCACACACTCACACCACACTCACACACACACACACACACACACAGATGGGGATAGCAGTGAGAACAGAGGCAGGATTGGTGAGCAGGAATGCAATAAATGGGGGAAGAGGAAAAAAAAAAGCCTAGAGGAGAAGGAAACAGTAGTAGGAGTGGACGGGGATGTCGGAGTGGGAGAAAGTGTTTGTGTAATGTGCGTCCACTGCTATTACTTTCTACACAACCTTAATGGTAGAACATGATCCAACAGTAGAGACTGAAGCCGTCTTCTATAACGGCAGTCGAGCTCCGATCAGGAACACACACAACAGTTAAAGAAGTGATGATTACAGTGAGATCAGCACAAACACAACATGCAGCCTGCTGTTGTGCTGCTGCATCATGAAGTGAGTCGGCCTCCTTTACGTTCCTGACACACAAACAACAACACTAACACACACACAAATGGTGCAACATTTGTCTAAACCTTCAACTTAAAGGTCTGAATACCAATCAGCTTCACTCGCTGTGAGCAAGAGGGCGACGACAAAGACCGGTTGTTACACAGCGGGAGTGAAAGACTCCAGTGTGTCTTTGTAAACACCCCCCACGCCAACACACACACACACACACGGACGTGCACACACACACATGTTAATAGGTTACATGTGGTCCTTACGGGGGGTGAGTCAGCATATACTGTAGCTGACCCACTGACGGACCATGTGAGCGCTTTCTTTAAAGACGCCAAGCGAATGAATCAAGTTAGCGAGGAGGGAGCTGCTGAGAGAGGCAGACTGAGGCCTGCTGTGGTTGGTGTGTGAGTAAGATCAGAAGCAGGGATTAAGAACGAGAGATGTAGAGAGAGAAGGAGGGATGTGAGTCATTCAGGGGAATGTTTATGCATGTTGTTCCAGGAAGCGTGTAAGAAAAGAGAAGAGAGGCGAGCTCATTATACAGAGCAGCACAGCTCTGCTCGTCAGTGCACACACACCTGTTGATTCACCCAGACACACACACATGTCTGTCCTGGTTTCTTGATATTTCATGCATCATTTTCTCCTATTATGTGAGCAGCCAGGTACACACTGTGTAATGTGTGACCTGTAGAGTTTTTGACCACTCGTAGCGTTATGCAGCCGTGTTTGGTTTCGTTGTGCACGACTCTGCGTCTGATTTGATGCACTTTCCTCGTGATGTTTCACACTGTTCAGCTGATGGACACTCGGCGTGAAACGTAGCAATGCTAGCTAGCAAACATGGATATCAACAGTGCTAGCTCCCAAAAAAAAATGTTTTTGAAGAACTGGAATGACGCTGTAGTCCATACGCTAATCTGTAAACAAGCTAGCAGCTGGTAGCTTTTCTTTTGCAGGGATTCAGCCATTTTAATCCCAGGCTCGTGTCCTCCTTGTGCAAAGCAAGTTCGCCACAACGCCGTTTTACTGGGGTGACGTTGCTGCATCCTCCAGAAGGTTTTTTCCCCGTATACCAGAATGAGAATAGGTGCAGCAAAACCTTTATCGAGAGAGTAGAGAAAAGGTAAGTTGCCGGTGCACTAAAGAGGAAGTCTCGGCTCTAATAAATATTGTGTGCATCCATGTGTCTGATTCTTTAACGGTTTCCTCGCCGTGCGCTCTGATCGACACCTTTCCACCGTGTCAAACCCTTTAGCATTATGTTTCAGAGACTTGCTAAGCCTGATGAGCTCGTCATTCCCTCCTCTGTCACACAGAGTGAGGCTGTCAGACAGGTGTGAACGGTTTGAACAAAACCATTTTCCCTGACAGTCACAAGTCAGTCAGAGGTCGGTTACACAACGCCGCTGCAAATAAAGATGCGGGCAGCTAGTTGTTTAATGTCCTGAGAGGGTTTACAAAGCTGTTCTAGCTGCATGTTGAACCGTCGTGTTGCACATTTAACAGGCGTCCAGTGAATACTGTTAACATCTTGTGCTTCATAAACATAGCGAGTGAACTCTTCGCTCCCCTGCTCGTTATTCTGAACGCTCTATAACATATCGGACACTTTGTTTCAGACGAGCACTCTCCTCGGTCTGGTTTACTCACTGAGCTTTTCAGATTAATGTATTTTAAGACGGCAGTACGGGAACATATGCCTCTGATGGCTGTGTGAGAGCTGGAGCACCCTCAGGAGGCTTTTTGCAGCGACCGTGGGTATAATAGTGCTGTAGCTCAGCACACAGGCCACTGTTACGGCCTCATGTAGCTCCGGGTGTCGTTGCTGTGAAAGAGCTTTTAAATGAAAGATGAATCTGAGGCTGTGGTGATGTTGAAACCATATTTAAACAAAGCCACCGTCCAAGTATTTATTAACGAGCAGAGTTTGGCAGCAGCTGGTATTCCTCTCTGGTCCGGAGTCATTATCATCGCCGAGGCTGTTTGTGTGATGCCGACTGCCTGCAGGTCGAGTGAGGTAACACAGATCCACTCAGGAGTGTATTTTAGTCCCAGGAGCTGCATTAGAGCTGATGCCAGCGGAGCTGCAGGGAGGCTTATGTCACTACACGCTTTATTCTCCCTCTCTAATTGTGTTGTGCCCATAATGTGTTTATTGGACTTTATAATAACAGACGGCACAATGTGTTCCACTGTTAAGACAGTTTGTTCAGAGGAGTCGATGGACGATGTCGAACTTGGATGTGATTTTTAATATTATAATTATTTAACAGTTGTGGACTCAATACATCTGCAGTCCGATGGGCTGACTCTGCTCAGAGCTGTGGACCTGTGTGTTACTGACCCGAGGTCAGTCTCAGGTTTGCCAGGTCCGAGCCCCGGCGCCATGTTGGCTCCATGTAGTAGTCCATGATGTCACCTTGAAGCTCTCATGCCATCACAGCACAGAAGAAGAAGAAGTGGCGTGGCTGCTCGGGGTGAAAAGACTTTGGGAAGAAATGGATGCATGAAAGATGTGTGGACAGATGGACAGACAGCTGGTGGGCAGACAGACAGACAGACAGACAGGTAGATGATGATGATGATGATGGTGAGACGGGGGAATCACTTCTGTCAGTTAATGTAATCTGTGACCGTCTAATTACCTCGTCTGATATGTTCTTAGATTGAATAGAAACAAGTCAGACAGTATGAACTTGTGTTGTCAGTGAAGATTTTCTTCTTCTGGTAGATTTGCATTTAAGTTGTTGAGCAGGAAGGAACAACTGACCATATTTGGACAAAGACTCCAAGCTCCTGATTCAACAGGAAGTCAGTCTCTCTGTCACGCACTGTCATGATGCTTGAATTAAGAGTATTCAAAGAGAAAATCCACACACGTGTTCAGTCGTTCACCTCTTGAGTGAAACAACTGCAGCGGCCGGTGTGATTTCCCATCTGTCACCGTGAGATCCAGCAGGAAGTATTAAAGGCAGAAAAAAGTGCCCAGATTGTCCTCAGAAGCTTCCGGTCCGTCCCGCAGGGGGACGTGTTTTATGTTCAGGAGATTTTGGGTGGATTATCACTTTAATCTACTTACAGCCGGTTTCTGTCAGCGCCACAAAACCCTTCAAAACTGTTTTAATCCAGCCACTGGACGAACTTCAGACAGCAGTAAATGAATTGCCAGATGGTTAAAAAATGAAATCAGGTAGCGAGACAAATAGATGAATGATCATGTTGGAGGGACGTGACGCCGTCTGCAGCCTCAGTTCTGCATGTTGAACAGGGTTTTTCTTTTTACTGTCACATGTTCACACTCAGAGCTCAGACTCTTTCTCATTCATTCCTAAAAGGTGCGACATGTGTGACTTCTTGCTACAAAGATCTGCTGCAAAGTTAGCTGCTAACTGCTGCTAACTGTAGCTGCCAGTTGTTACTTAGCTCATTAGCAGTGCAGCTAGCGATCTCGACTTTGAGCTTGGAGCATCAGGGGAGTGTTGGTGTTGTTCACACAGTGAGCATGGCAGGACAGGATTAGCTGGTTAGCATGCTAACTTCAGTAGCTGTACTCTGCAACACAACCCTGAGATTGATGGTTGTTCACTTTCTGTTAATCATTTTAGTTTTGAGTGTTTTGTGATGGACTGATTTCAGGCTGACTTCAGGGTTCAGACGTCTGGAATCTGGACTCTCTCTCATTGTGTGTGTTGTTTTTTAATCCTCTATCTGATTGACTGAAACCAAATCGCTCATTTATTGGATCTCTCTGTGTGTTGCCAATGCGCAGGAAGTCAGAGGTTGTGTTGATCTGCATAAAAGACTTAATAATGTTCTCTAATCCCTTTTTGAAATGCAGACGGATTACATCTCAATAACCGAGCCGGCTGAATTAAAAAGGCAGAGAAACAATCTCTGTGGCAAAGTGGCAAAACCCATTAAACTGGACTTGGAGTGACTTTGTTCGATCGCTCTCCTGTCTGAACCTGCCAGGATCAGGAAATAAGTCACTCAGTGAACGACGTGGCACAGGAACAAATGCCGAACCTGCCAAGAGTGATATAATGATAATCTGCTATAATCCCTGTTTGTATGCATTCTTATTTTAATCTGCATGTAATCTCTTCGTGTGTGTGTGTGTGTGTGTGTGTGTGTGTGTGTGTGTGTGTGTGTGTGTGTGTGGTCTCCTTCCCCCCCTTTACATGTCTTAGTTTGAGTGTTAAACTCGTTCTTGTTTGCTCTCATGGAAAACAGTAATTGATGGAAGGAAAAGGAGAAATCAATTTGTCAGAACACCTCGGGCTTCTTTTCCAATGCTGTCGAGATGCACACACACACACACACACACACACACAAACACACTCGATACCACTCAGATCTGTCGTCTGATCACCGCTGCAGAAGTGACCGACTCGAGATAAGACAGCAGGTGGAGCTGGAGCTGGAGGTGGAGGTGGAGGTGGAGCTGGAGGTGGAGCTGGAGCTGGAGGTGGAGGTGGAGCTGGAGGTGGAGGTGGAGGTGGAGGTGGAGCTGGAGGTGGAGGTGGAGGTGGAGCTGGAGGTGGAGGTGGAGGTGGAGGTGGAGCTGGAGGTGGAGCTGGAGCTGGAGGTGGAGGTGGAGCTGGAGGTGGAGGTGGAGGTGGAGCTGGAGGTGGAGGTGGAGGTGGAGCTGGAGCTGGAGGTGGAGGTGGAGGTGGAGGTGGAGGTGGAGCTGGAGGTGGGGGTGGAGCTGGAGCTGGAGGGGTAAAGTGGGCACTGGAGATGCCGTCTGGGTCACGTGTTTCAGATCCACGGGAGGTTTGGTAATCAGCGCGGGCTGAAGAGAGAGATGGATTTTGTTTGTGTGTGTGACAGACAGACGCTGAGTCTCCAGAAGTGTTTTGTGTAAATCATTAAAAGTTAAAAGTGGCTCCCAGCTGCCGTCCTCAGTCGGCTAACATATACAAATGTATTTTTACAATCAGAAATAACAAAGCAAAGCATGTGAATCGTCACATTTACAGAGCGAGAACCAGCTAATGTTTGACATTTGTGCTTGAACAAAGATGAATCCATTATAAATAGCTTTTTAAGAAGTGACCGCATCAGATTTCACTTCTCGGTCGGGTGCAGGCAGCGGCTGAAACCAGAGGGCAGCTGGTCTGCAGCCGCCAGCGGTGTCGACCCGCGGCCGGGTGAAGTAGTGACCAGACGGGATGCAGCTCGGGCTGCACCAGGCGGTCCGCAGGCTGCACCAGGCGGTCCGCATGCTGCACCAGGCGGTCCGCAGGCTGGTAGTGACCCGAGGGAACAGCAGGGTGCGTTGAGAAGCTGCAGCTCAGACATTTCCAGTCAACACACAGAAACCACTGAGCCGTTCACTCAGGCCAAACAAGCTGATGTGGGATCATCCACCCGCGCTGCGAGCTCTCTGACTCTGGGCAGCGTTCAGGGGGTCAAGGTCGGGTGACGGTCCACATTTTAACTCGCCAAATAGATTTTTAGCAATCTGTGTGTGTGCAACCGGGCCAGTATGTCCATCAGAACCTCAGATATCACTTTACTCTATATTACTGTGCACCAGCGCTATATATGTGCTATTGTTGCCTAATTACAGCGCAGGAACAACCGAAACTACTGTGCTCCAGTCCTAATTATAGTGATGAATGTTTCCTGGCATCATACGAGGATTTGTTCTGTGCACCCGGAGCCTGTTGGGTTTGGCTTTCTCCTGCTATGAGTCTGGAGCGGCGAGCCACACTGCACAATAGCGTGCCCACATCAGTAACAGCAGACTCTGGAGGCTCTGGTTCCTCTGACTGTACACGGCGAGCGCTATCTGCAGCCAGATAGCAGGACGGCAAGTTAACCTCTTCATCGTCCTGACACTGATGTGAAATGATCCTGGAAGGTCTGGAAGGTCTGGAAGGTCTGGAAGGTCTGAAAGGTCTGGAAGGTCTGAAAGGTCTGGAAGGTCTGGAAGGTCTGAAAGGTCTGGAAGGTCTGGAAGGTCTGGAAGGTCTGGAAGGTGTGCGCCTGTTGAGCACAAAGTACATTCTAGTAGACTGGAGTACAGATATGGGCTCTTTTGAAGGGTTATAAGCTGATAATGCTGAAAATGGACCTTAAAACATGTTTTTCTGAGAAAACATCAAGGCGCCATTTTATCACCTCAGAATACCCCGCATACATTTACAGTTTTAGATTTTTTATAAAGTACGTCGTACTTGTATTTACATATTCCTTCACTGGAGGAAAGAAAGAACACATAATCTGGTTAATGTGAATCCTCACTGCAGGCTGGTGTGAAGGAGCAAAGAAAACATGGCGGATGAAACGACTGAATAGAGTTTTCCCGTCTCTGCGGCGGCGGCGAGCGGCCGACAGAGAGGCTGATCAGTTCAGACGCCGCCTGCAGCTCGCTCTGCTTTTCATATGATCCAAAACAGGACATCAGCTTCTTCCTGAGAGGAAGTACAGCCAACTGATTAGCCGCGCAATAGAGATGAAAATCACACACACACACACACACACACACACACACACACACACACACACACACACACACACACACACACACACACACACGCTGCAGACTGGATTAAGTGTATTGCATCGTATTGATTATGGATTGTTGTGGTTGATGTTTTATGCACACCACATATTCATTACAGTGGCCAATCGCCACTTAGATTAATTGTGCACACACACACACACACACACACACACACACACACACACACTGCAAAGCTAATCTCACTCTGTGAACTCCACCCTCACACACACACACACACACACACACTCTCAGCCCCCTGCCACTTCCCACAGATATGGCCGACCTCCCCCTCCTCCCCCTTCCTCCCCCTTCTCCCCCGCTGTCTCCCAAGGTCACGTGCTCAGGCAGGAAGTGGCGGCTCTGGTAGTTTAACCCCTTCAGAGCAGAGCAGAGCAGAGGAGACCATTTTAAAACACTCTATGTGGTCATAGGAGGAAGAAGAAGAAGAGGGAAGCAGGAGCTGCAGATTCCTGATAAGCGTTGGTGTGAGCTGATGAAAGCAGCAGCGACGACTGACATCCTGCATCATCATCTCTGCACCTCCTGACCCGTCTGTGACTCCTTCTCCTCGTACTCTCTCATAAGTGGCATCACGCCTGCAGCACGGTGGCCCTAACTCAACAAACCGCCCTGTTAAAGACACGCTGAGGGAGCTTTATTATCCGCTGGCAGCCGGAGAGGGAGGGCATCAGAGGGGACAGATAGAGAGACAGGGGGGAGTGTGAGAGGAAGCAGGTCCAGCCTGGTGTTTTTCCACTGCTGGTCTCTGACTGTGTGCTGATCAGGTGACGGTCAACTGAACGACCAGATCAGTCAGAAGTTCCCTGCAGGCCAGCTCGAGGTGGTAATCTCTGACATCCTTCTGTTTGTCATTGTGACGAGACTGAATACGTCACTCAGGCCACTTTTCAATTCTAAATATTTCAAACTGCCCTTTTCCAGCATTGACGTTGACGACTCTGTTCACCTGGTGTTCAGTATGATGTGGTCACTCGCCTCCACGCTGCTCCCAGCCTGACATGAAACTGCAGAAACAGCGAGAAGACAAACTCGCCTGCTTGCTAAAGGAAAGAAGAAGTCAGTTGCATATTTTTAGCTGCTTCACCTGCATATACAAGATAGTTTATATGTATAAATCATCTTATAAAGTTTCCATGCTGGCATCTTATGACCGAGTCTCTCAGGCAGGATGAATCCCAACTTCCCTCTGATGAAAATGTGTCAACGTTTGAAACTTTAATTCATGTTACATTTAGTCACGTTACCGACTTTGTTCCTTCGTGTTCTGATTTATAATCTGACGTTTTCCTTGACATTAGCGACAGGAGGTCAGACATGTTGGAGACATTCAGGATAATGAAAGAACACATCTCAGACTGTATAACAAAGATCAAGTCGACATTTTAGCATCACATAATATATCTGTAACTTCTCCACTCGGCCTGATGCTGGAATTTAACCAGTTCATCATTTCCGAGGAAGTTTCTGGGAAGAAGTTCAAACGCTCGTAAATCACAGAAGGCTTCACTCTTTTCTGTGTGAGCTCCTTGTGTGTCTCCACTTTTATTGCGTATCATTTCCATCACCGCTTTAGCAACAGGCCTGCACATGCGTAGGACCTGTGGGTTTGAAGGTGTGCTTATCGGCTCATCCATGAGTCTCTGTGAGTCGTAGTTGTCCTGAAATCCTTCGTCTCTGCATCCTTACTCAAACATAATTATGTGAATCCTTGCAGAGGCATGTTACATCCTTACGCCACCGATATCCTGAGCTGCTGTCGGACCCGCTCAGCCTCCGAGTATTTCATGGAAACGTTGTGTTCCTTCAGCCGAGCTCTTCCTCTGGCCGGCTGCCACGCTGCTGCTCCTCCTCATCCTCCCTCTCCTGCCTCGGCCCGTCCGTCAGCACACCTCAGACGATGAGTCCATCGTCTCTGCGTCCGTCTGCGATGCATCAGTAATCCTTCTTTCACAATCGCAGCTAATTACGATAGCGTGGGCTTCTGAGTGTCGATGAAGCCCTGAATGATTTATAGCCGAGGCCTTTTTGATTTGGACCATCAGACAAAGAGGATGAAAGCACGATACGATACGATTTCACTGTGAAAGGGCAGAAAATCCACAGATGCTTTTGTTCCACACACCA
Organism: Diplodus puntazzo; assembly: GCA_963678695.2. NCBI lineage: Eukaryota > Metazoa > Chordata > Actinopteri > Spariformes > Sparidae > Diplodus > Diplodus puntazzo. Next base: position 552,136 of record OZ023170.1, read on the forward strand.
GAAAGCTTTCATGCTGCGGAGCTGTGAAACGTGTTGTGGACGCACAACAACAGTCCAACAACCTCAGCTGAGCTTTGTTCACACACATGTTCACGTACCTGTGTCACTGTTCAGGGTGTTAATGGGTTTAATGGAGCACACACACACACACACACATGTGAGCTCCGTCCTGCTGGCTGACCTCCACACAGAGATAACTGGAAAGGAAAGGAAAGATTCTGTAACTGTAAGATTCAGATCACATGCAGACTCTCCTCTCCCTCTGAGCTCCTGTATCATCACTGATTCAATGACAAAGGAGACGGAACATGACAGAACGAGCAGATTACGTGTAAAGTGGTCACAACAAGCGCGCACACACACACACACACACACACACAAGGAAATTGGAGTGAATGGCTGCTTTGTTAAAGGCCACACGGCCTACTTTTCCTGCTTCTTCCTCTTCCTCCATCCTGGCTGCTCCGTCCACTTCCCTCTGTCTCTCCCCCCTCTCTCCCCCTCTCTCTCCCTCTCTCTCCCCCTCTCTCCCCCCCTCTCCCCCCCTCTCTCCCTCTCTCCCCCCCCCCCTCTCCCTCTCCCCCCCCCCCCCTCCCCCTCTCCCCCTCTCTCCCCCCTAACACCACTAAAACATTGTGTTTGTCTTTGAAGCAAAGCGGGCGACCGGCCATCCTGAAGTCGGCTATTTTTATCCCCATTTGTAACCGAAGCAGCAGGAAAAGCAAAAGTGGCCATTTGTCAGCCATTGTCCAGCGTTTGGTCAACCCAAACTATTCCGTCATTTTCTAGTGTTACCCAACACTGACCCTGACACAGTTGTGTAAGACTGGAAAATTCTGAGTGCATGTAACTGTTCAAGGCAAATGTTTAAATTTGAACACGCTCCTGGAAAAATGCTCGATTTTCAACAGAATCTGGAGTTTTATCTGCACAATAACAGTATTGTGAGAGTTTCACACAGATTTGGAGACACTGGCCCTCATTTATCAATCTTGCGTGAAAACGGGTGCAGATCTGTGCGCAGAATTGGTCTTACGACAGGACACACGTGTGATTTATGAAACGTTCGTATCTGACCAATTCCAGCGTACGAATGATCGGGTCCTGATAAATGCGGCGGCTGAATTCGATCGTCATTAACATGTTACGCCCTTAAATATTCCTGGTTCGGAGGCCTCGCCCACTGAGGTCAAACATGGAGAGAAGAAACTCTGGCAAGAAGAGAAACTTTTCCGAGATGGAGATCAGCATCCCGGCAGCGCCGGCACATCAAAGGCTCCATTCACTAATGCAATGTTGTGTAAAACTGAACAGGTCAAAAAAATATGGCACACTTTCTCTGGTGTATACAGCAGAGCTCCCCCTGCTGGTCCGAGACGGAGCCACCTGTGACCCGTGTGTGTGTGTGCGCACTATTGAACCCGCGTTCCTGCTCTGTAGCAGGTTTGCCAGCGGGGTTATTAGGTACTCCGTTAATTAATTGTCATGTTATCATATTTTACAAAGAAGTGGTATCAGTAAAAACGTAAAAAAAATAATCGGTTTTGATCTGTTCTAAATATGTGACTGCTTATGCTTAATGACAGCTGAGGTTTGTTTAATTATTATTTTCAGTCTCAGCCAGATTTCGCTGTGCTGCACCGCAAATCCACAGACTCAGATTTGCGTACACGAGCTCAGACCTGACGTGAGATCTGATCGTAGCTTCCGCTCACGTCCAAATTGATAAATGCTGAAGTTTGCGTGGAAATGGTCGTACGCACGGTTTTCTGCCGTACGTTCGTTTGATAAATGAGGGACATTGTGTGTAACTGGCAACTAATCAAACCTCAGTCGACTGATTATCACCCTGTCCGGTTTACAGTACATTTATATCGATGCACACGATGCGCTCACACCTCGAGTGTTAAAAAAGGATTTCTAACTCACATTGATGAAACTTTACAGCCCCAGTAAATATGTAGATATTTCTTATTTTCAATATCCATTATTTTACATTTATAAATTAATTGTTTTGTCTGTAAATGTCAAACAATCTTGCTCATCAGTTTCCCAGAGCCCAGAGTGACGTCTCTGTGCATTCAACAGTCCACAGCACAAAGACTCTTCAGGAGCTGTTACAAACCACAAAGAAAAAACACAAATCGTCACATTTAAGAAGCTGGAACCAGTAAATCTCTGACATTATTCTTTGAGAAATGACTTGAATGATAATAAGAAGTCATGTAAAATGAACAAAGACACAGTGAACACTGATGTTGGCACCTTTAGCACTGCCGGGTGTCACTTCTCTGTGCACCCTGATGTGGCTGACTTCCTTCTGGATGATCTGTCTGCTCTCACATGTTCATGGAGCCGTCACAGCAGTGTGTGACCACATGCTGTGTGATCTCGTAGGTGTCCTCCGTGACCTACATACACATGCAGCCTGCCGCTCTGATGAGCCGCTGGCTCGTTTCCATCTTATCACGCTCACCGTGGACCCGACTCAGCATCCAGCAGCCTGTCTGACTGCCGGCTGTTTCTATCTGCGCAGTTCATCTTTCAGCCTCTTACTGCATGTTGTGCAGTTTATAGCTGCATGTAAATCACAGTGTTGGACGCTTCAGTCAGACTGGAGGTCAGTGACGGTGCTGCGAAATCAAGTCGCTCTTAGATCAACAGCTGATGATGGTGATGATGTTTGACTCGGACCAAACCTCCTCAGAGAAACCCGACTCTGCTCCACTGCTCTTCTCTTCTGAGTGTGTGTAGCTTATGGATGTCCTGCGAGGGCCCGTATCTGGCGTTTTGCTCTGTCCGAGCCCTCAGAACCTACACAGTACGCTGTGAGAGGAGTGGTACCACTACCCACACACACACACACACACACACACACACACACACACGCTCCCATACTGTCACATCTCATTCTGCTCCGTTCTGCCTCCAGACAGACGGCGCGTCGGTCCTGAATCGTGTTCGTCAGGAGCAGCGTGATAAAATTTAAAGAGCACAATAAAAGTGTACGGCAGTGGACAGTGTGTCGGTTTGTCCCGTGACGCTGGCGGCTCGGACTGAGGAAAGTCTTGTGATGTGGTGTGTGTCGCTCCAGATAAAAATAAGAATCAGCTGCAGCTCATGTGGTCGTGACCTGCACATAGGTGAGGAGCTGACTCAGGGCTACGCTAATGGTTCAATGAAGATCGAGGCTTTAAATTAATATTATTGGTGGTGCGGTTCAGTTCTGATTGGTCAGTTTGTTTGGTCAGTAAGCCAGCTGTGATCTGATCTAAAGCAAACTCACACACGTGTTGTTATAAAGTGTGCGGCCCGGCTTCTTTAACGTGTCGAGCAACAGAACCGCAGAGGATTCTAACATCGGTGGAAAGATCCAGATTTGTCTTCCTCTGAATTGTTCCACAGAGCGCTGCTTTGTTCACAATCCTGCAGAGTGTGTGTGTGTGTGTGTGTGTGGATCACATCTGCAGCCGACAGTAAAACCCCCTCCAGACTCCAGACTGGTTCAGTAAGTCAGTCTGGAGGACTGGTTGGGAAATCTTCCCTCGTGATTCCCGGCTTTCTTTGTGTCTCTTCTCTGAGGCCTGTCTTCAGGCTTTTATTCAACACCTCCCTCCCTCCCTCCCTCCCTCCCTCCCTCCCCCTCTCCTCCCCTCAGCTGCTCCCTCTCCTCGATGTGCTCCTTAACCTCTTACCTTCCTTCCTTCCTCTGGGCGTCCCCTCCCTCCCCCTCCGAGCTGATTGAATAGTTTGTCTCTCAGATCTTTTTAAGAGTAAGCATGTGTTAAATGGATGGATGTGTTTTGCTTATCAGATACATTTACCACCCTGTGAGTATCAACAGATCTGAAGAGGGAATAAAATATAGTTATTAGAAAAAACCTCAAATCTTTGTCCAATTGTTGGTTCCACTCTCTGTACCGACTTGTTTCCTTTGTCTTCTCGTCTTTCTCACGTTTTCCTTCTGAGCACATGGAGCCCACATGTTGTGCAGATCAGCCCTCCCAGCCTGTGTGTGTGTGTGTGTGTGTGTGTGTTACCAACAGACAGCTTCAGTATATCTGCAGTGTGAGCACATTTGTGTGTTTCTGTGTACGGACACCTTTTGTGTTCGTCTTACAGAGCTTTAATTTAGAAACTCATTCAGAATACCAGTTTGTGTGTCTGTGTGTGTCAGTAATTTTGCAAGTTTGTGTCTGTGTTGCTGCTTACAGCATGTCTGTGTGTGTGTGTGTGTGTGTGTGTGTGTGTCTGTGTGTGTGTGTGTGTGTGTTGTACACTGCTGACAGTAAGTCTGTCTGTCACCTCCAGTCTCTATCTCACACACACAGGCTGTCCTGCTCAGAATTAAATCCTCATACCCCGCCTTACACACACACACACTGTCACACACACACACACACACAGTCACACACACACACACACACACACACACACACACACAGTCACACACACACACTCGTCATCCAGCTCAGACTTATTATTAAAGCACATTTTTATAATTCTTTAATCCATGTGTGTGAGACGAGCGTGATGTTGAGGACATTTAGACACCAGTTCTGCTGCATTTGTGGGCTTTTTGCGTGTGTGTGTGTGTGTGTGTGTGTGTGTGTGCAGTAGGGTAGGGGGCAGTCGGGCAGGTGCAGAGACAGCTGGTGCGGGCAACTCGAACCGAGGGGGAGGACGAGAGCGAGGGGAGAGATTCCTGGAGAATGACATGAATATAGGGCGGCAATTGAGCTGCAGAAGAGGGGAAACGAGTGTTTGTGCGAGAGCGCGTGTGTTGTTGCCAGTGGTGAGGCGCTTTGATAGCACACACTGAGCTAGTGTGTGTGAGCGAGACAGATGGAGAGAGAGGGAGAGAGAGTATTAAACCTCTTCTTACAAGAGAAGAGGAGAAAGGATTGGCTGGAGGAGGAGGCGTGGCAGGAAAGACGCAGAGTAAACTCACTTTTCTTCATCAGAATATCAGCTGGAGGCGAGCGTGCTGTCACACTTCATATTAAAGGGGCAGCTTATCAGCAGCGGGACATAATTGCTTTGCTGAAATTTAAAAAGTACATAATCGGGCCTTTATTTCCACTGTTTTGGCTTTGATGGTTGGGAGGACATTTCCAACTGTGTTTCCACTTTACACGACAGCGTGACGGTCAGCAGTTCAGGCCAGACTCAGATGAGAAGATGGATACCGCTCTCATGTCTGCGCGCTAAATGCTAAGCCTCATCCAGCAGCTTAGCTTAGCTTAGCATAAAGCTACCAACATCTTATATCATGTTATCTCTTATCTGTTCACTTGTTCTGTTGTTAAACCAAAGTGTGAAAAAGGTTGCTGTGTTGCAGAGATATCTAATAAAGTTAGCATGCTAACCTGCTAGCAACAGTTCTGTGAGTCTGGACCAGTAGTTGCATGGCTAAGCGAGCCCACCAGCTAGCAGCAGCTACGGTTAGCAGCAGTTAGCGGTGATCTGCTTCTACCTGCTTGTTGTTTGAATGTGAATTCGACAGCTTGACAATTCTTACATACTGCACCTTTTAAAGACGTGATTTTACAATGTTCTGTCTTTTTATGGACAAAACAATGAATCAATTATCTGTGGAAATGATTGGCAGATTAATGGGATTATAGAATTTTATTAATCCTTGGTTTCAGTCCTATCAGTGGCCGGCCTTCATCACAATCTTCTCATCGAACTCTCGAAAGACAATCAGTGTAAACTGTTCCTGTAATCATGTCATGTGCTGAAATACGACATTGATCTGTTTAAAAACCTACTTTTTGATTGAGATTGCTGATATGGGCAGTTTGTCACAGACTGTTTGTTTCTCAGTGAGTGTTTAATTGAACTGAAACAGTCACACACTCAGTTCAGTGTATCAGGATCACCAGGTGTTTCTCTGTTACCTGCTCCTGCTGTAGGAACGACAGGCTGGTCTGTGCATTTGCATTTAGGCATTCACATTTTCTGAAGGTATCCGTCTGCTCGCCCGTTTCTTTGTCTCCTCTCTTTTCCTCTGTAACTCCAGCACGTGGGCTGATGGAAGTCCGGCGCCCTCTAGTGTTCACAGAGACAGACGAGCCTCTGCTGGGCTATTTGCAGACAACCACATAACATAAACACAGGGACTCGGAATAGAAAGCATGATGAGGGTTTATTTCCGTGTGTCCGTGTCCGTGTCCGTGTGTGTGTGTGTGTGTGTGTGTGTGTGTGTGTGTGTGTGTGCTGACAGTGCTCGCCCACCAACCAACCTTTGCACATTCGTTTTGTGTGGAAGTAAGAATCCTGTCTGAAAGTGTCCCGACGTGTGTTTCAGGAGGAGGCCATCCCCGAGCTGGAGATCGACGTGGATGAGCTGCTGGACATGCCCAGTGATGTGGAGCGGGCCGCCAGGGTCAAGGTAGGACGTGGACTCACAGCATGCGAGGACGCACCGGCGTAAAAGACAACGTGTGTATTCAGACTGTGTGTGATTGTTTTGCAGGACTTGCTGGTTGACTGCTTCAAACCCACTGAGGTAGGTTTCTGTCTTCCTTCCACCTGTTCTGTGAGTTTTATCTTCTGGATCCGTCTTACGTGTTCTGTTCCTCCTGTCTCCTGCAGGACTTCGTCTCAGAGCTGCTCGACAAGATCCGAGGGATGCAGAAGCTCTCCACGCCTCAGAAGAAATGATGGCGCCCCCTCACCTCTGCCTTCGTCCTCCTCTTCCCCTCCACCTCAGCCCTCACCTGTTGTCTTCCTACCGCTCTCCTTCCTTTGTATTTTGACGAAACGACCTCACCTCGTTTCCTCTCATCGTTAGGCTCCACCTCCTCTCCGTCTCGCCGCCTGGGTCCAGCCCCGTAAATCGCTTCCATTTCTTTCTCCATTTCTCTGACCTTGCCTTGTTGTTGTTTGTCGGACCTCCTTCTGAAAAAGTAAAGCGAAAACGGCAAGAAGCGATTCATTGGTCTCGATCCAGGCGCCTCCTTCCTTCCTTCCTTCCTTCCTTCCTTCCTTCCTTCCTTCCTTCCTTCCTTCCCTCTCTTTTTCTCCACTCCTCCTCCTCCTCCTTCACCCTTTTGTTCGGCCTCACTCCTCCAGCTCTCCTCCCTCACATCAACCCTCCATCTGTCTGAGGAGGAAGAGACGAGACGAGGCCCCGTAATTACAGCCGAGGACGAGTCGGCGGCAGCCAAGAAAAAGTGGAGAGAGGAGGCAGCCAATCAGCTTGAAGCAGGGCCTAATCATTGCTTATGTCTCAACCAATGAGACTCCTTATTTTGTCATTTGTAAGGGGTTTAAACTTGTCAGCGCCCCGGCTACCCACCATGACTCTTTTGATATTTTCTAGCTCAGTTTGAGGGCGTGGTGAAATCACCTGACTGTAGTTTTTTAGTGTTATATTGGGGGTCCGTTCAGTCTCTGCAGTCAGTATCTCCCTGTTAATCAGAGGCATTTGCTACAGTGGTGCGTTTAAAGACTGACGTTTTCTTCTTCTCTTGTTTTTTTTTCACGTGTGTATCTGTTGAAAAATCTGCACTATGTCATTTCGGGAAGAGAAAACTCCGAACCTCTGACCACAAAGAAAAAAAAACGTCTGGTGTTTATTTTCAGTCCAACAAAGAGGAAAATTTGATGGAGGCTTAAAAATAGTCACTGGTTGGCTGCCGTGGTCATTTTCAGAATAAAAGTCTTCCCCTGGAGGCGACAGCAGAAGGAGGTTCTCTTTAGAAGAAGCGTTTTTCTTTCCTCAAATGCGGTGCAGTCGTCAGAGAGGCTCGTAGAGGCCGACAGACGGTGTGTACGTCTGTGTCCTGCTAAATGCTACGTGTGTGTGTGGGTGTGTGTGTGTTGCTACATAATGTACAGCAACATTCATAGTAGGAGTGTGTTTCTCTGGCCTGTATATTCTGCTGTTCTGTACGACGGATTAGATTTTTAGTATAGGACTGGTTCCTGTTTTGGGTATTTTTTTTATTTTATTTTAATTTTATTCTGGATGCATTTTGTCACACACACACTGACAGTCCGACAGGGGGACCCAGAACTAAGCTGCCTTGTTTGTTTTATTTTGTTTATTTTCTCTCTCTCACCTCCCTCCCTCCTCCATCTCTTCCTTACTGTCCCTCCTCTAATGATGCAGTCCACCATGTCAGCTCAGAGCTGTCACACGTACATGGAAACTCGTCCATGTCAGCAGACCCACCGATGAGACGTCTGAATGGGAGGCAGGGAGGGAGGGACGCCTCTGTCTCAGTGCATTCACCTTCTTTCTCTCTCTCAATCACACACTGGCCACCCTCGAGGTGGAGGAAACGGAAACACATTATCAAACACAGCAGCCTCTAACACAGATGTGCACACACACACACACACACACACACAGCGCTGACAGAGAAACAGGTCCATCGCTGCCAATCATCTCCAAGAATGAGCCATCTGTTTCTAATCCCGAGCCAATCAGATTAGAGACTGAAGCCCATCAGCCAGTTGGAGAAGGTCTAACGCTTTGCAGCGACTCCTGCAGCCAATCGCAAACACCTGCGGCGACAGCAGACCTCCACTGTGTGTCTCTGTCTCAGCGCCAAAACACACACACACACTCGTGCACACACATTGGCCCATTTTAATCTTGCTGCTCTGTCATTTCTCCCTGGCATCCCCTCCTTCCTCCTCCTCCTCCTTCCTCCTCCTCCTTCCTCCTCCTCCTCCTTCCTCCTCCTCCTCCTCGTCCTCCTCCTCCTTCCTCCTCCTCGTCCTCCTTCCTCCTCCTCCTCCTCGTCCTCCTCCTCCTCCTCCTCGTCCTCCTTCCTCCTCCTCCTCCTCCTTCCTCCTCCTTCCTCCTCCTCTTCCTCCTCCTCCTCCTCCTCCTCCTCCTCCTCTCCTCCTCCTCCTCCTCCCCCTCCTCCTCCTCCTCCTCCTCTCTCCTCTTCCTCCTCCTCCTTCCCCTCCTCCTTCCTCCTCCTCCTCCTCCCCTCCTCCTCCTCCTCCCCTCCTCCTCCTCCTTCCCCCTCCTCCTCCTTCCTCCTCCTCCTTCCTCCTCCTCCTCCTCCCCTCCTCCTCCTCCTCCTCCTCCTCCTCCCAGCCTCTCTCGTCCTTCTGTCCACCCTTCCTCTCTCCTTTCTTCAATTTCCTTTCCTTTTTTCTTTTTTTTTTTTTAAACAGATGTTGCCTTAGGTATTATTTATGTTACACAAACCAAATAAACGGGAGACATTCATTTTTAAAAGAAGGTGACACCACCTGTAAACAGGTGTGTTACCGAGCAGAACTGCGGCACGTGGAGAATCTTGGATCTTCTGTCGCTCCTTTTTCTTTCCTATATATATTTTTTTTGAAGAATAATGAGATTCTGTTGTTTTTTAGAAGTGAGTGTTTAATACTTAGGCCTTGATACAGTGATTTTGTTTAGATAAAACAATGTTCTTTACATTTACCATTTGAATACTGCTCTGTTTTTATTGTGATCATGACACTTCGTGATGTCGGGCCTTGGATTAAGACGTAGTTGAACAAAAAGTCCATTCAGATCCATTTGGTGCGATTGCTTTTGCCTTTCCTCGTGCGGTTTCCAAATCAAGTGCGGTCTGCATTTTTTGGAGACGGTCCGGTCGGTCGGATCGCACCGGGCAAGCTCAATTAGTAGCTGAATTTGAGTGGATTTTCTTTTCTAAATCCAGGTTTGGATTATACCTTCTTAGACTGTTATTGACAAGTCTGTTTTTTTACTGTTGGGGAAAATTGCAAAAAATAAAAAATATATATACACTGATTATTATCATTGAGGCTAAATACAAGCGCTAAACCATGCGGTTGGAGGAGTGGAAGTGTTTTTTGGACAATGATTGGATCAAACCAACAAACAAATGTAGCAATATCAACAACAGGTCCTGTTTTTGCCCAATTTTGTTACACTTTTATGCAACTTTAATAAAAACATGTGAAATGGACATATTGTGTCTTCGTTTATTGGGGTTGTCTCTTTGCTTCAGAGGAAGGGGACCATAAATATAATAATACAACAGTTTACCTGCTCTTATTAAATGCATCAAACCAAGCATCCCTTCTCAGCTCGGTGTGCATGAAGGAGCAGCATATCCTCAGAGTAACTGCTGACTGCTGCTGGATATAATCTTTACACACACCCACGCTGTAGCTACTGTAGCTCTGCACCTTTATGTTTTACTTGCTTGCTTGATTTTTTTGAACTAGTCCTTTATAGACCTTTTTGTGGAGGACATTCTGACTTGCCTTAGCAGGTGAAGCTCAGGTGTATTTAATAACCGTACTGACGGCTCCTGTCACACTTCAGGTTCAGGGTCAGTGGCCAGCTCACACTATAAGGAAACAGAATGTTTGTCATCAGCTCCACCGATGGTTTTCATTCAATGACGAGCCAAAATGTCGGCCAGGTATATTGTCCTAATGATAAATCTCACCAGTATCACTTACAGCTTGTATTACTTTGGCGCCATCTTGTGGTGGAAGGCAGTATGACAACTACATTTATACCCTGGCGTCAAACAAGAGTTAGTCTGCACTTTGGGAATTATATAGTTTTCTAAATTAAAATAATAACATAATATATATTAAAATATTAGTAGACTGACAATTCATTTAAGCCTTATCACTTTTAATTTAATTAATTCATCAATTAATTGATTTTTTATTGACAACACGTGCTTATCATAATATTTGATCGTATTATATTATATTATATTATATTATATTACATCATATTAAATTATACTATATTACATCGTATGTTACATTATATTACATTACATTATATTATATATGTATACATATAATTATATCATATATATTATATTATACTATATTATACTATATTATATCATATATTATATTATATATTATATTATATTATATTATATTATATTATATTATATTATATTATATTATATTATATTGTATCATATCATATCATATGTGCGATTTAAAAAAGGTCTATCCGCGCGATCTATCCAAAGCCCACCCTATTGGCTAATTCTGCTGGGTTCCAGCATCAGACTGGATTGTGATTGGTCTACTAAACCGGCTTCAGCATTTTGATTGGACGAGCGCCGCTCGGGATGGCCGCCCCTATAGGCGACTCCGACATTGGCGCTCGGCGCTGATTGGCTGAGCTGACGGGTAGTAAGAGTCCGGCAAAGTGTCGAACTGAAGACTGAAGTGACGAGGAAGTACTTTTCAAAATGGAAATATAATAAATGAGAGCTGAAGTTTGTGGAGCCGCGCGGAGGCAGCAGGTGAGCAGGAGCGGCAGGTGAGCGGGAGCTCGTGTGTTTACCGGCGGCATCGCGCGCCTCACTGGACGGTTACTCGTTAATCCGTCAGCGAGCAGCAGACCGGAGCAGTTTGTATGGAAGCTGCAGTTCAACGCTGCTGTGTTTACTGTGGAGCCTGCTCAGAGAATATGTCGGTGAAACATGTTGAACAGTGTGAAGGGAGAGGAGGAGGAGGAGGAGGAGAAGGAGAAGGAGGAGGAGAGAAGAGAAGGAGAAGGAGGAGAGAGGAGGAGGAGAGAAGAGAGGAGGAGAGGAGAGAAGAGGAGGCGGTCATCTCTCACTGTGTCCTTTCAGTTGTTAGCTAGTGTTGCACTTGACTTCACCGTGTTGCGTTCGCCGCTAATTTGACATGAAAGTTCCAGCAGCGGGTCTCCACTAACTTCCCAACAGTTAGAAGTACCGAGCCTGGCGGTGTTCCCGGCTCTGGTCCCGGCTCTGGTCCCGCTCCGGGTCCGGGTCTCACTGTAAATGCCGCCGTAACGTTCTCCATCTTACTGTGCGACATCACGGAAGCTACCAGTGGTCAAGCTAGGCGAACATGGGCACGTTAAGATCCGGCGTCCGGTCAGAAAACAGTATAAAAGCCCCGCCGATGGACGTGATCAGGGACTTTAGAGGAAATACGTGGTTTTAATATTTGGAAAAAGCGACTCGAGCTCTTATTTTGTGTTTTCGCTCCTCAGTTTGAGCTTTACATTAAGAGCGAGCGAGCGGGCAGTTTCCGGTCGCGTGCCGTGTGTTTCGGGCAGGTTTGACTGAGGTACGGAAGCCGGGCGGCAGCTCGATGTCCTGCAAACTGATGATCGATTCTTACGTGTTCTACCAGCAATCTGAGCTAATAATGAAACTCATGTTTAAACCAAGTGTCTCCTGACCAGTGGAGGGTTATTGATCCCCTTCACTGCTGGGTGTGACGTCACTCATCAGCAGCACATTGTGCACCATTAGCATAAGTAAATAAACAGAATTCAGCATGTGGAAGGTTCCTGTGAAACTACAGCAGGGATGTTAACCATGAATCAACTCATCACTGTTCAGAAACCGGTTAGAAATGTATTATCCGACAATCAAAGCTTATTTACAGTGAATTACGTCACTGTTCATCAAATATAATGCTGGTGTAAGAAAATATATTTGATTAAAATACAAATACTACATAGTGCAGTGAAGCACGTCCAACATATTTAATATGCATTGATGTTTAAACAATAATTGATTATTAAGACAGCCAAATGTTGGTTAAAGAAAGTGCTAAAAAACGTGCATCCCTGTTCCACATCTAGTTATTCAGTCATTTAAATATTATGTACTTCCTCAGTAATGGAGGTATGAAATGTTTTTCTTTTCCCAAATACTGCAATTGTGACAAAATCAAAAATTATTTTAATTTAAAACATGTCGTTCAAATCAGTAATGCTTCTTTATTCTGAAATAATTCAGGTTGTCAGTGATAACAGCGTTTGTGCTGTTGAGACATACTGTTACTGACGATATCTGTGATATTTAAATGAACATGAATTTGTGTTAACAGGCTCCAGGATGCACCTGTTCTGGTCGCTCATGCACCCAAAAACCTTTCAAGTGCGACTAAACATTTTCATTGGTGCGCCTGAAATTCAGCAGGCGGGATCTTTTTTTTTTTTTATGTAGCCTATAAAGATATTTTTAACAAACACTACCTGGATGTGTCGACAGCTGCCTTTGAACAAATATGAGCCGTTAAACGTTTTTTCTGGAGAGTATCATAATTTCTTGTTTCATGATTTAAAAGAGGAAGAACATTTTATCCGCTCCATTATTCCTGTTCACAGTTATTTACACATTTTTGTTTAGAGATGTTCAGTCTTGGAAAACTTGATTATCAGTTCAAAATCTGATGTTGTGACTGCCCAAATTTGTACATGTGACTTTTAGTTGACACCCAGAGAAAAACAAAATATAATCAATGATCAGGGTAATAAAGACATCAAATGTCTGACACATGGTGGAGGTCAATGCCAGAATCAATGAGGTGTGTCTGTATGATTTCAGCCATGCCCACCCAACCCCCTGTGAGGGAGCCGGAGGAGGAGATGGAGGCAGAAGGAGAGTCACAACTCCCTGAGGCCAACGGAGAGGTGGAGCAACCGAGAGACAACGAAAGAGGAGGAGAGGAGACCATGGAGGAGAGCACGGAGGAGAGGGACAGTGACTTGGATGAGAGTGAGGAGGAGGAAGAGGAGGAGGAGGAAGAAGAGGAGAGCTCAGGTAAAATCCAAGCAGTCTGTTATATTGTTGCCTGACTTGCTCACAAGGAGAGACAAATATAATGTGTTTGACACGACATTTCCTTTCTTCTGTGAAGAGATGGACGATGAGGACTGTGAGCGGAGGAGAGGAGAATGTTTAGATGAGATGTTGGATCTGGAAAAACAGTTTCAGGAGCTAAAAGAGAAGTAAGTTGGAAGAGGAAGGAAATACACAGAGTCCCTTTGGTGTGAATGAAGGATGGAAGAAGACTGACTTCAGCGTGTGGTCGCAGGTTGTTCCGGGAGCGGCAGAACCAGGTGAAGGTGAAGCTGGACGAGGTGCTGACGGGGAAGGCTGGAGAGTACAGAGAACCACTGGCTGCTCTGCAGAACAGCATGCAGATACGAACACAAGTGGCCGGTAAGCATTTTAAAGAGCTTCAGCCCCTCACTAACGGCATAACGCACGGCTAAATAGGATCTCAGCACCCCTAAGAGCATAAATTAATAAATAAATAATGATAATAATAAGAATGCCATATATTTAGCACCTTAACAGCAGAGTTTTTGTGCTTTTTAAAAGCTACAGGCAAGCCAAACCGGAAGAAGCTCGAATTAAGTTAAAAACGAGGTAAAAACAGTATCTGTTGGACATTTGGGGTTGACATCTTTGGTTTTAGATGGATTACTTTATTAAATTACTTTTGTTGAGAAGCTTTTATTGTGCTGAGAGTAACACAAGGATGTTGTCAACGCGAGTCGCTGTCAAATTGAGGATTGTTAACTCACCTGTCTCTCCTGTGACCGGCTCTGTGTGTGTGGAGGAGTCCTGGAAATCATTTTTTTTAAAAATGAAATCCACTCCACTGTCTGAGTCCGTCTTGTTCCATAAGTAACTAAAATCTAAAACATCCTGTCTGTGTTTCCATCGGCAGGTGTGTACAGAGAGCTGTGTCTACAGGTGATCAAACACAAGCATGAGTGTGAACTACAAGGAGCAAAGCAGCACCTGGAGGTAACTCACACACATCCAGTAGATACTTAACAAGGATGCTCACACGCTGTGGCCAGTGTTGTTGAAAATACTGCTGTGTGGTGCGTTACAGAGCGAGCGGACGCTGCTGTTCGACGCCATGAAGACGGAACTGCTGGAGAAGATCAGAAGACTGGAGGAGGACCGACAGAATATAGACCTCACCTCAGGTACAGCGCAAGTGTTGATCCATGGATATTACTTTATGTTGTCGTCATCAAGATGGTTTATGTGATTAATGCACTTGTTCCAGAGTGGAGCGATGAGGTGAGGGGCAAGAAGTGTAAAAGAAAGAACATGCTGGGTCACTCGGAGAGGAAGAAGAAAGTGGCTCTGGTTTCAGGTAAAACTTGTTTATCTGTTATATTCCATACAAACTGTATCTCAGCATGTATTTGCCTCCTGCCAGGTTGCCAGGTTGGGACTTTAACCTGCTAACAGACCGACAGGTGATTTAAAGCCTCTCCCTCTCTGCTTCACAGGCCCTTTTATTGTCTACATGTTGAGAGACATCGACATTCTTGAAGACTGGACTGCCATCAAAAAGGTGAAAATAAAATCCGTAAATACGTTTCCTCCGCACTGAAACTCTCCGACAAACAAACCAGCTAAATGTTTTGTAGTCACAGATAAACTTTGCTAACTTCGTCTCTGTGTGCCTCTCAGGCAAAAGCAGCACTGTCACCACTAAAGAAGAAAGTAGAGAGTAAGTCAGTGCGTCCACCATCACATCTCTACATTCACACACAAACGCCACACTGCTTTTCTCTCTAAGCTGTTCTCGTTCTGTGTTTCAGAGCGGTGATGACAGGAGCATCGTGTTGACGACCGGTGGCAAAGAAACCAAACCCAGCACGCACTCACACATTCCCAGCAGCTTCTAACAGTGATGGTTTTCTCTCCTCTGACCACAGCAACCAATCACCCTGCAGCTTGTTTGTTATCTATTGCTATTTAAAATGAGTTCTTAATGATATGACGACCGTGTATTTATAGAGTGATTTATAACGGGGATTAAAATTTTAATCTTTTGTGAGACAAGGCTCTGCATCTTCCTTTCTCCTGTGTGTGTGTGTGTGTGTGTGTGTGTGTGTGTCTGCACTCCAGTGTTTGACTGTAAACACTAGGAAGTTTTTGTAAAGAGGACACAAATTTAGTCACTAAAATCTTTTTAAAACGTCCCATTTGATGACATTTACCTGGTGAAACTGGAGAAAAAAGGACAGATCTGGAGAATTAAAGCTGCAGTCTGGAGTTTTGACTTGGCATTAGAATGAGCACAGCTCCCAGATCAGCCCTTCTTCCTCTCTGCCTTCTAAGCCCCTCCCACAGAGAAGCCTGCTGTGCATGAGCAGGCTTGTAACCACGGTAACAGAGGACGCCAGGTAACCAAGATGGTGCATTCAAAATAACAACAACAATGAGCCCTGATTGGTCTATTTCTGATCAATACAACTAAATGACAGTGAGAGCGCCTCCTGCAGATCGCTGCAGAGATCCACAGTAACAATCAGTATCCCTCACATGGCGGCAGGCGGAGCTACCAGCTAATCATCACCAGGTGCAACATTTTCACCTGCTGCCTTTCTGAAGCATGAGTAACATTATTTCTCTGAACCAGTTCAACCACTTCAGAGCGTCCTGAACACAAACTAACGTTATTATAACTGCCCGCTCACCTGAGCGACACGTTAGCTAACCAGCAGCCATGAACACAAAGCTAAACACCGGAGTTAGCATACAAGCTAACAAGCTAGATTTAGCAACAAGCTATCGTTACGTAGCTCCACTACAACATCTTATGGAGATATGTGTTACTGCAGTATCACTGTAGCCGCCGCCATCTTAGCCTTGTGGTTACAACATAGAGTGAAACATCTATCAGCAGGTTCTTACCTGTCCAGCAGAAAGTCCTGACAGATCCCGCAGCTCCTCCACCTCTGAGATGATGCTCTGATATTTCTCCTGGTTTTCTCTCTGGCTCGGTCCAGTTCTTTGTTTTTACTCTGCTTTACTTCTTCAGTCTGCTTGTTTCTTCTCTTTGAGGTGGCTGATGGAGGGACATGTTTTTGCTCTGTTGTTGTTGTTGTTCTCCGCCACGTTTACAGTTTGAGTTTGAATTTATCTGACCAGGTGAGAACAGACACTGCGCCTGCGTGGAGGGGAGCTGCCAGCAGCGCCTGCATGAGAGTGAGTCAGACACGCCCCCTGGCTCTGATTGGTTGTGTTGATCCGGTAGCGGTGGATTCTGGCAAATCAGATTACAGCCACTGGGTGGAGCCACAGACAGCTGACCTGGATCTGATTCTACTGTCAGATCATAATGACAGTTTGATTAAATAAAACAAAAGCTAGTTACAGACTTAAGGTTTAAAACACTGACCCACCTGCCTCACATGCACCATGAAATGTCGTGGACAGCATGTGAAAATCAAGCTTATATAAAAGATAACAATGAGACCAGGAGACTGTACTCACACTGTTTATTTGACAGGAGAAGTGGGAAAGAGGAGAGGTGTGACATTTCACTGTGTATTCATGTGTGTGTGTTTTATATAGCAGCAAAAACAAAGAGGAACTAGACACAGCTGTTGTTTGTTCTCAAAAGGTCCTCAGAAACACTTTCATAGGACATCATAATGCATATATAAGGCTCTATACAGGGTTTATAGTGGATGACAGGCGGTCGGCATGATGTTTTATTACATTCATAAACATTTGATTCATTCGAAGGTTTGATGGAGCCTCACAAATGTACTATTATCTTCTGAATGCATCACAGACATGACCGACCAGAAGTGTTATTTTCAGTAAGATGTCAGATTTTCTAACCTCGACAACATCCTGTCCTAAACTACACTGTCACCTGTCCAGCTTCAACAGTTCGTGAGCCCTCTACCTACCCCCCTCCTCATCTTCCTCAGCTTCCTCACAGCTGCTTGCTGAGCTTGCGGGCCTGCCTCTCCCTGGCTTCGAAGGCCGCTTTGGTATCCATGAGCTCGTCCAGCTGCCGGCGGATGCGCGCCATGTCGAGCTGGGAGGTCTCGCACTGCTCCCTGAGGGCGGCCGACTCCTCCCTCAGCTGCGTGGCGGCCATGGAGAGTTGCTCGCTGCGCTCGCGGCACTGCAGCTGCATCCTCTTGGCGTCGTTGAGGAGGGACTCCACGCTCACGGCCACCGATTCGCACTGGTTCTCAGACATGTTCTGGGACAGGGATGGAGGTCAGAGGTCAGAACACACAGACTGTTAGCAGGCTCTCTATGATTCACTTTGGGGATTTAAGGCTCGCTCTCTGTAGTTTTGTCTGATTTGGCAATAAATGAAAGCTCTCCTGCCAGAAAATCAGATGAAGTGAATCAATAGCTCACAGTGAGGAGTCCAGCACAGATCAACAGGTTTAAAACAGAACATTTGATCTGTGCAGAGTGAAGTAGCTTAAAGAGGCTTATCATGGATTAGCTTCAGTCTGCAGTGTCCACTGCTCTTCCCTGTTTCTCTTTTATCCCGATCCTCCCATCAGTCTCTAGCTCTCATGTTTTCACTCTGTTCTCTTCCTATCTTCTCTCAGTTAAACTTGTTTGCTTTTTGCAGCATATTTTTCTATTAGCATCCTGAAATAACACATGGCAGGTGAAAATGTCTTACCATAGATTTCAGGGTCAATTTGATCTCGAGCCTTGTGGTCGCCTTCGGGGACTCAAGCTGACAGTCCTCAGTGTTCTCCAGAGTGCTCGGCCTCCTCAGCGTTCCCCCGCAGACCTCCTGTTCATAAGTCAGGAAAAGCAGACGGAAACTCAGGTGCGTATTCAAGTGTAGGTGTGGATGGTGGAGGTCCTTCAAAATACCGGTACGTCTTCCTCGTATCCTTTTATTTCTCTCCGTTCTTCCGTCCCCGTCCGTCTCCCTCTTCCCAGTCCCGTCTGACCTCACTTTCTCTGTCTCTACCTCAGGGATCAGGCGAGGTCAGCTGATCCACCCAGATTAGACAGGCAAGGAAAGAGAAATGTTGTAATCGCAGGCTCATTCTGTCTATTTTCATCTGTGATGCAACGGCTGGGTTCCATACAGTCCACCATGGATCTATAGCTCTGTTTATGTAAGATGTGTAGTTTGAGGCCATGATATGCTTCAGTCTGACACTTAATATAAGATACTGTTTATTTACAGTAAATAAATGATGAAAAAAGATGAAAATAAAAGACACCCTTTCCCTTGGGGCCCCTTCAGTCCCCCCTATAATCTCTGGGGCCGCCCCTGACATACAGAGTTTACCAGGTGAGGTGAATAACTTCTTATGACATCAGTGTCAATGAATCAAAAGCAATAACTCTAGTATTATCATATATGACATTATTAGATAATCAATACTGAAGCATCAATGTGTCAGCAGCATCTGTTGCTGCTGGAGGCGGAGCTAGTTTGAACTGCAAGCTTTATTTACAGTTTTACATACAGATGAATCTGATTGGTCAACTTTTTCACTAATCTTTGCTGTCTGGTGAGATACTGGATCATTTAGACATTAATGAAGTGAAACCGTTTGTGACGTTTGAGGGAAAAACACTTGTTGGTTTGGTGCAAAAGGTCTTTTTAATCAATAATCTATCTTTTTAATTCACAATCATCATCAAACAGGATCAAGATGTATTTGTGTCTCACTATTGACCATTTTTCCACAAAATTAATCAGATAAAACACCATATTACAATTGTCTCTCTGGTACGAGTGAGTGTGTACCCGTCATCAGGCAGCAGAGGGAGACACAGTCCAACATTCCTGCTGCGATGTCTCCACCCGTCTGAAATACAGCACACAGCAGTGAACACATCAGGGTCGTTGGGTTTCAACTCTTTGGTTTATTGGGTTTAAAAAGTAGCACATGTGTAGAAACATCACTGCAAACCAGAAGTTGACATATTGACATACAGACTTTTCAGGTACGTGAACTCCTGAGGTGCAACGTAACAAACACAGGACGTGTTTGAAAAGCACCTGTGAGTGAACCTGGACTGGATACTAGATAACAGTTAGAGTGGGAGCACACAGGTCAGACCTCAGAGGGATGATCCATCACTTCAAACATAATGTGATGTACCTCGTGTTCCCACCAAGAGTTTCTTTAAACGTTGGCTCTGTTCACATACTGAGTCTGAATTACCAAAGACGAACTGACAAGCAGCAGAACACAAGATGGACAGAAGAAATGTAATAAGAAATCATAAATACAGAATAAAGACAACGTACAGGCATGAAACTGGTGGGAACAAAATAAAAACTCACAAGAAAAACTTTTCAATGGGTAAAAAAAACAAAAAAAACAGACTTTTGAGGATCATATCGTTAATAATTTGTATCATCAGTGAAAATGTGTTTTTACTCGGAAAACCTGCCAGACACATCAAGAATATAACGTCTGAACACAGTGACGAAATAAAAAAAAAAGAATGCCTGAAATAAACATTCTCCTACTTGTTGGTTATGTAAACAACTCGAAGACAGACACTTAGTGAATGAACCAACACGCTTCTGTCTGATCCAGTAGTCGGACATTCACAACGGCTTTGTAAAGTGAGGGAATGTGGGAAACGGGTAAATATAGACATTGACCGTTCAACATTTGCAGAACGTGCTGCTGGATATTTACTGCTAACTCTGACTGATAACTGTGCAGATGTGACGAGGTGGCCGAGTGGTTAAGGCGATGGACTGCTAATCCATTGTGCTCTGCACGCGTGGGTTCGAATCCCATCCTCGTCGAGGCTCACTCTTTATATTGTGAACAATATCTGTCATTAATCATCCGTATTATCCCCAAATAGGTGCTAGTATTCACTGGGACACTTACTGTATCTACCCCTCTCCCACATTACCAACGATGTGTATTTGTGAGTCATCTGTGGCACCTGTCCTCACTGTGGACGCGGGGGACGGTTGAAAAAGGGCTCCGTCTCTGCAGCCGTCACCCCCGGATCGCCGAACAGCCCTCCGGCCGGCCCGCCCACGATCAACTTCGCCCCGGTACTCTGATGCCTCTGAACGATCACCAGAACCCCGATGATGAGCCAGAAGAAGAAGTTGACCCACGCAGCCGTCTGAGGGGGAGGCGACACATGAATCACACATTCTCCACTCATGACTAAATGATACTTTAAAGCATGCTTCCGCTTCATAAAGAAGCGCTCTGAGGCACTAATGATTCCTTAAAGGTATTT
This sequence comes from Diplodus puntazzo, assembly GCA_963678695.2. Classification (NCBI taxonomy): domain Eukaryota; kingdom Metazoa; phylum Chordata; class Actinopteri; order Spariformes; family Sparidae; genus Diplodus; species Diplodus puntazzo. The sequence goes on from OZ023170.1 coordinate 572,898, forward strand.
TAAGGAACTTTTACATCTTTTCTCCTGCAAATGTGAGCAAAGTGTTCCATTTATTAAAGGATGAGTTCACCCATTAACTTCAGCATGATGCAAAGAGTTACGGGAACTGATTGAACTAAATGACGCCTACTGACCTCAGCTTTGTACAGACTGTTGTAGAACCTTCCTCCTTTAAGTGGGGTGAGCCATTGTTTCGTCTGGGCGTCCTCACATCTTGAGAGACAGAGAGAGAGAGTGCACGTTAGAAAGTTGACGGAAGCAGATAATCAAGCAAACAGGAAATATCCAGCCGCCAAACGTCTTTCAATATATTTAACAAATCCACTGCTGATGGATTTAACTTTAATTTAGTGGTGTTTAATGTTCACTGAGTCTATGAATAAAGTTGCAGCTGCAGCCGATGACTTACGACACGCTGCAGTTTATTTAATATCAATAAAATCAATATTAGTGGATCTTAAAACTAGCATCAACAAGCTAACACAACACAACACGTTACTGGTCCTTCCTTCTTATCCGAGTGTGATCTTTCAGAACAGAAGTATCTAGGTTGAGTAACATTGTGGTCGCACGACACTTTTGCAACACGATTACATGCACAAAGATAACTGACACGTGTCTCCTGTCATATGCCAAGCAAACAGAGAAATGAGCTTTCTTTTTTTAAACAAAACAGCTGGAAAAAATAAGCCTAGCCCTATTTCTGACAGTGGTGAATCAGGCTGTGAAGAATCGGGCAATAAATGAAACTCACTGGGTTTCAAATATTGTTTTTAGTTTCATTCATGACTTGTTTGTGCATGCCCGCGTCCTTGACTGCATTGTGTGGATGTGTGTTACTCACTTCTACCTTATGGGGAAAAAATAGAAGTCCTCCACAATGTCAATCATTTAATTTAAGGCTGAAGACTTGCATTAAGGTAAGGTTCAGGTTAAAGTTAGGTAAAATCTCCAGGAAATGAATTTCAGTCTAATAAAGACCACAGTTGTGTGTATATGTATGTGTGGTTGTGTGTCTGTTCCACCTGGTGATGTTGGGAACATTCTGCATGACCGAGCTGCAGAGCGAGTCGCGTCCGATCTTCAACATGCAGCCCGTGATGAGCAGGAAGAACAGGAAGAAGCCGCACACCACCACGATCATGTTCATCCACACGCGCTCCCTGTGGAGAGCAGAACAAACACAAAGAGCGTGAGAACTTTTGTTTTTGACGTGATGGAAACACGAACTAGAAGAATACAGTGTTATTTCAACCTCTGAACAAAGGAGGAAATGATGTCAAACTTCTGTACACAACATATAACTATGTTACCGTGCCCTGACCTATGTCCTCTTTTTATAAGCCTTTCTACTCCACTTCTTCTTTTCCCCTCCTCACCAGGCTGTGCTGGGAAACCAACCTCAGTGAGATCATTCACTTTTGTTTTTATTCTGGCAGTGAAGCCTAATGATAACATCACGCCAACCTGCGCAAAGGAATGTTTTATTAGTCCGGGTCGACAGTCCCTCGATGATGTTTCACGCTAATAAACTTACAATTCTGGAGAAGAGAGGGACAATAAACATTTTAAAAAGCAATGAGACGAACTTTACTTGAACAACTGTTCAGAATCCACAAGGCTTTTGTGCACATTCATGTTTCTGGTACATGCGTTTGTGATTAAACCCTTCAAACAAGCATTCATGTGGTGGTAAGATTGGACTGTGTGGGATGTTGGTGTCGGCTCTAACACACTGATTACACTTCCTTGTTTTTAATGGAGACATTGACTAATGTTTAATTTTTAAACTTTGATTAGATTAGATCTTCCAATGTGTTATCAATTAAGTCCAGTTTATATTTCAAATCCAAAGGTCAACCTTCAAACATTGAGATGTGTTAACGCCCAGTGTCTTGGTCTGCAACAGGAGGTTCGTGGCCCTTAGTGGGTCCTCAGAATTACTGCAGGGTGAGCCCCAAATTAGTGTTTAATAATGTTTAGAAAGGTTTTATTTCTCAAGATTTATTTGTAACAAAAACAAAAAGCACAAAAACAAAAAGACATTTGACTGAGACAACATCGATGACGGTCCATCCATGATTCTGTGCGCTGTCGTGTGAACAAGCTAACCTAACGGCGATTATTGGAACACATGGCCAGCTAACCGTGTTATCGTCCCAAGTATATGGACGTTCTTCACAAGAATACGGTGTATTGTTTTATAGCGCATCAAGCGAGAAACTCCTCAGAAACAACTGTAAAGACAGCAGAGGGTGAGGCTGACGTGCCTCACATTGACCATGCTACAGCTGCAGCCAAGCTTTTTTTTAACACACGGCACTGCAGTCCGCCCGACATGTTACTGTAGGCCAGCTTCAATACCAACAGAGTCTTATACAATAGATGTAGTGGGGTTCACTGCTCTGTTGAGTTTTCTGCATGATATATAATTTTGCTTCCACATGGCTGACAAATAGTTACGTTCAAGAAGGAGATGTTACAAATCTATAAAAGTAACAACAGGCCTCTCTGCATAAATAAATCAGAACATAAACAGCACATGAACACAGAACAGTTTCGTTTGGGTTTGGAAGCCGTGAGCTGCTGCTGCTGCTGCTGCCAGTTATATTCAAAGTGTTAACAGCCAGTTTAGAACAATAGGCAATAAAAGGATGACTTCAAGGATTCAGACGGAGCGAGCAGAAAATAAGACGATGAGACTGAAGAGCTCAGAAGACGAGTATGACACACACACACACACACACACACACACACACACACACACAGCTGCTGTTACCTTCTTATTGCCCCGTCAATGCAGAAAGTGTACAGCCAGTAGAGAGACAGTGAGAAACACACCACTGCCACCATGACCGATATGGCCGACACAAAATGACACAGGGACGAGGCGCTGGAGGACTGGACCCCGATGAGGCCCGCTGTGGCATTGTAGCTGACGAGTCCATACAGCATGCACCGGCCTCCAAAGTTACCCTGACAGGAAGGACACACCTGGTTCATTATCTTCCATTTAGTACCTGTTACACTTTACATACAGACATTTCTCCATGGGTGCAAGGCTGCCTTCCTCTTTTAGCTGCCATGTTTGAATAAATTCAAAGTTTATGTGACCAACATCTCTGAAGAATTTCACATAATACGTTGGAAGCGTTTTGAAGGTTCTAAATGAATTTGGGGAAGGTATTTTAATCAGGGAGAAGATCTTCAGATTTCTTCTATGTCTCAACAAACTTAATAAACAAACTCTCTTCCTTTTCATGACTGAATGAACGAGCTGACCTTAAAGGACGACACAGTTTCATACAGTTCTACTGTGTTTATATGTGGCGGACCCTGCCACCTCTCTAGCTTTAAACAGTGTTCAGGGGAGCTTATTTTCCTCTGAGAGCAGCTCGTTCATTCAGCGATGGAAAAAGTTTTTATTACCTCATTAACACTGTGAATATCAAAGCCCAGAGTTTGAAAACCCACATAGAGCCCTTTCACTTTTCTTTTGTTTTGAATTGTTTAAAACAAGCTAGTGAGAAGACACACACGCACACACACACACACACACACACACACACACACACACACACACACACACACACACACACACTAACTGAGGCATCTGACTTGTATAAAGGAGCAGAGAGAATAATCGGCACGAGGACCAAGTGGTCACATGATGACAAAACAGAATCTGGACACATGACTGAGTTATTACTGCTAATACACACCGTCTTACTACTTCTGATTAATTAGGATTATGTCATTAGGTTAGAAGGAGCGGAGGCTTCGTCCGGTCTTCTCTCAGTGTCTTCAGCTGATGGTTTAATGAGCGCAGGGTTAATTAGAAGAGCTCCGTGCTGCTGACAGTGAAGGTGTGAGAGGCTGAATCCCTCCAGAGATGAAGAAAAGTCAGAGTAACAACACAGCTGACAGGAAATCAGGAGAAAGTGAGAGCGCGTGTCTCTCTGTGACTGCTCGCGCACCTTCTTTCTCTTCTTCGTCTCCCTTTTGTTTCTTACTCATGCGCAGCATCTAGCAAACACGTTCATGTACAAAATCAATTATTTACTGCGCATGAAAGCAATAAAACATACTTTTGACAAACACGGTAGCCTGTTAATGCGCATTTTAAGACGCACATTAACGGAAAGTGAGGCCAACTCATGAAGAAAGCACGAACAAGTGCCGTGAAATACAAACATTAAAGTGCGTTTTCGCTTCTTCTTCTTCTTCTTCTTTGGTTAACTTCTAACTTTCTAGCACGCGCTGGAAACAAGTGAGTCTACCCGGAAGAGGACAGAAATAAAACAAGAATGTGTGACACGGTGTGTTTCTTGCTCGTTCCTGAGTTAAATCACCTGAACTATGGTGACGGACGCGGCGGTGACGATCCCACAGACGAAGCAGCTGGCGTACAGACACAGCTCCAGCAGCAGCAGCCCCGTTAACGCCATCGTCCCGCGGCCCGGCTCCGGTCTGCGGAGAGAGAGGCGCGAAGCCCGCCACAACAGCACAAAGGGCTTCCGGTCAGGGCTTTCACAATAAAACCAACAGAAGACGGTAAGGTGAACATAATGAGCTTTTAATGAGGAATGAGTGCATTTGGATGACAGGGAAGATCGGTGCTAAGTTAACCTGGATACATTTATTAAAACGTCCGATTACGTGTTCATTGTAAGACAAATACAAGGCTAATTAATGCAGTTCTTATTTGTAAGGTGTGTTTTAAAGCAGGACGGTCAATCCCATGCAGCAAACTGATCACGTGCCACCGCGTAACTGAATATCCTCAGCAGAAAGCATTCAGACAGCCAGAGAGCTGTGATCTCAAATAAAGACATAAATCAATTAAGAAAGCTGTCCTAAAGCTGTCTATAAAGCCTTATGAAACCAGTGCGGTCCCCACAACTCACCTGCCTCTTCTTGATAGAACGCGACAAACGCCACGCTTTACTTTGTAAGGTAGAGGTGTTCGGTTTCCGGCGTCACCCTGCGTCTCTTTGCTCGGCCTCGCTCCGCTCAGTGGTCCTCCAGCTGCCCGGACTGAGACTCTGCCTCTGACATCCTCCGCTCTCCAGCTGCGCTCCTGCTGCTCTTCAGCGCCAAAAGTTCCGCACGTCGTTTATAATTGCGTGGAAAATCATGTATTTGTCACACTGATGGCCGTGTGAACTTCAACACTGGCTGCCTTACAGACTGATTCTCTGCGGGTCAGAGGAACTGATGACCCGGAGAGATAAAGAGGAGCTGTGGGAAGAGGAGAGGAGATGGATGGATGGATGATTTATTACTGTTTTATTCGTGTAGTCTAAGAAGTCTGGGTGTGTTGATGCTCACCACGAGGTTCTGACTAATTACTGGTGTGGTTGCACATTTCATATTCCTCCAGTGGATCATCAGGTCCATCAGGTTTGGGTGTTACCTTCAGACTCTCAGGTGGCCAGACTGAGTCAAAGGTTGAGCTACTTGTGGATTTAAAGGCATATCATCCTGGTATTAGTGCTGGCCAGTGTGTGTGTGTGTGTGTGTGTGTGTGTGTGTGTGTGTGTGTGTGTGTGGCACTCCATTCCCAGAATGCTTAATCAAACCTTGTGACTTGTGTCATATGACCGCGCTCATTTGATAAATGTACCACAACTTCCAAGTCTGTGAAAGTCACTCCTGCTGTACAAATACTCATCCCTGATCTGGTGGGGGTGTTTTACATCATAGACATACGCTTAAAAATATTTATATAATTCAGTATTATTATTATTATTTATATATATATTTACATTTCCAGTAGACTTGTCATTTGTAGTTCCCTTTAAAACTAATCACTATGCTTAGTTTGCTGAGAGTTTGATAAATGAAAACTTTACCCAAAGATAAAGATTCAGTCATTGTGTACTCGTGCTGATAGAAAAATCTAATTAAGTTCCTACAAAACATTCCTGTAGCATTCTCCTAAACAGCTGAAGTAACCATAACCAAAAAAACACAAAGAAACATGAATCCATAAACCATAACATGGCTCCATCCCGCTCGTCAGGAGTCATCCAAGTCTCTCCCAGATTGATATGAAAAGACATTATTTACACCCTCCATGTTCAGTGGATCTCATGTGAGAACTGCAGAGGAGGTGCATGCTAACACCTTTAGCTTAGCAGCTACAGTGAACATTTGGGCTCTAAAAGGGGTGTAAACAACTTTTTCATATTGATTTGGGATCTCTGGGCTTCCAATGATTTGGATTAGGCCAAATGTATTTTAAAACTAGTCCCCACATACCATATTGTTCAGGAGCAGGCTGCAGCTGAGCTACATGACTTCCCACCAGCACAGGTGAGAGTAGATAATAACTTATATTTTTAATTTTTAGGTGAAGTTTACTTTAATGTGTGATTTAAATAAAAAAGCTGTACAGTCTATAATTAGGCTATAAGTTCAAATTGTGTGTTGACTCTGTGTCGGGCCACTGTGGATTCCTTAACATGTATCATAATCTACTAACAATTCTAATTTAAGGTGGTACAAATAGAAGTGAAGCTAAATTTAAACCTTGAAAAAGCGTGTAAATCTATGAAAACGGGCTTTTTGTGGTGCGTTCTCAGTTTCACAGCCGTGTCTGATCTGCCTGACAGAGGAAGCACACAAAGAGTTTCCACAATGACATCTTCTCATTGGAGAGTTTCAGCATCGACAGCCTTAAAATTGAGTTGATGTCACCAAACCTTGACAGGTCAGATTTATAAATAGGAGGCAGCTAATAATAGTGAGAACATCAGACCGATTGTGTCGACCTCTTCATCCAAAATGCCAAACACTTACTAACATGCAGGCTTAACCAGGCCCGGCGTTATAAAGCCCGTTCTACAGCATGTTGTTACACCGTGTGTGTGTGTGTGTGTGTGTGTGTGTGTGTGGTGCTGTCTCAGGTGCCTGGACTTAGTCGGCGGCTGAGCCTTTCACAAAGCCATCACTCACACAAGTATTAGCATCAGTGTGTGTATGTGTGTGTTTCAGCGTGGCAGGGTTGTTAGATTAACGGCTTAAAGTATGATGGCATTAGTGTTGGCTACCAGGACCTGAACACCAGAGGGCTGGTGTGTGTGTGTGTGTGCTGTGTGTGTGTGTGTGTGTGTGTGTGTGTGTGTGTGTGTGTGTGTGTGTGTGTGTGTGTGTGTGTGTGTGTGTGTGTGTGTGTGTGTGTGCACGGTGAATCCAGCCATCACGACACAAGCCTGGTATCACTTTAATTCACTTGATAAGTTTTAAACATCAAAATTCACCAAAATTTCGAATGAGGCACAGTATTTACAATATAAAAGAGAGACCGAGTAAAGCAGTGAGAGAAACGTAAGAGATTACCATACAAAATGTAATGCAAATATAGGAAACATGCACTTGAAAACACGCCACGAATAGTTCACGTATGGGCACCGGTCTCACGGAGGCGTGACGAGGCTTCACCTGGAGCAGTCGGCCGACGCTCTCGTGCACAGAGAGCTCCGTCACGATAAGAGAAATGATATACAGTAACTGTGAGGAACAAATGTTGATATATACTAGTTGTGCAACCGGCCCCTGTACTTCAGCATCACGTTAAGGGAATACAAAAACAGAAGTGAATATTTCAACAATAGGAGTACATCAAGGAAACAACAAAACATTGATTTTTTTTTACTATTTTAAACTCAATATATTGTCCCTCTCGGCAGGATTTTAATTACACTTTGATTACATTGTGCCATCATGTACAAAAGCTCTATATTATTTTAATACTGAACAAAGAAGAAAAAGAAAATTCACTGACCGAAACCAAAACCCTGGAGGTTCTCTAAAACAAGGGCAACATCTAGTTTATTTTAAGGGGCATCATGTAGATCTGGAGAAGAAATTCAAACCCAGAACTGTAATATTTACAATATTAATGAGGTAATAATACAAACTCTGAAATATTTATCCTTTCCATGACTGAATAAACGAGCTGGTCTCAGAGGAAAATAAGCTCCCCAGAACAGAAAGGTGGCGGGGTCCGCCAAATATAAACAAAGTGAAACGGTATGAAACTGTGTTGTGCTTTTAGGTCAGTTTGTTTATTCAGTCGAGAAAACAAAGAGAGTTTGTTTATTTAGTTTGGGCATTAAAAATAAAATCCGTCGATGAAGATCTTTCTCTCCTGATTTAAAATCCTTCACCAGATTCTCCACCGTCACCTTTAAAATCTTGCAATCTACAAAACCGTTCCAATATATTCTGCAACATTAACTACGATTGGTCCTTTGTTTTATTCTGAGACATGACGGCCTCGTGTTGTCGGTCCAAACGTAAAAAAAAAGGAACGTTGCAGCCATGAAAAACATCAGTGTCTAAAATGTAAAAGTTATTGTGCAGAAGCTCCAGGCAACAATAACAGAGAAATTCTAGGAAAGGAAAATCGTATTTGATGCTTGTTGAGAGCAGCACTGAAAATGTTGGGGTGTGATGGCTGGGTGCTATTTGTGTGAGGCTGCTAGTGGACACGCAGCAAACATACTGCTTCTCTTTAACAATGTTTATCAGGGAGTTCTCAGAACAGGAACACTGCTGTCAGCTCACAGTGAGAGACACGCTGAGGGAACTTATCTGACAAACTTGGTATGCATTCAGGTTGTGGACTCTGTCTGGAAGTATGTGAAACACGTATTTGTGCAGCGGCCATGTTGAGTAAACAGTCGTCAGCAGGACGGTTGATTACCGAGGAGATGCATAGAATGGGATCTATTGGGGAGCTGCAGTAATTTACAAGGTGCTGCTTACTTTATCTTTACGTGAGTGAATGATGTGCAGCGAAGTGTTTAACAACAGTTTGTAATCGTGATTTCACAAGTCAACTGACTGCTGAAGAATGTCTGGAAAGGGAATTCCTGCTCCGTCCGTTTTAATTCAATGGTATGGTCACGTTAAGAGCAGTCACAAGACTCTTATCACAGCACTGAACCCACCCCTGTGTGTGTGTGTGTGCGTGTGTGTGTGTGTGTGTGTGTGTGTGTTCAGCTGGTATGTGTCTCACTATGCCGAGCGAAAATGAATCAATGAGGAATTGAACGGATTTCTTTTAGAGCAGTTCTCACAGTGTGGAATCACAGTCAGTGAGCGCTTTAACAAAATTCCCTTCTTTCATGTAGTTTTAATTCATGCGCTTCAGCTGTTGGATACCAGATGAAGTCGGTGGAACATCAGCCGACAGGACAGCCAGGCAGTCTGAAGGCATCTGGCACGGGACTGTCGAGCTTACAGATGATCTTATAGATTCCTTTCTTCCAGCAGGGGTCGCTGTCTCTCCCAGTCCAGATGGCTGAGTAAAACTCCCTCAGAGCCACTTCTGACACCTCCATGAACCTCTCCGGGACCTGCAGACGGACACGCCAACGTCAGAGGATAAGACCATTCAACATCTGTAGAATTAGGGCTTTTATAATCCTGAATTTACACTAAAAAGAGCCAGAGAAGGAGCTGAAGGTTGGATCGTTTCCCCTTTGTTAAGCAAAATGATCTTAATAACAGGAACAATCTGTCTTTATCATGACGTTTCATACAGTTTGCTCCTATAACGAGAAAACGGTTATTAAAGCTCTTACACACAGACACTCACACAGGTGTTCTCACTTGTGTACCTGATGGATATACAGACGATGCCTCGTTGATATTTCCCTCATCCTGCTGTTAGAGCACAACGTACATCTTTACTTCATATTAGTGCACGGGTTTGGTGACCTTACTGTCATAATATTCATGACATTTATCAGTCTGCTCCAGCAGGAACAGGTGTGGCATAGGTGTGCATTAACAGTGAGCTACAATCCCTGTGCCTGCAGCTGATCAAATGGAGGCATAATTGAGGATATTAATTACTATATACATCCTACTGCATATGACAAATGATTGTCTGTTTGCACCGTAGCTGCCACATTAATCAGCCAATAAACTCAACACACCTGTGCAGGTGAGCAGGGTCACTAACAGCTGCAGCTTTTTCTAGCTCACGATGAGTTCAGAGACTCACTACAGAGTTCAGTGTTTCAGATTTGTATAATATATCCAGGTTTGTTTTACAGCTAAAGCGTTTCACCCCACACTCTGCAACACTCCAGGCCCGTCCACCTCTCCAACCTTCAGCGCCCGTACAGCTGCATCAGCAGTTCTCTCTTTACAGCCTCAGTCATTTGGGCGAAATGCAGGATGTATGTGAAGTTATGATGTCGTCAGCATTCATACATCCTTTATTCTCTGACATGATTAAATATGGCCAGTTAGTTAAGTTAATTAGAGTGTGGTAATATTAACACCAAAGCTCGGCTTCATTCCTTGAACATGAGTTTGAGCTCAAGCTATCTGCATGTAACAGTGGTGTGAAGTTAACGAGCAGAGTACTTTTATGTCCATGCCACATTTGAAGTTAAAGCTTAATCTGATCAACTACGAGTGATGATTGTGTTGGAAAATGGACAATCTTCCCCTAGAAAACATGGCCGGTTAGCTCAGTTGGTTAGAGCGTGGTGCTAATAACGCCAAGGTCGCGGGTTCGATCCCCGTACGGGCCAACACAGTTTTGTGTTCCTATAAATAACACATAACAGGCTGAGGGTGGTTTGTTCAGTGTGTTGACTTGTTACCCAATGATCGCTGTACGAACAACCTGAGCCAATGATTCTGCTCCTGTGACGTATTAAGACCTGAACTGCCACAGTCTTTGGACCAGAAACCTCAGCACACGTTCACAGGTCTTGTACACTCAGTGGGTCAGAGCTATTTTCACAGCCAGAGGAGGACCAACACAGTGTTAGGCAGGTGGGTGTAATGTTATGGCTGGATGGGGATCTACTGTATGGGGCATCTTCAACGGATACAGTGATGCTGTAAGACGACTGACAACAAGGTTAGATTAACGATCCATTTAATTCTCACAGTGAAGATTGTTCTTCTTCCTCTTCTGTTAAAGATTTGATTAAAATGTCATCTATGAATTCTTGAGTTACTTTGTGAGGTCACAGTGACTTTGAGCTTTGACCACCAGACTGTAAAGAGTTGAGCTGCACTGGATGTTAGAGCGAGATGTAGTGAACTTCCCTCCAGGTGATTGCGACACGTTGCATTCGCAAGTCTGGAACCGATGAACAGACACACGAAAACACAACGCCTCCAGTGACAGCTGCTTAGGGCTTGTAGAAATATGAATAACAAATAAATAAACATCCATGAGCTGTTCTTGTACCCGGGCATGGCCCGACGTCTGTTACACACGGTAAACAAACAACAGCTGAGCACGACGAGGCCGTCTTCACTGACAGCAGGTAAGGGTTTGTGATCAAGACGACATGATGTGTGTAACCTCGCTGTCATTACAATAAACTGGGAGCTATTCAGACTCAAGGTCCCTAATATATATATATATATATATATATATATACAGACAATAAAAGCCTCGCTCTCACCACACTGACGTCTTTATAAGATCATAAAGCATCTGCCCGAGGGCCAGCTGAAGTTATACAATTAGTGACTGAAGGCTGCATCCACAGTGGAAGGTAGACTGTAATATGAGTGCTGACACACTGTCCTTACCTGATAGACGTTACTTTTATTGTAGTGCATGTTCAGGATGCGGTAAAGCTCCGTGTCACGGCCCACTCGCAGCTGACTCTCTCTGCCCAGACGAGCTGTACCTTCCCTGGGTCACACAGACACACAAACAGACCCATTTAAACCGAATCACTTCACATTTGTATCATATAACGTTCAGTAGGAATAAAAAGTTCTTTAAAAACTCAGTCAAACAATGGAGGTTTGGCATGAAACAAACGGAGACGCACCGGCTGAGAGCCTCGCGGACGGCCTGTCGTGCAAAGCGCTCCATCTGGATGTAGAAGAACTCTCTGAAGTTGCTGAACCATTTAATCATCTGGGAGGTCACGCAGCGGTTAAACTGGACGGTGGACGGGAGAGCAGCGGGACAGGAAGTGAGCAGGTGAGGACAGCAGAGATTAGATGAGTTCATGCAGCATTAAAATGACTTCAAACAGAGAGGTACAACAACGAGAGAGATCCTGTCAGTGCTTCAGGAAATAACTCACATATTAATATTATAACAGTGTATGAGAACAACACAACAACACAAAGATCATCCAGTCTCCAGGATGAAATCATCAACCAGCATCAGCTGATTACAGATACACTGGTATCAACAAATATTCAGACATTTTTTAATTTTCATAATTCTAAGTTCAGGGTTTGATGTTTGTCCTGTTTTTATTCCTGGTGACTGTATTTCCAGTGGAGGTGAGGTGGAGTGTGGAGACACATTGAAGGCTGAAGTCCCACAGTGAGCTTTGTTTCACAGCACTGACTTTATGAATGTATCCCACAGGTACTAATTACCTCTTTAAGAAATGACGTCAGCAAAGTAACACAATGATAAAGTCATGTAACGAGATTACTGTGTTACTACATGATAGGAGGGGCCTCTGCTGACACAACTCGCGACTGAATCGTCATATTTTGGTTTCTACATATGGCCGGTTAGCTCAGTTGGTTAGAGCGTGGTGCTAATAACGCCAAGGTCGCGGGTTCGATCCCCGTACGGGCCAACACAGTTTTGAGGAACAACATCGCGAAGTGAAAAAAGACAGTTACGACATTTCCAAGATAAGGTCGATTAAGTGGAAACAGCGATCGATAATTACTCACAGACTTGTGTTTCTGTCATTACAGCATTTAGTGTTTCTAATATCTCAGCTGAAGCATTTCTGTCAAACTCCATGAGTTAATTCAGGACTATGACTTTGTTTCCTTCCGTTCAGCCCTCTGTGCCTTCTGCAGTGTTTCTCCTCTCACAGCTTCACTCAGTGTGAATACAGTGAAAGGTGCTGAACACAAAGCACAGAAGCGTGGAATAAAATCAAAATGAGTTCTTGTAATGGAGTCGTGATTATTTCTGCAGCATATTCAACATCTTGTCTTTCAGGTCGGGACTTCATCTTCTTTGCTCTCATAATAACATGCCAGGATTCATTCGATTTATTATTCGAATGTCTATATTAACATGAAACAGGAATATTCTGTTGGAATACTTTGCGGATGAAACGCCATCTTTCTCCTGCCTGTTGTGGCCGGTTAGCTCAGTTGGTTAGAGCGTGGTGCTAATAACGCCAAGGTCGCGGGTTCGATCCCCGTACGGGCCAGCAGCTTTTTGTGCCAACACTGCGCAACTTTGAATAACACTGACTGTCTAATCACAACCTGTGACTGAAAAACACACTCTGATCGAGAAACCTCGTGGTGTCATGTAGCAAACAACATAAATTAATACAATTAAAGCTTTGACATCACTTCATTAGTGATCAGTTATTTGCAGGTGAGGATTTAAATAAACTTTAATTATATAAGTAACAAAGCATTGCAGTAAATTAAAGCACTCACAAGTATGATATATTGTTTATATGTAAAGAATTGTATCATTATAGTGTTAATGTCACTTGCAATCATTAATTTTGGCTGATGTGTCTCTTTGATTACTGTCACAACACAAACACAACTACACAGAATCTGTGAAGCTCTGATAAAATGACCCTCTTTAGCCGCTGAAGCTGAGAACAGCCACGCTTGCAATTATGTTAATTTATGATTTTATCCCAAGATAACGAGGTAACTAACAACAGGTCTAAACTGAATAAACATAATGAATAAACAAGATGTTCTCAGTGGAAAAAAAGGTCTCCAGAGCACGTTTGAAGCTGGAAAGGTGGCAGGGTCCGCCAAAACTACATACCGCACCTTTCACTAATGATCTCTGGATAACGGCATTAAAAAACTTAAAGCAGCGCACTACCAGCCTGTAATAGTAAAATGTAGAACATGACTTTGAAATAAATGTTGTTATGGATGAAGTCTGGATCCAGCACTGCCACGGCTACACACACCTTGACATCAGGAAAGTACGTCTTCAGCGTGTTGGAGCTGGGATAGCGGGCGTAGAAGAACATGAGCTTGGCTTTCTTCAGATGGCAGGGAGACAAGCCCTCCTGGGTGTATACATGAGGCCAGTTAAGGAGAGACGCATGTAAACAAACATCCCCCCTGTTCCTCCCCACTTGTTCCTCCCCCCTTTGCTGACAAAAGGATATTCCCCCAGCTGTCAGGTAGAGCTCTCCTCCATCCATCCCTCCTCCTCTCATCCCACCGTCCCCCCTCATCCCCCTCTCCCTCTCTCTGCCGCCGTGAGCGTGGCGTGCGAGGGAGGGGTCCAGGTGGCCGAGCAAAGGGAGAGGCGGGAAAGACGGGTGAGAGGACGGGTGAGACGAGAACTCCAGGAACGGGTCGGAGTTCAGGTAGTCCTTGCGGGACGGCGGGAGGTGCGGGAGCTGAGGGTGGTGGAGGGAGCGGGAGAAGAGCTGCTGCATGGAGTAGTGGAGAAGGGGGAGAGGGAGAGGGGGAGGAGGAGGAGGTGGAGGAGGGGGAGGCGCGGGGAAGGAGGAGGAAGAGGAAGAGGAGGAGGATGAGGATGGGTGGAAGGAGGAGGAGGGGTCCTTGGGTTGTGAGGTTGGAGGCATGAGGGAAGGGTGAGAGAGAGGAGGAGGGCGAGGTAGAGAAGGGTGATGGAGGGAGAGGTTGGGGTGGGAGGGGTTAAGGTGAGCAGAGAGGTGCGGGCCGAGGAGTGGGTGTGCTTTCCGTATGTCAGGTGACCTCTGGACAGCCAATGGCATGGCCAGATCCGACATGTCAGTGCGATGAGGCTGTCCAGCAGGCAGGGCGCTCCCGTTGCTCATCTTCTGAAGCTGCTTCTCCCTCTCTCCATCCTGCGCCCCCGTCTTCTCCTCCTTACCGCTGGTTTTTTCCTCCCCTCTTCCCCTCGTGAGCAGTCCCATCCACACGCCCCTCTCCCTCCCGCCATCGTTCCCCGTGTCTGACGGGAGGAAAGAGATGGCGGTGGGTGGAGAGGAAGGAGCGAAATCTGTCATCTCGGTGTAAAGGCGGAGGACTCGATCGATGACCCGTGCCACGGCGCTGCCCAACTCCACCTTCAGCGCCTGGGCGAACTTCTGCCCTCCCTCCTCCCCCTCGTCCTCTAACCCTCCCTGCCAGTCTCCTCTCACCAGCCCTCCACAGTCCAGCCACAACCCGGCTCCCTCCATCACCCCCTCCAGGTGCAGCGCTCCTCCTCTTCCTCTCTCCACCTTCCCCTCTCGGTCTTTCTGCCTCTCCTCTCTCCGTTTGTGGAAGTTGTCAAAAGGGGAGACAGAAAGAAGGGAGAACGTTTCTTTCTCCAGTTCTCCGCCGTCAATGTCCTCTTCATCATACAGCCCTTCTGTAATGTCCTCCTCCTCCATCATCCCCACATCTCCTTCCCCTCCATCTCCTCCTCCTCTGCTGCTGCGCCTCCTTTTCTTCTCCTCCTCCGCCATGTGCTTCTCCCCAAACGCCCTCCATACCTTCTCCTGCAGGGCCTGCAGTCTCTCCCTTGCCTCCTCCAGCTGCTCTTTCAGCTCCTCCCTCTCTCTTCTCTTCCCCTCCCTCCCTCCCTCGCGCCTCCTCCCTCCCTCCTCCGCCTCTCCGTCTCTCGCTCGGCTCTCCAGCTTCATCCTCTTCACTTTCAAGACGTCCTGGCTCCACTCGGCCGCGAGGGCGGCGTCCCCGTGCCTCTTCTTAACCCCCAACAAGCTCTCCTCTCCCTCCATCACTCCCTCCTCTCCTCCCTCCATCCCTGGCTCCACCTGTCCACCCCTCTCTCCCCTGTCTTCCTCCAAGTTCCTGTCTTCCAGGTGTCTGTGTGCGCTCAGGTGAGTGCTGAGTTGCCCCCCAGTCCTCCTGGAGGCTCCACCCGGCTGGAGGAGGTGGTGGATGAGGGGGAAACCAGGTGGTCTAAAGGCAGCAGCGGGGCGCCCTGCACTGGGCTGAGGATGAACACCGGGCAGGTCTGTGGAGCTGTGAGTGGGAGGAAAGGCGTGAGCCTGAGGAGCAGAGTCATCGAAGAGATCTGTGGGGGAATCCATCACTGCAGAGAGAGACGGAGAGGAGACAGAGGGTCGGGGTTAATGCTGACGCTAAAAAGTAGGCGGTCGACTCCTTATCGGTGTTCAGTGTCACAAACATGCCGTCAGACAGTGAACAGTAGAAAGAAGCATGGAGCCCTGTGACGGCGTTACTTTACTTTAAAGCTTTTACTTTGGTCTTACTCTCAAACTCACCGCTAAACACATTAGACTGAGTAATGTTCAAGCGCTGTTTGAACGGAGGCGGATTGAAAGCGCCCAACTACTGACTCGCCAACGACCAGAACTTCGGTCCACATCATGGCATCATGTCATTGTCAACCAAGATGTCAGGTTTCTGATTAACACCTGTGGAATGAATGCCAGTTGTATGAACTTGTCACGGCTCATTATCGGCTCCGATTGTTTGTGGTGAAAACAGGACATCTGAAACGCTAATGTTAACCTCCTGACAGGCACAATGCTGTGCCGTGTGCTGATGTTGATGAAGGACGTCATCCGTAATGGTGGTTGTTTAACACTGAAGACAACAATTCCCATAATCCCACACTATTTTGCTTTGATTGAGACACTTCTGACGGCAGAGTTTACACACTGTGCATTTAAATTGCACGTTCCACCACATGAATAGGTATATTTTCTCATTTATAGCGACAGTTCTGTCTAACCATGCGGGTGTTTTTGTTCCGTTTGCCACGGTGACGACATGCATCTCTGTGAGGTAAATACAATATTGTTTGTGGCACTTAAAGCTCTTAAAATGTACATTTAAAAAATCAATGGTAAATGTGTGGCAACCACTTTCCCTGTTTCTCTGCACAATCCACCGACGTGGCTGTGAACGTGTTTAGCTTGAAGCGCTCTACAGAGAAGAAAAAGTGCCTCTGACAGCTGCTCATAGTGTTCTGGCAGCAGAAAAGGAGTCTGAGAGTTACGGCTTTTGAATTATTTTCAATGCCATTTTCATGCACTTGAAATGAAATGGCATTCACCTCCACTGTACTGAAAGAAAGGCAGAAATCTCATAGATGGTTATGGAAAGAAAAAATAAAGAAATCTATTAACGCTGCTTTTAACACCCGAGTGCACCGAGGGGCCA
>OZ023170.1:595000-773041 GCA_963678695.2 Diplodus puntazzo
CCTGGTAACAAAAGCTGGACAGAGGGGGAGAGACTGGGTGAGGGGGGGAGAAAAAGAGGGAGATGTGTCTGAATAAACATAAACATGCAGAGAGGAGGGGAGGGCAGGAAAGAGAGAGAGTGTGAGAGGTCTAAATAAATAAAAACATATGCAGGGGGAGGACGGCGAGAGGCAGCGAGGTCATGAAATGATGGCTCCATCTGCAATAATGAATAACAAAAGATAATACAGGGTTTTTGTCATTCGAGGAAGGCGGTCGAGCCACAGAGGTGTGTGTGTGTGTGTGTGTGTGTTTGGACAGAGTGGCAGAGTGGGAGAATGCAATTGATAGATAATACATGGATCTGCTGCACAAGCTAGAGAATACTAAAAAGCACAAATTGTTCACAGAAAAGCACCAAAAAGCCCAAAATTGTGCGCGAGTGCGTGTGTGAGTGCGGGAACGTCATCTCTCTGAGGACTCATATTATGTTAACCACTTAGACCAACATCAAACACTCTCTCACACTCACTGACACACACACACACACACACACACACACACACACACACACACACACACACACACACACACACACTTCAGTACAAGCATGAAGGTGCCAGCCATATAAATAGGATGTCCCAGAGCGAGAGATATAAAGAGAAAGAGACTGACTGAGAGAGAGAGAGATTATAAATTCAAAGGGGTGAGGGGGGAAAAAGGGATGGGGGAGAGAAAAACTGAGAGGGCAAAAACAGGAGGGTGTGAGGACAGATAGATATGAAAGGATCAATAGATGGCATAAAGTGTATGTTCATTGATTTACTTGCTGGGAGAGAGTGATGGGGAGAGGAAGAGGGGATGAAGGGGGGAGGGGGAGCGACAGGATGGAAAAGCAGAGAGACGTAGAAAGAGGAAGCCATGATGAAGAGAAAACAACAAACACCACAGAGAAACAGCAAAGTGAGGGAATGTGTGATGTCAGCAGGGAGATTTACATTAAATACAGATTGAATGAGCCTCCAGAGAATCATCAACCAACTCTGTTAACTGAGTAGATTTACTCACTTACCATTCTGACGTACAGTTCTGACGTACTTGAATTTTACTTGAATATTTACATTTCTGCTGCTTTGAACTTCCACTTCACTACGTTTGGAGGCAAACACATACTTTCTAATCCATTACATGTATTTAATAGTTTTAGTTATTAGTATGTTTGCAGATGACACGCTGCATCACATTTTCAACTTTATTTAATCATTTATTTATAACATAAAAAATTAAAACACTCAATTTTGAATAAGGGACCCAATAAATGGCTAGGCTGATAATTAAAGGTACAGTACGACAGAATTTGCATTTAAAATAATAAAAAAAACCCTGACATCTGGCTAAGTTGCATTCTGGGTAACGTAGGTGCCAGGTCTAGCATTGTTTTTCTATAACACAGGTGTTCAAAACAAATGATCAAAATCTGTACAATTCCTTTTAATACCTGTTGCCTACATAACCCACAATGCAACTGGAGGAAATTTATCAGGTTACATGCACCTGAAAACACACTTTACTGTGTTAAATTGGTGGAGTCGCCCTTTAAAGGTCCCAGATTTAGATCTTTCTACTAAAAGATGTTTCCATGCTGTCATGTTGGATAACATTATATTTCTCTGACTGTTCATCGTTTGCGCTGACGCTTTGTTTTTTGTGCCTGTCTCTTTAAAGCCCCCATCGTGACCAAATCCAGCATTCTGACTGGTCAGCTCTCACAGGCCTGAGCAGGCACCGCCCACTCTGTTTTAGTAACTAGCTCTGGTTGTGTTTTTAGATCCATAGTCATGCAGGGTGTGGCTGTGGGCGGGGACTGTAACATTGTGACATCACAACCTTAAAGAAGTCCTAACGGCTCGTTTAAAGGCACAGTTTCTGAATATATTATAATATTATAATTCTGTGCAATTCTCTGTAGACTAAGACTTCTTGATACTTTCACAGTATTTATACAGCACCTAGACTTGATCTTTAGCCAACAAAGACAGGAAATCCCACTTTCTACGATGTGGGACCTTTAATTACGGGTCAGGCTCCTAAAACAGAGAATCCTACATATCCCATAATGCAACTCAAAAGCATTTCTCTATCTCAAAAGTGACACCTGCAGCTTTGCAACACAGGTTTTCTATTATAAACCTGCGTCGCACGTCGTGACGGATAAACTGAACAGTACGTGTGAAACTGTTGGACTGCCCCTTTAATTTCCAAACTGCACTAGGTGTCGTTTTATTGTTTCCACTTGTTTTAGGACGCTTTTAGTGTTAGAGTGAAACAGACTCTGAGAGACAGACGACTTATGTCAAGACTGACCATAACACACACACACACACACACACACACACACACACACACACAGAGAGAGAGAGAGACAGAGAGAGAGACAGACAGGTTGGAACAGAGTGTGAGGGTGAGACGATCTGAAAGAGAATGAGTGTTTATGTGTGTGTGTGTTGTGTGTGTGGTGTGTGTGTGATGGAGAGAGACAGAAGTGTACTCAAATAGCTCAGGGCAAGGTGACAGAGAGAGACGGGCGAGCGAGAGAGAGAGAGAGAGAGAGGGATAACAGGCTCATAGAGGGGGATTGTGTGTGTGCTGGAGAATGAGAGAAAAAGGAAGAGACAGAGGGCGGAAGGGGAGAGAGAGAGGAAGTGGAGGGAACAAAAACAAAAACAGTGTGTGTGTGTGTGTGTGTGTGTGTGTGTGTGTGTGTGTGTGTGTGTGTGTGTGTGTGTGGACAGCCGAAGGTGTCAGAGTGTGCTGTTTGGCTTAATGATGACCCACTGGGCATGTAGGTCATAACGGTTTGTGTCTCAAAACCATGACTGTATGCCTCTGTGCATCCATTAGCAGTGTGATTGTGTGTGTGTGTGTGTGTGTGTGTGTGTGTGTGTGTGTGTGTGTGTGTGTGTAAATAGAAACTCACTAGCCGACACACACACACACACGTAAAGTGGGTCTCTCAGCGTTGCGTTTAAGAGTGTGTTTGGTCAGAGGTTGGAGAAGCAGTTTTTCTAGCCGCTAGGACTCCAAAGATACTTACAAACACACACACACACACACACACACACACACACACTCTCATGTGCACCCACACACGCCGGCAAATCCGTTTTTTGGCACACACTCACGCACACTCGCACACCAACCAGCAGCTGCCCTCCATGTCATACATGCACATGTGATGCACCATGTATGGCACTAAATTATGCACACACACACACACACACACACACCTCTTTCTTTTTGATCTCTCGTGATGATACACACACACACACACACACACAGGGGGAAGCTATTATGCTCTCAGGCTGGAGTGTTTTGATGGTATAATTGCAGTGACCAGTGAGGAGAAAGAGACGGAGGGAGGGATGGAAAGAGGGATGGGGATGGAGGGAGAGGAAAAGAGGAGAGTGCTGACACTCTCAGCATGCTAATGTTGCGAGGCTCTACCCCTCTCTCTCGCTTTTCATCCCTCCCTCCCTTCATCCACCTCTTTGTCTCTCCATCTTCCTCTCCATCTCACATCCTCTGCATTTCACAGGTGCAGCACTAGAAAGAGAGGGAGAGACGGGCAGAAAAAGGTAGAGAGGTGGAGAAGAGGGACACGTAACAGGATGGAGCAACGTTATCTCTCCCTCTCCCTCTGCCATCCCTCCATCCTCTTCAAGCGCCCCACAATGCTCAAAAACAAAGGATGCAAAAAACAAAAAAGAGATACGGCGGAGGGGGGGATGAAAATAGAGGAAGAGGGAGGGTCAGTTTTTCCATCCCTCTAACAATGGAGGGATGATCTCTGCTTATCCTCTAATCACATCCCTCCTTTTTTCCTCTCCTCCTCCGTCCTTCTCTGTTATCTCTCGCTCCCCGCAAACCCCCCGGTTTCTCATCTGGAGAGAAAGGGTAGTCTTTTCCTCTCGCCGGCCTCCCCCTTTTTTTTTTTGTCGCCTCTCCATCTGTTTGTCCTTCCAGTCCTCCCTCCATCCCTCTCTCCTCTCCAGAGAAGGGATTCTGCTGTATGGCACTGATCTCCTTCCTCTTTTCCCTCTCTTTTGCATCCCACTTCCCACTCTCTTTTCTCTCCATCCACCCTTTTTCCTCTTGTGCTCGGATCAAACGAAGACTAAAACTTAACCTCAGAAAGGAGGTTTGTCTGATGAAACTCCTGCAAAAATAAATAATGGTGTTCTCTCTGCAGGGGGGCTGTGGCTCAGGGGTGGAGCCAGCGTCTTGTTATCAGAAGGTTAGTGGTTCAATTCCCCTGGTCTGCATGTTGAACTGTCCATGGTGGCCAGCACCTTGCATGGCAGCCAACATATGTATGTATGTATGTATGTATGAATGAATTACTGTAAGTTGCTTTGGACAGAAGCGTCTGTGAAAAGAAGCCGGATAGTTAATAAGCTGCAATTTGTGTTTATTAGCATGATATGGACTTTTCGTGGATATATAATGTATGGAAGGTAGAATGTGTAACAATTGGCCAGCTGCTATATAACCTGCGTAACAGCTAACTGCTGGCTGATAGCTAGTTAGCTTGATTAGCCATGCAGCTAGTGGTCCAGACTGGGGGCTAAGAGCCTTAGCGGCGTGTTGGTGTTTTGTGTCTTGTAACTATTTCTTAAACAGATTTGGGCATGAGGAGAGGAAATGTGCCATGTTGCAGGGAATTGTGGGAAGTAAAGTGCATTTTGCATGAGGAAACAAACAAGTTAGCTGCAGGTATGTTATGTGATTACTGTGTTAACAGCAGAGGAGTCCATCCACAAAGCCCAACTCAAGTGGTTTTAGAACGCACGACGCTGAACTGCTGCTTTCACATCAGAGTCACTCAGCTGAGAACGAACTATGAGAACGAGCTGATGAGCGGTGGTGCGGCTGCAGGATCTGGTGAGGAATAAATCTTAATGGGATTATTTCAGCAGATTACCATTGCAGGATGATTCACGATTAGCGGGAGTGATCGTTTACTACTCGAATGATGATGATGTGACATTTGTTGGGGTGTCAACAGACAAACACGTTCTCGTACATCTGGAGGTCAGGACGTCTCTGCAGCACTGCAGTTCAGTTTGATATCCATAATATTTGATTACCTGTGCAGCGGTACCAGGTGGTAAACACTTAAAAGCACAGGAGAAATGAGGAGATTGTGCTCTAGAGGATGTGTTACTGATGTGAACTAATAGCTAACAGCGCCTCTCAGAGGTACTGCCTCGCTACTGCAGCGGCTCCAAACGAGCTACGGGATTCTGTTGTGGCAGCCATTGTGTACTCAAGTGACACTATTGAACAGGAATATTGAAAATGACTTAAAGAATGACTTCAAATCCTGTGCATTTATTGCAGATGTTGAGCAACAGGCTCAGGGAGTAACATAATCCTAGTGACGGATTACATATTTAGGTAAAAGTCAGGCAGCTGATTTTGATGATTTTGTTGATTTTGATGTGTTTGGTGTTCAAGTAATCCAAAAATAACAGAAATTAATCGTATTGTGATGTTTAGCTGACGTGACTGACCACAGTGTGTAACCGGTAATAGTGACTGTGGTGAAATACATCTCTAGAGTGACACTCCTGACCTGGTTTGTGATTCTAAATTTGATTCCTGAGGTCAGATCTACTCACATATCCTGGACCTGTGACCGTTCATCATGTAACCCAGCAGCTACCTCCTCCTCCTGAACTCTGAACCAAGAAAGCACATAATCTGGTTCATTCAAATTTGATTCATATTTATTAACAAAAACATTGTGCAAAATGCGAATGACTGATGTACATAATCATTACTGTGCTGAACAAGAAAACATCGTAAGAGAAAAGATCCATTAATCCGTTACGTGTACGGTTACTTGCAGTTTCCAGATACTTCAATTTTGTAAATCACAGATTTTCACTAAACAAAGGCAGCTCCAGAAACAGTCTGTGGAGTAGTGTGTACCTCAGGAGTGTTTGTCTTTGTCTAAGTGTGTATGTGTGTGTGTGTGAGTGTGGTGACACCTGGATGAGTGTTTCTTTCTGAATGCTGTGATCCAGATGAGTGTGTGTTCTCATACTGTATGTGTGTCACAACCCTGAGCTTCTTCTTTGATCCGTCTTCATGTGTGTGAACAGAGTGTATAAATACCTGTGTGTGTGTGCATCTAAGGGTCCTGTGAATGTGTGTGTGCAGGTGTCTGAGTGTGGCTTGGTGAGGAGTGCCTGTCAACCAGCATCTCAGTGTGCTTCAGGTACTGGGCCGTCCTTCTCATCACAGACTCCCGGCGTATTGGATCCGGGTCTCCTGGACACACAGACAGGGAGATGAAGGAGATTAAAGTCGGCGTGCTACCTTCAGAGGCTGCTGTGGTGAATGTGTTTCCTGAAAACAGCGACGCGAAATCAAACAGGATCTTTTATCAGGTCTTGCTTCTATGATTTCAAGTCTCTGGAAAAGATTCTTGGCAGCGGTGGGATTCGAACCCACGCCCCCGAAGAGACTGGAGCCTTAATCCAGCGCCTTAGACCGCTCGGCCACGCTACCTGATGACTCTGCATGTATCAGTGTTACAACTCATTGGGGAGGGTGGGCCAAAGTTCACTCTGTCAGGAATAGATCTGACTCTGGGGTGAAGAGTGAACTGATGACCTATGAGAGGGTCACGTGTTTGTAGCACATGACACACTTAAAGGGGCACTCTGTAGTTTCAGAGAAGAAATTCAAACTCAAATTCGACGAATTCTAATGCTTACAATATTGACGAGATAATAATATTTATCTTTTCCATAACTGAACAAACAAGCTGTTCACGGACGAAAATTAGGTCACTGTTTGAAGCTATAAAGGTGGCAGGGTCCGCCACATGAACACAGTAAAACAGTAGGAAATTGTGTTGTTGTTTAAGGTAAGTTGTTGTAGTTGTTGTTTATTGAGTTTATTTTTTCATGTTTGAGTCATGAAAACAAAGAGAGTGCGCTTATTTAGGTTGTTTAGACAAAAAAATCAGTCGTAAACATTTTTAAATTTCTACTCTAAAAACCACAGAGGGGACCTCTGATTCAGATTCTAGTTGATAAGGATACTTTTCCAAACAAAAGCTGGCTCAGCCCGGACTGTATCTGAAAGTGTCCTTTACAATAACAGTCTTAAAGGTGTTAGAAAACAAGTCTTCGTCCTTTACTGATTTGAAATGTAACTTTTTATTAGTAATAACACATTTCACTTGCAGACGCAGTTCATTAGTTCTGACGCCTCCCAGTCCTTCAGCCAGGAATGACTGAGTAACGTTCTCTTTTAGACGAACAATAGCTACACTGGCAGCGGTGGGATTCGAACCCACGCCCCCGAAGAGACTGGAGCCTAAATCCAGCGCCTTGGACCGCTCGGCCACGCTACCACAGGACAACACTGCTTTTGACTTAAAATGGAGCGAAACAATACAATACTTGAATGGGAAAAACAGGCAACACTGCACTTCTTTCTGTCTTCAGTTTGGAATGCATGGATGCATCTGCTAAACATCTGTATCTGCTGATATCGGCCTTACTCACTGATATCTGCAATTAAGATGACATTTAACAACGGTATCTGCTGTGTCACATCAGTTTGTACGGCTGCAAAAGAACTGAACAATTCTCATATCATTGAATCTGAAGGCGACTAAAAAGGGTTTATTTTTAAGCATTTACTTTTCGTAGCTTTTGGCTCAATCGTTATTTTGTAATATCGGAATTTGTATTGACTCACAATTCCACAATGTGTTCATCCTGTTTAATGTAACTACGGTTCAACAATTCCAACTGGTGGGCCTCCGACCTCGACCTCCAGAGACACTAGAGCAGTGCAACATCATTACAACATGTAACAGCTCTTTCATTAATGCCTTATCTCTTTCAGACTCAGGTGCTCAGTTTAAAAGCTGTATCTATAATGTATATGGGAGTCTGCTCACACAAATCAGTACGCAGAAATGTCCTGAGCATGCTACAACAGAGATGTTTTACAGACACGTAGCGGCCTCTTAGTGCAGCACACTACAGCTGAAAAGGATCCTTGGCAGCGGTGGGATTCGAACCCACGCCCCCCAAGAGACTGGAGCCTTAATCCAGCGCCTTAGACCGCTCGGCCACGCTACCCATAAAAAGCAACAAAACACCAGAGATCGTTCTCTTAATGAGTTATCCATTAGTGACACAACAGATACATTTACGGCAGAGTGACACAAAGTTTACGTTGGCTAAAGCAGGACGGTAAATACTGGAACACGACAGCGGTGTTGATTTTACGATGAGGTCACACAACAAGCACGCTCCGATGCGCCGTGTCCATTTGCCTGTGTGTGTCCACGTGTGTATCAGCTGTGTGTATCAGCTGTGTGAGGGTGAGTGTGTGAGCGGCACATCAGAATATGTGCTGCAGAGTAAACACGGTAAACAAGATGTTATAGGTAAGTGCACAATATAATTTGTGCTGGTGCACTAGCTTATTTGTACAGGGAGCACGGGCACGTAATTTGCAATTTTTGCAACTGAGTGCAGATCTGTCACTATAGCAACACAGCTGGCTCCTGCGCTTCGTGAGTGCGTTCAGCTAAAATGGCATGTTGAGTCAATGAGTGCATCAGGCTCAAATGCAAGATTTTGAATGACAAAGAAACGTGGCTGTGCACCACTGGACACTGTTACTGAACTATGGCCTCACCCTGCACTCCGGTGATCAGTATGTCCACCGCCGACCTGTACAAACGGATGGCACTGCTAAACTCTCCCTCCTTCTCCTTCTCCATCGCAGCCGTCAGCTCAGTGGCGGCCTGGTTCAGGTAACCCGCGTCCCCTCCGTTCAGACTGGTCGGCGGCAGGGAGAACAACTCCGAGTGGTCGCTGGAGGAAACGGCTCCATCTGAAACACAGAGAGAGGAAATGATTTACACAATTGCAAAGTTTTTTAAAAGTTGTTCTCAGTGTATTCAGCAATATTATGTTTGATTTCACATTTGTGAAATCATCAGGTTTTCAAAGATAACTTATGTTTTTCTTCTAATGTTTGGTTCCAGCTGCTCTAGCTGATTTCTGAAGTGTCATTTTGTATTCTGGGAATTTATAAATCACAATGACAACTTAGAGCAACATAACTGCTTATTGCAGGATTAGGTAGAAGTGCCTATAGAACATACAGGAGTATATCAAATCCACTATGGATGGCTCTTTCCATCAAGCAGCTGAAAAGGATCCTTGGCAGCGGTGGGATTCGAACCCACGCCCCCGAAGAGACTGGAGCCTTAATCCAGCGCCTTAGACCGCTCGGCCACGCTACCCATAAAAACTGCAATGGATTTTAAAATTTTTCTGGTTCCTTTCTTCCTGTATGTCAGTAAACCAATTATCTTTGGGTTGAAGACAAAACAAGACATTTGAGAACATCATCTCTGGCTTTGGGAAACACCGAAATTAAAATGAGCATTCATTTTCAATCATGGAACTCCAAAGCAGGATCAGGAGTGTCAATGGTCCAACAGGACAGTCAGTTACAGCTTGTCTCTGCCATCTAGTGACTCTTCTTTTAACGTGTTACTGCTGTGACATTCTCAATTTACTCTTTAAACGTGACTATATAGCCTTAAATCACACTTGACTCCATGTGTCTTCTATAGAGAATCAGAGACTTAAAGCAAAACTCTCGCCAAAAAGCAACCAAGGCTTTATTTGGGATTGAATATGAGTGAAACCTTCGTGTAAAAGCATGCGACCTGACAGGCAGGAGAGTAATGGTGAACCGCTCCTCAAGCCTGCCTGTCAGGTCGCCCTTTTTGCCTGCCATGACGGCGACGCGCGGGAGATGCAGCAGCTAACGTGAGTAGTTCAAAAACCTTCTTCTTAGTAAACTCTGTACACAAACAATGTTCTCAATACTCGTGTTCATGAGTAGAGACCCTGGTGATGCTAGGAGCAAAGTTTCATGTTGTGTCGAGCCTTCTTAGTGTTTTAAAAATAGCGATTTTGATGCTAGCGTATCCTGCCCCGAGCACTCCTGTTCAAAATGAACGTGCCCAAAACCGAGACGACGGTAAATCTTAAAAGTGCCTCTTTCATCGCAATTATGCTTTTACACGAAGGTTTGACTCATATTCAATCCCAAATAAAGCCTCAGTTGCTTTTTGGCGAGAGTTTTGCTTCAAAAGCCCCCCACACACCGCCCAGACGTCCAACTGCCTTATCCGACCACTCTGTTGCCTCTCGTCTGACCCGTTCGGCACAAGTTGCATTGAAACACACCACTTCGACGTGCTGCCAGCTCCACAGCAGCGTGTTTGTTCTGCGCTTGCGCGAGATGCAATAAGTGGCTTCCGCTTGTTTTGTGAGTTGTAAACGAGAGGCTTATGCACGTAACTCTCTTTACTTTCGATCAAAGCGAAACTTAAGATAAACTTCAGATAAAAACAGCTGCATACTAAACATGCAGCGAGGCATTACCAAACGAACACAAATTAATTCGTCCTGAACGGACATAATAACAGCCAGTCTCACGTCAGTACTCCACAACATGAAAACAAGAAATGACGGAACGGAGTCCATAGAAAAACAAAGTGTACACAGTATTCCGCCCTCCCACACACCGCGCTGATTCGCTAGCACACCGCCAATCAGAACGGCCATTCAACTGGCACACAACCAATCAGAGAATCCAATGGCTCAGACGTCTGACAGCCCTCCTCCTCAGACTTCGCATGCTCAATCGGAGCAGACAACGTCCGAACGGCTCCGAAAGCTTCAGACGCAGCTGAACACACCGAACAGAAATGTTCCCGACCTCGTCCGAGTCTCTCCAAACGCTTCAGACGTCCAACGGTTGGGCCGGTGTTGTTGCCTTAATAGTACAGCAATGACGTACACATCAGCGCTGCAAAAATAATATACTTCAATCGACGATGGAATCGCCTCGTGGGTTTGCAGATCAAGTTTATTAACTCATGCAGGTGATTTGGCAGGACGTCCTGTAAACAAATCGTCAACATGGTAAATTACTACACGAGTTAAAAATGGAAAATGACAGAATCTAGATAACACATCTGATTAGACTGAGAGATTATGACAGTGGTTTTGTTTTATAAGCATCCATTCACATTTACTTTCACCTTGTTTATAGCACGGATCAAACACAGCCAGGTCATTGTCAGACAGCGGAGGTGGACCGTCCTCCTTCGGCGGCGGGACTTCTGCCACCGAGTCAAACAGTGAATCAAATTCTTCCTCCTGGGCCTCTGGTGACAGGAGGTCTGTGGGTGGGGACGGGACTGGAGGTGGAAACACAAACCAAAAGGTAAAAAAGATTAACTAGGAGAGAAAATAAGAGCAGAGAGTGTAAATTCCTGCAGATTGTGGTCTCTCCATCATACTTCTGTCATCCAGCTCTGGAATGCTCGTCTCCTCTGGGTCTTCTTCCCTCGGAGAGCCTCCCATCTCGCTGTAGGCCTCAGCCGCCACCTCCGGCTCTCCCACCTCCAAGCCCACATTAGTGCCCAGGTCCTGGGGTAAGGGGGGCGCCTCCCTCCCCTCCTCTTCCTCTGCAGGTTCACAGTCCGAGGCCCTTCGCTTGGGCAGCGGGATGAGAGGAGGAGGCAGCGGCCCAGCGGAGGACATGGGGGTCGGATCTAGAGGTCTGGTGACCTCGCCACCCTGAGAGGATACAGGGAGGGAACGTGTATTTCATATCTGTGTCGCTTCCTTTATTTGTGTTCATGAGTGTGTCTTACTCTGAAGAAGTCCTTGAGCTGTGGGCTGTTGTAGAGCGCAGGGATGCTGGTGGTGAAGAGAAGCATGGCCTCTGTAGCCTTCCTCCTCTCTTCAATCACAGCTTCATCAAACCTCCCTGCAGCACACGGACACAATTTATCAACCAGTACAATAATGACATTTACATGGTGGTGCTGGGGGAAACATGGGATCTTTTAGATGTGTTGTTTCACACCAGTATACAGCATTAAGCTCTATTTGCCTGGATTAGAAGACAGTCGGCTCCCATAAATTCATGACTTAGTGGTTATTGGTTCCATGTTGCTTTCTATTTTGCAGCTTAGTTAACACACCAATCAATACAAATTAAATAACACATTTAAGCATTTTAAATTGTCATTAATAGGATGTTACTGTGTTATAAATATCACTTTATTATCTTTCCTCAGGATCATTGCTGGAGTTTGAAGCAGCAAAAGAGGACATGACTGTAAATTCACTGTTCCACTTTCTTGATTATAACTCAATTATATAATATATTACTGTGAACATTGGCTGTTAACCCTGTAAGACCCCTTGTTGTAAAATTATAGCGTTACCTTTAACCACCCTAAAAAACAATCTGTTATATTTTATCTTACCACATTTACAGTCACTGGGTCCTATTGTTCAGTCTCACAATGCTGTTGGATAGTGAATGTGTTTATAAGTCCTCATGGCCATGAACTCACACAACCTCTCAGGGTTTCCTTCGAACAACATCTCTTTGTTTCATTGGACTGAATTCATCAGATTCAAATAAGTAAAATGTCTTTGACATTTTTTCGTTGTTGTCATTACAATGTCTAGAACATGTACATGTGTAGTTATTGTGGAATAGACTCATCAAATTTCATTTAGAGCTTGTTATATATTTGTTGCACTATTACGACCCTGGGTGAGTGTGGCAGGCTTGTTGCAGCGGGCACAGACAGGTTGTGTTCCCTTTATGTTTGTGTTTCTTTATACATGGACAGTGTACACAGTATACATACTACCCCTGTGCTGCGTTCTGGTCAAAGTTGACTGACTTAAAAGTTTCATGTATACAAAATGTAGTTAATTTGATCAGACTGACCTAAAATTCCATGACTTTGTCCACAAAGAGGATATCAACAGATAATTCAGTTCTGGGAAAGATGAAGATGTTCCTGAGTGTTTGGTGAGGATGTCAGTGGGAGTGTGCATGTTTTCCTTTCAGCATGACAAGCAGAGAGCATAGGCTAAGCCATTTACATTCACATGTAGGGCATTTAGCAGATGCTTTTGTCCAAAGCGACTTACAATAAGCAGACAGCACTGTCTGCCTGGAACACATCTGGGAATTCATTGCATGTGAACAGCCAGACAGGTGCACCTGCCCAGCTGTGAGCTCTAAGACGAGAAGAGCTTAAAGGAAAAGGGGAGAGGAGCGATAATCCGCAGTTTCTGTTGGAAAACGAGGAAAACGTTGCAAGAGTCAAACCGCAAATGACTGGAGTGATGCCGAAGTCGAAGGACGCGTCGGTGCGACCAGATCACGTGACCGATTTGAGATGACGTAGCAGCGTGACGCAGAGTCTCCGTGTCGAAAGTGCGGACTTCAACCCACATGCCTGTTTTCTAAACCGTGTACAGAGGACACTAAAACCAGACTTATGATACATAATGTTTGTTTTATTTATGTTACACTGGTTCTTCCTGCACCAGACGTAACATAAATATACAAACACGGGTTATTCTAAGGAATGTGCTCGCAATCAAATCCAAACACCACGCCCCCTCTGCTGTCGCTGGGAGCGTGCAGTAGGAGCTGAGGGAGTAACAGCGAGTGTTTCTCAGATTTCAGAGATTTGAACTGTGTCAACACGATGTTGCGGCTCCTGAACGTGGATCGGGCGGTGCAGCTCTTCCTGCACCCGGACGGGTCTGAGGGGGACGCGCAGCCGGAGTCCGAGCCGGAGAGTGAGGACTTTGACGACGAGGTGGAAGATCCCTCTTTCATTTTGGAGGAGGAGCAAGAGGAGGTCATTTCTTTCATTTTGAAAGAGGAGGAAGAGGAAGATGAAGAGGAAGATGGAGAGGAAGAGGAGCCTCTGCCGTGCGCGCGCGGTGCCACCTGGAGGTCTCCGCAGAAGAAGGAGCGGCGGGGCTCGCCCGTCAGGTCCAGATCTCCGCTGGCTCGGGCAGCAGAGCCGCCCCTCAGCCCGGAGCCCTGGAGGACGGAGCAGCAGGCTGACACCGCTCCAACAGGGAGCAGGTTCCAGCCGCGGAGAACACCTGGAGTTCAGGTAGATTCACTTTCCCACCACACTCCAAAAGACCTGTTTCTGCTGTTTTTTCCCACTGACGCAGTCCTCAAAATCTGCAGCAACACCAACAAGAATGCTGCAAAAAACAAGGAACTGGGGAAGAGATACAAATGGACCGACGTAGAGATGGAAGATCTGTACAAGTTTTTCGGTCTTCTGAGCTACATGTCGCTGGTGTCGCTGCCAAGTCTCCAAGACTACTGGAAACAGAATCACATTTTGTCTGTGCCCCTGCCAGCCAAAGTGATGACCAGAGACAGGTTCCGATCCATATTTTGGAACATCCACCTCAGTGATCCTGAGGAGGATGCACAGAATGACAGTAAGAAGGGAACACCAGGCCACGACAAACTGTTCAGAGTCCGGCCTCTCTATGACGACATCCTCAGCGCCTGCCAGGCTTATTACCAACCGAGGAGGGAGCTGGCGGTGGATGAGAGGATGGTGGCGACTAAGGCAAAAACTGGCATGACTCAATATATGAAGGACAAGCCGACTAAATGGGGGATTAAACTGTTTGTGTTGGCTGAGTCGAGCAGTGGCTACACCATCAGGTTCAGCATCTACGCTGGCAAGACTGTAACTGTAAGTGAGCACGGGCTGTCTTATGACGTGGTCATGAGGCTTATCCAGCCGTCCTGTCTGGGCACTGGGTACCACATATACATGGACAACTATTACACCAGTCCCAAACTGTTCATGGACCTGGCCAGGATGAAGTTTGGAGCATGTGGCACCTACAGGGAGAGCAGCAGAGGATGCCCCAGTGGGAGGGCAAACGCTCTCACCAAGAAATGTGAAAGAGGATCTGTGAGGTGGATCCGAGAGGGCCCACTGGTCTTTGTGAAGTGGATGGACACGCGGCAGGTGTCTGTGTGCTCCACCATCCATCCTGCGTTTTCAGGTGACACAGCACAGAGAAGGGTGAAGGACGGAGCTGGACGCTGGGCTGTGAAAGACGTTCCCTGTCCCTCACCGATCGTGGCCTACAACAAGTATATGGGTGGGGTTGACCTGTCGGACCAGCTCATCCAATACTACTCCACCCACAGAAAAACTGCTCGCTGGTACAGGACCGTGTTGCTGCATTTCCTGGACATTGCAACAACAAATGCCTTCATCCTGCACCGTGAGATGAGCAGCGCCAAGAAGCTTCAGCCCATGGCACACAAAGACTTCATGGTGGAGCTGGTGTGTCAGCTGTGTGGCATTGACAAGACGGGTGTTCCCCAGAGCAGGAGAGCTGACCACGTCCCTGTGCCCATCATCACAGACACAGATCCTGGACAAAAGGCCACCAAGGGCCGGCTGAGGTGCCAACACTGCCTGCAGGTGGAGAACAGGAGGCGGGACACACCCTGGAAGTGTCAGGCCTGTGACGTGCCCCTCTGTCTCGTGGTGGACAGGAACTGTTTTGTGGACTGGCACAATATGCCGCACATCATTAGTGTGGCGTCTCATTGAGACATCCGAGTGTTTTGTAAATAGCTGTACAAAAAAAACCAAACACCTGAGGCTTTACCTGCATTTAAAACCACATAATTGCATATAAAGCATCAAAACACACTGAACAGATCAAATTCCTGGCGCTGGAATTGGTTATATGACTGCAGCCCATCATACCAAAGACTTGTGCGGGGGGAAAAGACGGAAACTCCTCCTGCCTTCTGAACAGGTTCTTGTGCGTGTAGGCCAACTCCCCGTGGAGCTTCTTCAGCTCGGAGTACCTCCTCCACACAACCACCTCCTTCACGTCCTCCGGATGACGCTTGGACACAAACTGCGGAGAAAGGACAGATCGTTTCATGAAATGCATGTCGAGCGTGTCTGGCAGCAGCTTCACGGCACATCATTCTGGATATGATGTTTTCAGTTACACATTACAGTTGAAGTGGTTCTGTGTGTTCATTGTTTGTCACATCGGACGGCGATGCATGTCTTGTCAGATGTTAGTGCATCACAGATATGATCCACTGTGACTGTGCACGCATGCCTGTGCAGACCACGGGGTGTTAGTGTGGTCATGAGGGAGCTGGAGCTCAGGAACAGAATCACAAGTTCAGTCCGCCTCCCTTCAGAGCTCACTGTGCTCAGTGTACCACGTTAAAGACCCTTTGTGTCTGTGTGAGCTGGCCTTTGTACTGAACACTCCATTGTGTTACAATCACATAACAACACAAAGTTAGTTCTGTTTTGATGTCACTGCCACAAACAAAACAATTGACGCGTTACGTACTTCAGAGAAATGATGGAACACGCAGGCTAACAGTGAGAACAGTGACTGTTACGTTAGCTTCACAGAGTTATGACTGATAGTAACTACAGGTTTCCATTGTCGCTATAGACACGATGAGGAGTGTAAACCGACCCTGGCTGTCACTTTGTACTCGGTGTGTCCCTTCTCGTGTGTTCGCGGGTCGCAGACGGCGAAGAATCGGTAATATTCATCTTTGGGTTTCCGCGACATGTCCGCTGTCGGTCACAAACACGAAGGCAGCGCGTTTCAAAGCAGAGCTGTCAAAGCGGGAGAGTCTGTTGTGATTCTTCTCTCCCTCCGCTGTCAGCCGCGTACTTCCTGGTCGGTGACGTGCGCGCATGCGTGATGACGTATGCTGACGCGCCAAGTAGTACGGCGTCAACTTGTTCAGTTTTGTCAAATGTTTTAGATATTTTCGTGTTTATAAGTTTCACTCTCATTAGTATCAGTGCTGAGATGATTGTATGTTTTTTTATATTGTTATATTCATGTTGTATTTGGTGTTTCTGTGGTTTTGAAGCTACATTCTGTCCTTTTTGATATGTGCTGCTATACAACTGTATTATTATCATTATCAATAATTATAATAGCTCGAGCATGCGCCTTGTTATGACCCACATTAAAGGTGCTATATGTAAGAATTGGCCTCGTGTTGAATTCATGATCCAAACAAATAGAGGACAGAATGGATAATTCTGATTCGTACATATTGCACCTTTAACGCTCGTTTTGTGTGTTGAACTTTTCTGGTGTTGTGTGTTAGTGATATTGATATTGAGTCCCATTTTATTTTCTTGCATTGTAGGACTTCATGATGGGCAATGCTGCTTTTCTTCTCGACTCAAAACACAAGCCTGCTCAAATGTTAACACGTACAAATACAAATGTGTAGCTTTTAATTACATCTAGTTCATGTTAGCTTTTGAAAACAAATATTTCATGTATCAAGACCTCTGTCTGTTTTTTGTTTATAGCCGTGTTAAAAAACTTGCATATTTCCAATTGCATTTAATGCTTGATGACATATTTAGTTCTAAAATGGTCATCACCTGTTCTCAACATTAAAGACAGCGGGAAAATTATATCTTTACATACAAATACATTAAAATCAATTCTAAATTGGCTCATGTAATGTTATAATACAGATGTTATAAAACCACCAATCTCCTGAATCTCCCTAAAAAGTAATTGCTATAAGACCAAAGGCTGATTAACACTGTGTAATAAAAGCTAATAAACTATATCATGATGTTGAGTCAACAGTGTTGTTGCAGCGGCTTCTTTTTAGTCCATGTAGGGACCATTTAAGTCCTCCAGGGGGCGCTAAATACTAATGTAACTACCACCATGACTGAAGTGTGCTGAAGTGGAGAATAGAACTTTAAAGTCAATAAATATAACGGTGTAAATCCATATTCATATTTTCTGCAGATAAACTTACACGACTCTCTGTGTCTCTGTCAAATATGCTAAAATTGGAAAAGCACAGAAAGGCCTCGGCCTGCTGAGACAAGACAACAAAGAACAACAACAGACTTCAGTCAGTTATTACAGTCTGTTATTCTGAGGATGTTCCGTTCATATTGTCCAACAATCCTTTCTGCCTCTCTCCTGAGCTGTTACTCGTCTCTCACCTCTTCTGTAAAACATGATCATTTTAGGAAAGTCAGAGCGCTTTACAGGTCCATTTTACTTCATTTAAATTACCTGTTCACACATTTATATTGTAAAGGCACAGTAAATATCAAACCATTCAGAAGATCCTAGAATAAATCATTTACAGCATGTATTCAGAGCCTCTCAGCAACACTGAGGGACTGAGCCGGAGTTTAAGTCTAACAGGCTGGAGCTCAAAGGTCGCTGCTTCTCTGGTAATTGCCTGTTAAATTGAAGGGAAAATGTGTAGCACACACAAATGAGGTAAATATTTAATTTAGGATAACCTGTTAAGTGTTACTGCCGAGCTCAGAGAGAAAGGGAGGACAGACAGCTTGTGTTCAACTAGATAGGTAAAAAGATGACTTTACATGCATATTCAGGGGGTCAGAGTACAGATCCAGCGTCCTATACAGACATCATAGGTTCATATATGACAATTATGATGTTAAATGTAGAAAATAGCAGAGGATGGTTTCGATCCATCGACCTCTGGGTTATGGGCCCAGCACGCTTCCGCTGCGCCACTCTGCTGCTTTAAAGGGCCAGTGCAACAAAAACACTCTTCTATCTGTGAACGTGAGCTGCTTGGAATTCATCTCATGGAAGAGGACGTTCTTATATAACACGGCCATTGTTTCCTGCTGCAGGAGGGTTAGGGAGGGAGAGAAAGAGGCCGAGAGGAGGGAACAAGCTCAGAGAATGAAAAGGAGGAAAAAGGAGTTTGTGAGTGAGAAAGAAGTGGAGGTGGACTGGAGGAGAGACATTTCAAAACTACTCTTTAATATGTCATGAAACTTGCTGAAGTGGGATAAAATGTCTTGGTGTTTAAATATAAACTACACAATATGTACAGGCTGTGTGGTTCATACCACAGTTTGTCACTCCAGGCACATTCCTGGGGCCTCACTGGCTGAGAGGGGCCCAGACAGACTGCCTACTTTAAAATAATATGAAGAACTAAAATGGTCTCTGGTCTAAAACTTCATCTCAATGTTTCTAAATGTATATATCCATTTCCATCCAAGTGCCATATATAAGAATTATAGATTTTGTTGCAAAAATTAACAAAATCAACAGAATGTAAAGAAATACCAATTCTGATGTTATGACGTCTGCTGAAGTTAGCACGCTAACCAGCTAGCCCCGAGCAAGCTGTTTAAACATCAACCATCTTGATTGGTAACTGCATGGCTAACTGAGCTGACCAGCTAACGTTAGCAGCAGTTAGCAGTTACTCTGGTGAATAATACAGTCTCGCCACAGTTAGCTGTCCTTTTGATCTGGCTCTGTATGTTGTGCTCTTCAATGTGTTGTCACGTTTCTCTGTAGTGAATATTTTAATGTGATGAAACTAATTTGTGATTTTAGCTCTCCATTCATGCCGGTAAAGAGTGAGAGAAGGAGGCTTTCATACGCTGAACAGTCTCCCCTTTGTCTCTGCAGGAGAACTGGGCCACACATTCTCATCTAGAGAGAAAGAAGGGAACAAAGACAGAGACAGAACAGGATGTGTTACATGCAGACAGAGAGAAGAATGGAAGAGGAGAGAGATTAGAAGTCCAAAAGTCGTTAAATGTACAATCAGTAAGGCGCACCGAGTGGTGTAACGTACACCCACTGTATAACAGAGATATCAGTGCAGGAGACATAAAGCAATACCATTACACAATGTGACAAAGTCCCCATGAAGCACGCCCAACATTACTAAATGTGTGTGTGTGTGTGTGTGTGTGTGTGTGTGTGTGTGTGGACTTATGAAAGGTTCCCTTCACAACTTTCTCTGTAGATTATTGTCTAAATATCAGCACAACATCATGTTACAGGGCTTTTGTCTTTTTCTGGTCATTTCTATGCTGTATCCAGTGTAGAAATATACACTTTATAATACTGTTCAACAAGTGACTCCATGAACACGTGAGCATAACTTCTTGTTTAGCTTAAATCAAAGCAGTGTTTCCCCGAACTACGCCGGTTCAGTGTGAGCCGTCTGCACTCTGCAGAGAGCCTGAAAACAATGAGATGAAAGCCTGAGACCTCAGAGAAAAACTGGTCTGAACTGGTCCAGGTCTGCTCTGCTCGGGCTCACGCTGTCTTGCCAAACAAACTCACTCAGAGGGCTCAGACGGGGATTTATAGTGAGGCCCTGTGTGTTTCTCCAGGCCTGCATACTTACAGGCTGCAGCACAGGCACCAGTAAAGTGGAACTTCTGGGGATTTTAGAAAGACAAAGGAGTAGTTGCTGAAGTGCTGTATTTGTCTACAGGGCGAACTGCAAAATATACATTTGAAGTGTCTACAAATGCGTGTAAGAAACTTTTGTTCAGTGTTCTGTGGAATAACCTTGAAAAGGTTTAAGAAATCGGCCAAATATAATGGACATGAACTCTGAATCTCACTTTTAATACTTTACAAATTTTGTCAACTACCAACAAAACACAAGTTTATTTATTCATTGGTCTATACTAGACCATATTCACATGGCGGCCAACTTCCTCTGACCTTGCCTTCTGGGATAAGGTCATTCTTCTATGTTTCAGGTTGTAAATCATATTTGTACTGCTCATTTCACTGCTCACCGATTGATAAGCACCTGAACAGACAACGAATGTCAGACTGGGGGGTAATCAGGCCATATTTCAAGATAAAAAAAAACACATTTGATCCATGTTAGCTGATGTTAGCAATTAAACACTTCCTATAGCTAACGTTATCGTTTATTTACATTCAGGCTCTCAGGCTCAAATAAATGTCTCAAAGATGTGAGCTATTCTTTGCCTTTTCTTTTGTATTGTGTGACATTATCAAACAGTAATGTTGACTACGAGCAGTGTGACATTGGAGCCTCCCACCATGAGCGTGATGTCAGAAGAAAATGGCCGCCTGGACTGCCAGTCAACCTTCATTTCCCCTGAAGTTCTCGCAGACAGAATTGCATCGTGAACACAATGGTTTCCCACTCTGTTAATCAGCTACAGGTGCAGTGTGTAGGGTATAGTGGCAACTAGTTGCGAGGTTGCAGAATTGAACCAACTAAACATCCCTCGTCTCACCCACCTCAGTAGTTGCCACTTAAAACGCGAAAGGATGCAGAAGAGGACCCTCCCTCCAGATGTAAAACGCTCATTCTAATAACGAAAACACAGCGATGATCAGCTTCAGGTGATGAAAACATAATTATAGATATTATTTTGCATTTCTCCTAAATTTTACACACAGTTCAGTAACCTTCTCTGTCTTTCTGACCCATTAATCACCAGAGTAATGTATATACAGTAATCCTTCCTGTTCCCCCTCCTGCCTCAGAGAAAACAGGCTAAGCTTCCCAGCAGCTCGACCCCCGCCCTGTCCTGTCCTGTCTGTGTGTGTGTGTGTGTGTGTGTGTGTGTGTGTGTGTGTGTGTGTGTGTGTTCAGGCCTGGTCTGCTGATGGATTCAGTGATACCGTCCCCTCCTCCACTACTGCCAAACACGAGCGAGGCACAGGCCCTTTCAGCAGAATGACTCTCAGAGGTTCTGGTTGTTAGAGGTGAGTACGCTCAACATGACTCAGACAACATGTGGGAAAACTCTGCAGCTACAGTGTTTCCATTAATACCCAAGGCCATGTTCTTACAAACATGTTTACATCCCTGCCCCCTCCTTTCTCTCTTTCCGTCTGCCCTTTCCCCTCTTTTTTGTTGGGCTCCTCCTACTCTTCTCTCCTTACTCTTGTTTCCTGAGCAGATCATCCGTCGCTTCCCATTTCCTTTGTTTTTCTCCCTAACCTCCCTATATCCAGCGTCAGCTCAAACCCTTCAGAACGTGTCCCTGCACTGTTTGTCCTCCCGTCCAGCAGTCAACAGCTCTGCTACAACCCGACTCCACCAGGCGTACGCACGCGATCAACAGAGATAAAAACAGAAACAGATGGCGAGTGTTTGAGTTACTCTAGTGGAGGGAGATAGATGTCACGCTCTTATTTTGATCTTGGCAATATCTAAATGGTCATCACAGAAAGTTTCCACTGCTAAATTTCAGAAGCACTGCCAGTTTCGCCGTGTTATAAAGCTCCTTCTGCAATAATTGGGGTTAATGGACCTATGGAAGCATTATAATGTCGCAGACACACAAATAGGAACACAGCAGCCTCAGACCCAAATATAGAAAAGGGCTGCTTATAGAATGATGGTCCTGTGAACGTGCTTATGTTGAACAGCATGCACCAACATGTGACAGATACTGTAGCAGGAACCTGAGATGAGAATACACAGCCTTCTCTCAGCAGCATTACTCTTGGTAATGATTTGCAGGAGACCCACAGCCAATATTTGTCTGAGCACACCGATTTAAGTCCCACTTAAAGGTCCAACATGTAAGAATTAGCCACTTGGTAATTTAGCTAGTTAGCTTAGTTAGCTGTGCAGTCAGCAGTCAGGGCTCGGAGCCCAGCGCACCAGGGAAGTGTTGCCGTTTACACCGCTAGCGTACTTTGGACCAGGATGTGCCGGGGCTAGCTAGTTAGCATGCTAATCATAGCTGTATATTAAAAATAGTTATTCTTTCATAATATGTTGATAATTTAGGTAAGTTTTGAATGTTTTCAACCAGAGTTCTTCACATTTGAGCACCGTTAAATAGACCAGCAGGATTGTTATTAGCCTCAGAATCTTATCTTCTTGTACTGGTTTGAAAAAATGGCCTGATGAATGTGTCTGAATGAGAGAAAATCAGGGTGAAGATGTGTTTTCATACAAGACGCACTCTGTGTAACGGCACACTCTGTGCTTCACTGTGAAACCCCTCAAGGAGTTAAGATAGTGACCGAACCAAAACATACAGGTGCACAAAACAAGCACACACATGCAGAGGTGCAGTTACAGACTGGTCGAGCGAGACAGAGGAGAAAACAGGGAGGGGGAGGATTGGTGTGGGGGTCGGGAGGAGCTACAAGATAAAGAGAAGTGATATCATCATCAGTAATCAATCATGGGAAGTTCTTCCTGTGCACAGCATTTTAATCCAATTACTTCTTTATTACGTTAGTGCATGTTTACACCCACCTTCAATGTTTACCAAAGACAGACAGACCTCACAGGAATGAGAGTATCATTTACACTTATGTAATTTCTCATAAATCATCATACAGACTGGTGTTGCTTACTGTCCCTTACTGAGACAAACAAACAGTGCTTCAAGCAGGACTTTGTGTTCGTGCGTCCTTTTCCTGGAAGTCTGCTGCTACTGTAACTCAGAGGCCAACAGCAGCTGGGGAAGTCTTCACAGCACATGCACGGACATGAAGACATTGTTTATCAAATTCAGCTGATCGCACATGTTCTCTTTACTCTAAAGTTTGTAGTTTTGGGGGGAAGAAATGTTAATCTGAAGAGAGAGACCTTCATTTACTGATTATATATGCAGACACAGAGAAAATATTCATACAAACTGACCTTAAAGGACAACACACTTTGTTTATATGTGGCGGACCCTGCCACCTTTCTAGCTTCAAACTGTGTTCTGGGGAACGTTTTTCCTGTGAGAGCTTGTTTATACAGTTATGGGAAAAATAAATATTTGAATTTGCATTATTACCTCATTAATATTGTAAATTTAAAGATTCAGAGTTTGAATTTTGTCTCCAAAACTACAAAGTGCCCTTTTAATACAGATTATTACTTTATTATTACATTATTACTTAATATCACTGATCATCAACATTTATGCTAATCTTTCACCTAGAAGTGAAACATCAGGAACAGGAAAAACAACAACAACATGTTCAGTAAGTGGTTACTTTATTCTGCTGTATTGAGCATCATTATAGTTTGATCATGATCACATCAGGAGACACAGATCAGCCAGCAGATGTTTATCACTTGTTAATGGGGAGGAAAATGGTGCAAATGAGGTCTGTATGGTAACATTAAAGGAGGGCGTAGTGAGGAGCAGCAGTCTCCACTCATTACATGATTAAAGGCTCCAGCAGGAGCCTATCAACCCATCAATGATGTTCATCAATAAGGCTTATGCAACTGATCATATTATCTTGAGGAAAAGTTTGAGCACTCATTTTTTTAGTTGCTGCTAACACATTGTGTTGCTCCATTGTAAAACATGTCTTTCCATTGCCTTCAGTTGATAACCTCCATCTCCTTTAGCCCCTGTGTGTACTCTGAGTGAGTGACAACAATCTTACACAAGTGCTGCAAACATTTACATTGAGCAGATGCTTTTGTCCAAAGCGACTTACAGTAATTCATTCATACACTGATTTTCAATAATTTGCTTTCAACATCAGCACTCTCGTGGTGCCATGTAAGGTGCCAACCAGCACATCGGAAGCAGTTTGGGCTTCAGTTTCTAACCCAAGGTCACTTCAACATGCAGACCAGAGGAATCAAACCAGCGACCTTCCAATAACAAGACGCTGGCTCTACCCCTAAGCCACAGCCGCCCCTAAAGACAGGCACAACACTGGCTTTATTGGTGAAGTGTGTGTACACATACAAGGAATTTGAGTACGTTGTTTATAGGCTCAGGTTTTGTTATAGTGTCATG
Organism: Diplodus puntazzo; assembly: GCA_963678695.2. NCBI lineage: Eukaryota > Metazoa > Chordata > Actinopteri > Spariformes > Sparidae > Diplodus > Diplodus puntazzo. The sequence continues at coordinate 619,525 of OZ023170.1, forward strand.
TTACAAAATGTCATGTCAGGACGGACTACATGTTGTTGTTTTCTTTTTTTAACAGGTAATGTTGAATTTCCTTCCTTAACATTGTAGCCACAGAATTAATTTTACTAGTTTTACTACTTTACAGAGTAATGTAATGAACAAAAACACAATAAACAATATATAAATGATTATATTTATATATATTGTGTGTTTATTGTGTTTGTGTCATGGGATCCCGGAGAAACGTAATCTCATTTTTGTTGCACTACTTTTGTTGGTACAGCTAAATGACTATAAAGCTTTGATTGATTGATTGATTGATTGATTGATTTAACCTGTAAATATGATTTTTCATCTGGAGGACGGCGGATGTTTTAGGTTAACAGAGCTATTGACACTGTGTGATCGATCCACTGATCAACTGTTCAGTGTGATGAGCCATTAAACATGAGCAGTGGTGATATACATACTGCACTGATCTGATTGCAGGATCAATCAGGAGAGAATATTTTGACAGAAATCAGTTCTGATAACTTGGACCTGTGGAGTTAAAACACTGCTGAGCATCATGGAGTCCAATGTGTGTTTTTCTGGGAAGAGGGGCGGGGCGTGGAGAACAGAGAGCTGCTATTGGCTCGTTTAGAGATGGGCGGGGAAAACAGGGACACTACAAATACAGCGCGAGCCTCTTTGTAATAAGATTATCACAGACAAGGAGATAAACAGACGGAAAAGAGAGAGACACACCTGGGACGGACTATACGTCGTTGTTCTCTTGTTTTTTAACAGGTAATGTTGTTTTTTCCTTCCTTTGTAGCCACAGAGCTAATTTGAGTAGTTTTACTACATTAACGTACAGAGTCGAGAGCGGGAAGTAAAGTCAAACGTGTAACGACCGCGTGCAGCTCAGTGCATGACGTACAGGAGGGGCTTGATTTCATCATCTTCTTGGAAGACACGTTGTCAAACATATTTTGTCGAGTTACATTTGTTTCCCCCTTAATATATGTTGATAAACGAGTTAAAGAGATATTTCAAAAGTTTTCTTTTTTCGTTAGACGAACCCTGAAAGGTTACGGAACCAGACCGAACCGGCAAGCTAGCTTAAAAAGACTTCCGGTAGTATTAATGAATAAAACCTCTTTATCGCACAGGTCGAATATTGTGCTTAAAAGTAGTCTTAAAGCTTAATAAAGCGATAAATTATCATTGCCATCCTCACAACAACATAATGAAATGAATGAAAAAATAAAAGTGCACAGCTTGATGGGAAAACCGCTTCATGAATGAAGTGAATGACGCACCGGTATGGTGTGTGGGTAGGAGGGATTTACTTAGCAATGGTTAATAATGATTAATAACTATTCTGTGCACTTCCTCTTGAATAATTGTAACGCCAATTAACAATCGTATCTCGTCTCTTATTGTGACGGTCGCAGTGTTTCCGCTGCTTGCTGCAGCAACAAGTGTCATGACTACTGATGTCCGAGCTAACATTCATCTCCCAGCGGGTTCAGTGTCTCCTTACCTCCTTTTTCAGTTACTGACATTGGAAGTTCAGTTTGCTAACTTTAGGTCATGATAAGTTCAGAGCTAACTCTCATGCGAAGGTTAATAAACAACACTCAAAGTGCAAAGTGTTGGATAATAATTTAAGTCAAGTGACCTGAAATGTGAAGCTCCTTTTTCAAGTCCCTTTTCTCTGTCACCATTATTGGTCATCTGTCTGGTGACTTAACATCCAGTAAAACAAGTTTATGAGACTGGTGTTCTCGACTCACACCATTTCTGCCCCGTACACCAGACTAACAAACAAACTGTGTCTGTCTCTCCTCCTGTTATCCACCAGAAATTAGATATAACCATGAGTAAGGACACGGAGATCGACATGAAGGAAGTGGAGCTCAATGAGGTGGACCCGGAGAAGCAGCCCATGACCGGTGACGGCCCGGCTGCAGGTGGAGAGAAAAATGGCAGCGTCAAGCTGAAGGTCCCTGAGGACGAGATCACATTCACCGGGCTGTCCAAAGAGGAGCTGATGAAGGTTGCTGGCACTCCAGGGTAAGAGTTGCTATAAACCACATCTCAGTAAATAAAAGTACTGTCCAGGTGTGGTCGTCTTAACAATCTTTTCCCTTCTTTGTTGTGTTTTAGATGGGTGAGAACCCGTTGGGTGCTTCTCGTCCTGTTTTGGCTGGGTTGGGTCGGCATGCTGGCAGGAGCCATAGTGATCATAGTCCAGGCTCCTCGCTGCAAACCAATCCCTGAGATGAACTGGTGGAACGAAGGACCTCTTTACCAGATCTCTGACGTTGAAGCTTTCTCTGATGGCCTGGAAGGTAGAGAACATTACTGAATATGTATTTTCATGCCTCTGTCCCTTTCCTGCTGAGGTCTGCACGTCTGTTTGCTTATGGGGTCATCCTCGTTCCCAAAATAGGACTCGACTGACTGAGATTATTTTAAAACTAAAATGGCCTAGTTTTGGTGTGGTGTCCCTCTCTCATTCATAAGGGATAAGTCGTGTGACCGAGTCTTGGGTTTCTTTATTTCGGCGTGGCCTATTTCAGCAGGCCAGATGACAAACTGCTGACTAGACTTCCAACGTGTGACTCACAGTCTAAAGGACAGAAAGAGCCTGCGAGTCATGCCTTTCATATCTCCTACTCTGATTTCAGGAGGTTAAGGTTGAGCAACCTAGTACAGCATATATTTTTGGACTTCATTTTGATTTAGCTACTGTGTGTGTGTGTGTGTGCGTGTGTGTGTGTGTGTGTGTGTGTGAGATATAGGGTTAGAGACACACAAAGACCTCCTTGTACTCAGACTTAACATGCTCAGCAGATGGTGTGAATGGAGTCCCTCACATGCTCCTGCCTTGAGTCAATACTTTGCTAAAAGAGCAGCAGTTTTTCCCTCAGCCGTCTCCTAAGCACTCCAGATGTCTCTCCAGTCTTCTGCCCTCTCGCCCTAACCTTCTGAACCTGTTACTGTTCACACAGCAACACTGTCTTTCACCAAGGTGAAGTCACTCAACACTTCATCACTGTCCCTGTCCTTCTATTTGTTTCCAGGTGTTGAAGCAAAGCTGGATGAAATAAATCAGTTGAAGGTGAAAGGCCTGATTCTGGGCCCTCTTCACAACGTCCAGGCCGACAACCCAGCTGCCCTGTTTCTTGACCAGATCGACCCGACACAGGGAAAGGAGGAGGACCTGGCTGCTGTGCTGGCGAAGGCCCATAAGAAAGGTAGGTCACTAACTGAAATCAGATATATATGGAAATTAAAACCGGCAACATGTTGGGATCATTCTCGGTTAATAGTGAGAAAGTAGTCTCTAGTGTTTGTGAGGTTTTGTTGTTTTTTTAAAAATATATATATATTATTATAATTTTTTTTAAATCTTGTCATTTACGTTTCCTATCAGGCATGTCTGTGGTGCTTGACCTGACTCCAAACTACAAAGGAAATGCTCCCTGGTTCAGCGGTGATGTTGGTGATGTGTTGGAGAAAGTCAAGGTAGGACACACACCGTGTTCATACTGTCACTCTGGAGTGTGTATGAGAGTGCAGTGTAGAACGAATCTGTGTCATTGTAGTAGTTAAAGTGCTCATGTTGTCTCGCAGGCTGCAGCGGCTCACTGGCTGAGTTTGGACGTGGATGGTGTGAAGTTGTCCGGCCTCAATGTTGCCTCCAGCTTTGCTGATTGGCCAAAACTGCAGGCTGCCATCCAGGGCAACCGTACAGATGACACGAAGAAGAAGAGGTGAGTACAGCTACCGTTTAATGGCCTTCTTAAGTGCTGTATGTAAGTAGACGATAACTTGGACAAAACCATTATCTGCTGCATCCTCCAGATATGGGGAAAGCAATTTTGAGCCAAGTCTACACTAATCAGGACTTACAGGGCAGAGTTTTGGGGTGTTTTTTAAAAGCATCATTGAAATGTCACCTGACCGGGTTGTTTCCTGAGTCGAGGTGGAGATTAAAAGCATTCCATTGCTGCGGGGGTTAGGGAGAGACACATCAACAAGAAATGGATTCACAAGCCACAGATGCGATGTAAAAGCAAAGCGACACCTTGTGGAGGGTTTGAAGAATATCACAAATCTTCTCGTTCTCTTCTCTCAGGGTGCTGATGGGTGCGGCTGAAAATAGGTCGGCTGCTGATGTGTCCCAGCTCGCCAACACCACGGGCGTAGATCTTGTCCTGTCTGACCTGCTGAGCAGCAGAAGTGGAGGTAGGCTGGTGTGCCCCATTTGTCTCACTGTACTTGGATGTGCATGAAGTGTCTATCTTTATAAGTATTTGGCTTAAATCTGTTATTTTGAACAGACCACCTCCTTTATTAGTATTTGAAGAAAATGTCAATTCTTGTGTGAAAAACCAACCAGTTGGAGCTAAATGTCGCACTATAATTGACATTTTTTCCCCAATATGTGCAGGTGTGGAGCGCATCAAGGATATGGACACCCTAAACTCTCAGCAGAGAAGTCTGGCCTGGGGTCTGGGTGCCACCCAACAGGACCAGCTGTCTAAACTGGCGACGACTCCGGGCCTGATCCGTCTCTACCAGCTCCTGCTGTTCACCATGCCGGGAACCCCGGTGTTTACCTACGGAGACGAGATCGGCCTTCAGGCAGGACAGGTAAATTTGAAAACCGAACAGATTACAAAATGTTTTGATAACCAATCAGCAATTTCAGACTGTAACATTTGTCTCATTGTTTCCTTATCAGGGTTCAGGGTCTCCTAAGATGGTTTGGGACATACAGAAGGAACCTGCTGATGGAACTCCTGTCAATGAGACTGCTGAGGTAAGAGTCTGTCCACAGACAAAGTGTAGAGAAGGAGTCGGTGAGAAAACAAGTGAGAGAGACATGATAAAAATCTTAATTTCTCATATTTACAGGCAGAGCGGAAGGAGCGTGTTGACATCAGGAAGTGGTTTATATCCCTCAGCGACCTGCGAGGCAAAGAGCGCTCTCTCCTCCACGGTGACTACTATTCGCTCTACTCCTCCGCCTCCTCCCTGTCTTTCCTCCGTGTGTGGGATCAGAGCAGCAGATACATAACAGCCGTCAACTGGGGAGGAGCAGCTGAGAAGCTCAAGATCAAACTGGCACCTACAGGCAGGTTCAACAGAAATGCTTCTGAATAAATCATAACGTAGCAGTGACCGTCGATTTTAACACCCTGATCTTTGCTCCTGCAGAAGGACTAGAGCTGCCAGAGACGGCCAAGGTGGAGCTGTCAACTGACGAGGCTCTGAAAGCGGAGGACACCATCAGCTTGGACGAAATCACTCTCGCACCGGGAGGAGCAGTCCTGCTGCAGTTCCCCTATAAAGCTTAAAGATGGCGCCACACTGTAGGAAAGCTACCGACAGACGAGACTTGGTTTAAAAACAGACACTAAAGTCAGTCCTCATCTTTAGGAATGAAGTAATGATCGATACAGGACATTTCCTTTAATACAAGAAATATGAAATATCAGTTTATTTAGTCAGAACAGAAATGAATTGGCCAGTACAAACTGAGTTGACTTGTTTTGGTATCTTTAACGTTAACACGTCTCGTGAGTTGACTTTTTATTGTGTGTTTGGAAAAGATGCAGCGACCTCAGTCATGCACTCATCAGTTGATCATTTTGTTCTTTAGTCAACAATAAAAGATGAACAATCCGTACATTGTCCAACAATGTAAAATACATTCCATTCTTCTTTGGGCATTCCTTAAGCAGTTCTTGTGTTTTTGTTCTTTTTATATTATAAGTTTTAAGAGATTCGGTGGTTTTAAAAACAGTTTTATTTTCTGACACGGCCCTTTTTTTCTTTTGAAATTGTTTTTTTTCTCACTGCGCAGGAAAGAACAGATTAACACAGATAATGCGTGATGATTCTGAAGTGTTTTTTAAGAGTGCTCATGAACAAAATTGCAACTGGCATCAAGTCTGTCAAATGAACTGAATTGGAAATGAATAAACAGAAAGTTCTGTACCGACGTGTGTGTGTGTGTGTGTGTGTGTGTGTGTGTGTGTGTGTGTGTGTGTGTGTGTGTGTGTGTGTGTGTGTGTGTGTGTGTGTGTGTGTGTGTGGTGTGTGTGTGTGTGTGTGTGTGTGTGTGTGTGTGTGTGTGTGTGTGTGTGTGTGTGTGTGTGTGTGTGTGTGTGTGTGTGTGTGTGTGTGTGTGTGTGTGTGTGTGTGTGTGTGTGTGTGTGTGTGTGTGTGTGTGTGTGTGTGTGTGTGTGTGTGTGTGTGTGTGTGTGTGTGTGTGTGTGTGTGTGTGTGTGTGGTGTGTGTGTGTGTGTGTGTGTGTGTGTGTGTGTGTGTGTGTGTGTGTGTGTGTGTGTGTGTGTGTGTGTGTGTGTGTGTGTGTGTGTGTGTGTGTGTGTGTGCAACACAAAGTACTGTGTTGCTGTTCTCTGTGCAAACAGGGCAGCAGGTCAGATGTTCACTGTTCTCAGATTAAACAGGTTTATTATGTCACAGATGTTGAGGAAAAAGGAAGTACGTCCTACATTTTACCGCCATCAGACGGGTTTGATCTGCTCATTATACTTCACTGTTAAATGAATGCAGTGCACAAACCTAGAAGTTTAATTAAAAGAGCCATACACTGACTAAAACCCTGTTACACTTAATTTTCAACATTATGTTTAGCAACACTTTAATGTCAGACATTCCAGAGCATCACCTGTTATTGATTATCATTAATTTGGCTAAAGTGAAAATGAAACAACAGTGAAACATGTTTTAAAAAAGCAATCAATGAGCTATTTTTCAAGCCACACACAGAAGAAGGTTCATGCTGTGAGTCTGCATCTGACAGAAGCTTTGTGCTGCAGATTCTGTTTACAAGGTGGAAAAAAGTGTATTTTGAAAATGTGGCAAAGAGGCAACGATGATGTGGTGTAGAAGTGTAGTTCTAAAAATAAACCTTCACTGTGGTTACATGTTGGTCTGCTCCTGGTGAAAGAGAAGAGAGATTATTGGGTCGTCACTTGGTAGGCGGAGAGACCAGGGCAACAAATACAGGGCGAGCTTCTTTTTAACGTTAGTACAGACGCAGGGACAAACTGAGGAAGACAGGAACAAACCCTAAAGGATTATACACTGCTCTCCACAGGTAATGCTGAGTTTACTTATTTCAGAAACTTCTTTTGAGTCTCGGTTCACTTCTTTCTTTCTTTCTCATCATTGTTCATATCCTGTTTGGTTACGTATTTTCCAGTCTAAAAAACACTTAAACATACATAAATATTCACATAAATCAAATGAAAAAGTAAACCAACAACTTAAACAACTATATTTAAATAAAAGTGCAGTCTTGTGTAGAAAGTAAGGATACATGAAGCACCTTCATCTCTAAAGACATCAGGTCTAACCATGAGTGAGGACACGGAGGTCGACATGAAGGAAGTGGAGCTCAATGAGGTGGACCTGGAGAAGCAGCCCATGACAGGCGACGGCCCGGCTGCAAACGGAGACAACAATGGCAGCGCCAACCTGATGGTCCCTGAGGACGAGGTCGGGTTCACCGGGCTGTCCAAAGAGGAGCTGATGAAGGTTGCTGGCACTCCGGGGTAAGAGCCACTGAGAGAGCTGCTGTAGAGTGTGATGTCTGGCGTAACTCAGTGGTCACCATGATGTTTCTTTATCGTCTCTTGTGTTTTAGATGGGTGAGAACGCGTTGGGTGCTTCTCGTCCTGTTTTGGCTGGTCTGGGTCGGCATGCTGGCTGGAGCCATAGTGATCATAGTCCGGGCTCCTCGCTGCAAACCAATCCCTGAGATGGACTGGTGGAACGAAGGACCTCTGTACCAGATCTCTGACGTTGAAGCTTTCTCTGGTGGCCTGAAAGGTAGAGAACCTTTGGTGATTGCAGGGTTGGTGGTTTGATCCGAACCTCCTCTTGTCTTTGTGTCAGGATGTCCTCGGGCAGGACACTGAACCCCCAAATTGTCCCGATCCAGCCACTGGGGACGCATCGAGGACCCACAAGCCAGGGCATTCATACCTGCCGATCCTAACTCGGGAGGGTCACATAAACTAATCCCTCGGCATAAAATCATACAATCAGATTTCCATTATGATCTGTCGAGATCTGGTTTCACATGAGATGGAAACAGATGATCCGCTGAAAGCAGTCAAAAGAAGAAGTAGAAGTCTTGTGACAAGGTTTCCAGAGTCCCGCATGGACTACGTCAGCCACCACAACATGACTCCAGGACAGACAAACCTCCGAGTCATGACTTTCATATCTCTCCTACTCAGATTCGTGGTTAAGGTTGAGCAACCCTGAGCAGTACAATCATTTAAAGATCACTTCAGATCTCATCATTGATTGAGCAAGTTTCTTTTAAGATTCTTAATGAGATTTTAATTCTAACCATCTAAGTTATTCTAAGTGGTAGGAAGGCGGGTCAGATTGTACTTCTGTGCTCAAAGAAAATCACAAGATAGCAATCGGGTTCCTAACAGGCGTTGGAAACCTGTGTGAGTTGTCAGAGGTTGTAGAGAGTCCTGACTTGAGGCCTACCTCCTTTTTAACCTGGACTACCTCTTGCTCCAACCATCTGACACCGCTACTGTTCACACATCAACGCTCTGTCCCTCCAGGTGTTGAAGCAAAGCTGGATGAAATAAAAGAGTTGAAGGTGAAAGGCCTGATTCTGGGCCCTCTTCACAACGTCCAGGCCGACAACCCAGCTGCCCTGTTTCTTGACCAGATCGACCCGACTCAGGGAAGGAAGGAGGACCTGGCTGCTGTGCTGGAGAAGGCCCATAAGAAGGGTAGGTCACTAACTGAAATCAGATGTTCAGGTGTGGAAATTAAAACCAGCAACATGTCGGGATCATTCTCAGTTAGTAGTGAGAAAGTAGTGTCTAGTGTTTGTGAGGGTTTGTTGTGTGTTTTTTAAAACTCTTGTCATTTACGTTTCCTATCAGGCATGTCTGTGGTGCTTGACCTGACTCCAAACTACAGAGGAAATGCTCCCTGGTTCAGCGGTGATGTTGGTGATGTGTTGGAGAAAGTCAAGGTAGGACACACACCGTGTTCATACTGTCACTCTGTGTGTGAAAGTGTGGTGCAGTCAGATTATATATCATTGAACTGTATTTGCTGCTGTAGTTAAAGTGCTCATGTTCTCTCGCAGGCTGCAGCGGCTCACTGGCTGAGTTTTGGTGTGGATGGTGTGAAGTTGTCCGGCCTCAATGTTACCTCCAGCTCTGCTGATTGGCCAAAACTGCAGGCTGTCGTCCAGGGCAACCGTACAGACGGCACGAAGAAGAAGAAGTGAGTACAGCTACCGTTTAATGACCGTCCTAGTTCCTGGGTTCCTGGGTCGTCATAAATCAACGTTTCTGTATGTGTGATGTATACAGCTCTGTTTTTTTTGCTTCTTACTGTTCTTCAAACATTTGTTTTCTTCACTTGCCCTGTTTGGTATATAAACCATAGCCATGTATACATCGGCGCCTCATTGAGCGCTGGACCGCACGCCAACGTCGTCGCCATACTGGATGTGGCAGCTCTGCTCTGTGAACTGATACACGTCAATGGAGGCATTAACTTATAGCACTTTGTAGAAGGAGCTTTATAAAGTTCCCTCCATTGACCTATATTAGTTCACGGGGCGGAGCTGCCACATCCAATATGGCGGCGACATCGGCGTATTGCAGCAGCGGGCCAACCCGCTCAGTGAGGCGTCTGTGTTTATCTGTCTGTGGTATAAACTACCTGGTCTAGAAAATAACGCTTACAGCAGCTTTAATCAAACCACATCCCTTATTTCTCAGGGTGCTGATGGGTGCAGCTGAACATCTTCCGGCTGCTGATGTCTCTCAGCTCGTCAGCAGCTCGGGCGTAGATCTCCTCCTGTCTGACCTGCTCAGCACCAATAAGGATGGTGAGCTGGTGTTCACCTCGTCATGTCCTCTTTATCTCAATTATCCTGCCAATCTCCCTGCTCAGTGATGTGGCCTACTGCAGTGTTTCTTCCCGACCTTTGTGCCCCCTGCTGTGTCTCCATCTTCACTTTCTTAGAGTCTAAATCGGGAACTAACAGTTGAACATAAACCAATGTTCAGTCTTGTTTGAAGACCAACCAGTTGGTGCAAAATGGTACATTGCAGGTGTGGAGCGCACCAAGGCCATGGACATCCTGAAGTCTGGAAACAGAAGTCTGGCCTGGGGTCTGGGTGCCACCCAACAGGACCAGCTGTCTAAACTGGCGACGACTCCGGGCCTGATCCGTCTCTACCAGCTCCTGCTGTTCACCATGCCGGGAACCCCGGTGTTTACCTACGGAGACGAGATCGGCCTTCAGGCAGGACAGGTAAATTTGAAAACCGAACAGATTACAAAATGTTTTGATAACCAATCAGCAATTTCAGACTGTAACATTTGTCTCATTGTTTCCTTATCAGGGTTCAGGGTCTCCTAAGATGGTTTGGGACATACAGAAGGAACCTGCTGATGGAACTCCTGTCAATGAGACTGCTGAGGTAAGAGTCTGTCCACAGACAAAGTGTAGAGAAGGAGTCAGTGAGAAAACAAGTGAGAGAGACATGATAAAAATCTTAATTTCTCATATTTACAGGCAGAGCGGAAGGAGCGTGTTGACATCAGGAAGTGGTTTATATCCCTCAGCGACCTGCGAGGCAAAGAGCGCTCTCTCCTCCACGGTGACTACTATTCGCTCTACTCCTCCGCCTCCTCCCTGTCTTTCCTCCGTGTGTGGGATCAGAGCAGCAGATACATAACAGCCGTCAACTGGGGAGGAGCAGCTGAGAAGCTCAAGATTAAACTGGCACCTACAGGCAGGTTCAACAGAAATGCTTCTGAATAAATCATAACGTAGCAGTGACGGTAGATTTTAACACCCTGATCTTTGCTCCTGCAGAAGGACTAGAGCTGCCAGAGACGGCCAAGGTGGAGCTGTCAACTGACGAGGCTCTGAAAGCGGAGGACACCATCAGCTTGGACGAAATCACTCTCGCACCGGGAGGAGCAGTCCTGCTGCAGTTCCCCTATAAAGCTTAAAGATGGCGCCACACTGTAGGAAAGCTACCGACAGACGAGACTTGGTTTAAAAACAGACACTAAAGTCAGTCCTCATCTTTAGGAATGAAGTAATGATCGATACAGGACATTTCCTTTAATACAAGAAATATGAAATATCAGTTTATTTAGTCAGAACAGAAATGAATTTGGTGAAAGAAAATTAGAAAGTTGACTTTCAAACTGAGTTCAGTTGTTTTAGTTTACATATCTTGTAAAGTTGACTTTTACTGGGGTCTTGATGTCAGGAAAAGATGCAGTGACTTGATTTTTACTTTGTGCAAAACTAGGACATTCTTCTTCTTATGTTTGTTTGTATTTTACATTTTAAGAAATTACCTCATAGATAAAACAAGTTACCACGAACATGTGTGATGACTCTGAAGTGTTTCAGAGCACTGCTGAACCAAACTGCTGCGCCCGGCCTCGGCCTGTCAGATGAGCTGAAGTTGAAATGAATAAACAGAAAGTTCTGCAGCGACTCCTGCGTCCTCCTCATGTTCGGGCGTATGTGTAACACCACTCGTATATCAGCGAGTTTGTGTGTTTAAGCGCGTTCTTTGAGCTGGAGATAGCATCAGATGAGACGTTCACTATTTTCAGAAAGTACAGGTGTGTAAGTGTGTCACAGATGTTGACAAAGGAAGCACGCCTCTATATTTTATCGGCTGATTATACTTCATTGTGCACAAACTATATCTACAAGTTTCACTAAATGGGTCACAGACTGACTGCTTTATAGACACTGCTGTAAATCATAAACCCCTGAAATATGTCATGTTTTACAGCTGGCAGAGAAAATGTATTTATTCTGTAACACTAAGAAACACTTAATATATACACTTACTACTTATTACAGATAACTTGTTGCATGTAAAAATACTTATGATAAAGTAACAAACTAATGTCGAGCGTCGTGCCGCAGCACGTTTCACGGAGGTCTCTGAAACTCTTCTTCTAAATCGTGATTTTTGTGAACGACGTGAACTTCCTGCAAGATGAATCAGCACAGACAGAATCAGGTAGATGAGTTCGAGCGGCATTAATACTTCCTCTGTAGGTACTGTACTTCCCACGGCTGATTGTTTTTTACACACATGAATAATTAATCTGGTGAACAAATGATCTGGACTCATTTCTCAGGTGTGATTGAAAACCTTCTATTTTCTCTTTGAATTATCTGAGTGATAATAGATGATAATATATATAATATGATGATAATAGCTGAAGAGTCATTCCTACAGAAGTGAACTTTGTATTTTATGTACTCATGATGAAATAGTTTGTTTTGTTGTCCACACAACTTATCTTACATTTTCTCATATGTGTTGACACGTTCAGTTCAGAACGGTACAGATCAGGAGCAAAACAGGGAAGAAGAAGAAGAAATCTGTTCCTGTAAATATTAAGATTGACAAGATTTCACAGTTTCACAGTTCATAGTTGAGAAAAACACAACATTACCCTTTAAACTCACATGAACTGGAGCCCAGTCTGAGGTCATTAACGAGCCGTTTTCATTAACTAGCATGACATTAAAACTGCAATTCTGCTTTCAGTCAGCTGTGGAAAGTGACTTCCAGCAATAAAAAAGTCATTGCAGAGTAAAATTAAAAATATAACATTAATATATTAATTTGGCAAAAGTGAAAGTCACATATATGAACAGCTAACTTAAATTATAACAAATGTTCTTGAATATAAAATGTCATTTTCTGGCAATAAATGTACTTTAGTATCAAAAGCACAGGTAAAAGTAAATTACACATATAATTTCATGTATGTATATTTCACAGGTCATCCGATCATCAGCCTGGCAGATTATCTCAATCGTTATTCAGTGTTGTTCTGATCACCTGATAGATGATGAAATAAATTAATTTCTGTGATAATCTGCAGAGTAACTCCAGCTAAAGTTATCAGATTAATGTGTTAAAGAGTTTAATATCTGCCTCCAAAATGGAGCCGCGTGCAGGAATTAAAGCCGCAGAGAGTGAAATATAAAGTAAATGACAAGAACCTAAAATTATTCCTGACTAAATGTACTTCGTTTGACTCTTGGTGTGCACATTTACTCACGTCTGGTATTTAACTTGAATATGGAGGTAGTTGTACTAGCTTTAATTATAAGACCACTAATTACGTCTACAGCGCTGCAGTTCATTTCAGGAGGAGCAGTCAAACTGTCCTTCATCTGGCAGCTGTAGATAGCAAATAAAGACTTTAGATATTAAGCATACCAACGTTTTTAACTGAACAACTCGACATTATGTAATGGAGGTAAAGATATAATATTAAAGTATTACTCATATTAAGGTAAGTACTGTTGGTAATAAAATAAAGATTTATCAAACTTTGACTGGTGGTCCAACTTGAAAACCAACGTTTCAATCAAATGCTGAAATCTTTTGAGTTTACACAAAAGCTCCCTCGTGTTTAATGCGACATCATAAAGCTTTCCGTTTCTCATTCACAAACATGCGATTTCAAACTCTCCCCTTTGATAAAAATGTCAAACAGCCCCTTTAACAGCTGAAACTGGAGTTCATTCTGAGCAGGGTTTCAGGGTCTTGGTACAATACCGGGCCGCCGTGTCGCTGCGGTATTACAGGGGAGGTTTGAAGTCGATGATACCGGGAATCAGAGCCCGTCTCGGCACCTCTCTTCACTCCCCACGCCGCTGCGAAACCCAACCACCGTCTCACCCACCGCCATGCACACTCATGACTGACTCTCAGTCTGAGTCTGACACACACACACACACACACACACACACACACACACACACACCTCTGACATCACGCTGACATGACCTTTCAGGAGCTTTTAAGGAGCACTGTAGAGACACAAATGATGTTTTACACTGAAATACAGAAAAGTGAGCTGCTCTTACCTGTGGCATCGTCATGGAAACCCCTCTGCCCTGAAAACCTGAAGCCTGTGAGTGAAAACACCACGCTGTATATTCAAAACTCTCTCAATATGTACCGACACTGACATTTAATACACCGCCCAGTCTTTAATTCTGTAAGCACGGAAGCTTCATTAGCAAATGAATGTGTTCTAACTGTAAATACTAAGAATAGGTGTTAAGTTCTTAGAAAGTGCTTTTTAACATTAATAAGACTGTCAAGGTGCTAACAATATTGTAATAAACATGATAGTTGTTGGATTATAAGACATTTATAAGCACGTGTTAATATATAGACTGCTTAAGACTGAGCTTTTGTTCTTGCTTTATTAAGATTAAAACAAATGTTATTATGATTTAACTATTCACTTATTAACAGTTAACTATTTGTTTGCAACTGCCAGACGAATGTTTTTAAATTCTTATTAGCAATTATTTTTATAGCTGCAAAAAGCTTTGTTGACTGCTAAATGAAGGATAAGTTCCCCCAAAATGAAAATTCAGTCATTATCTCCTCCCCATTCTGATGGAAAGTTCAGTTCAGTTTGAAAGTTTCATTTCATTTCTGGAGCTTCACAGAGAAACAGAGTGGCAGCGTTCTACTGAACAACTGAAGCAGCTGAGGACGTTAAAAAACAAACAAACAAACAAACAAAAAATACATAAAATGTCTCCGTCCAATCAAAGTCTCCAGAAGCTCCAGATCCCAAATTGTTTTAAATAAAGATGTTATTAACATCACTGTCGCTGCTAAGCTACTGACTGAACTTTCATTACTGATAATGAGTCTCTTATCAGTATTTTTATTACTGTTTAAAAGCATCTGAATTACTAATCAGGCCTTATTATTATCATTATTGTTATTATTGATACTTATCAACTCATTCTTATTATAAGGACATGAGTATAAAGAGGAACGGTGCCTGTTTCTCTGTACAACACTGAGAAACCGTCCTCAAAAGAGCCTCGATGCTCTGAGGTTTAAACTCGAGGCTTTAAGAAGAATCACGTCGCCCCCTCATTGATTTTCTGTCACAAGTTCATATCAATTGGAATGATCAGATTGCTCGACATTCAGTTGCTCCTGGGTCGGTCCCGTCTGCTTCTCTAGAATTTATTTGATGTATGAATTCTGATTTTGATTTTCCTTCTGCTCTGTCTGCTTCAGCGGGTTCATGATGAGTTCTCGTGGGCTTTTATTTCTGTTCCTGAAACCTGCAGCTGCTCCGAGAGCTTCAGTACCAACGTGTGTTACTGCTCCGCTCGGTCCAGTTGGTACAGCTTCACCGTGCTGTAATGCTGACTGTGCTCTGATACGCTCTGTGGTCTGCTAATAGACAGGTTTCATCATTATCAAGTAAGCGTTGATTGCACATTATAACAGCTATAGAATAATGACCCCATCAGCATTTAGCTTGCTGCCCCATAAACTTCTTTTTTACTGCAGCAGGCAGGAAACCTCTCGGGAGCCGTGACGGCTGAATACTCCGAGCTGCTCCCTCGTCTCCCGTATCGACTAAACGGATGGAAACACTCACCTTTTATTCTGTGTTCTTGGTAGTTACTACTCGGAGGGCAACATAAATCAACCCAATTGTCCTGGAGACAGCTCTAACTATAATAACACCACATGCAGAGTTGTCTGTTTTAACCTTAAAGGTGCATTATGTAGTTTTGGAGAGAAAGATCTTCATTAACTGGTTATTTATGCCTCAACAAATGGAATAAACAAATTCTTTGTGTTTTCATGACTGAATAAACTCAATAAACAAACTGACTTTAAAGGCCACCATTTTTTAAACTTTGTTTATATGTGGCGGACCCTGCCACCTTTCCTCTGAGAACAGCTGGTGTATACACTTATGGAAAAGATAGATATTTCCGATTTTGTATTATTACCCTTCAATATTGTATATATTTGAATTTCTTCTTTAAAATACATAGTGCCCCTAAGTGAATACAGCCACCAGCTGCTTAGCTTAGCTTAGCTTAGCTTAGCTTAGATTAGCGGTCTGTCTACAGGTGACAACTTCTGCCCTGAGCACCTCTAAAGCTGAGTAAGGAGCACTTTATTTCCTGTTTGTTTAAAATCTGAACAAAAACCTTCTAACTCCGCTCCCATCCACCGACGTCCAGCCTTTCTTAAACCGCCTCTGTCCGCCCTCCTCTCACCCCGATGCCTCTTCGGCTGAGCCAAAACTCAAGGCATGTTTCACTTTTGGCCCATAAATGACATTTTAAGCTAACGCAAGTAGAATTAACTTTTTCTGGTCATTTTGGAAAATACAGTTCGCCTATTTGCTTTCTTGCTGAGAGACAAACAGGAAGCTTAGCATGACAAGAAGGCATCTTTAGCTTAGCATAAAGAATGGAGACGGGGAGGCAGCTCGCTCTGCTCTGGACAAAGTTAACAACACTTGTCAACCAGCGCCTGTGACACTAATTCACTTTTTTCTCAGTCAGTACAAAAAGTGGAATGAAGAAACGACGCGTTACAGTTTCAGAAGGTTTTATGTGGCAGAATTGTTGGCTAGGTGAAGTGACTTCCTGTAGCTGCGACTCGATATAAGATAATGTGTAAACTCGTAAGCTTAAGAGGTGCTGGACTGGATATTTTCACTCTTGTAGCCAGCGAGCTAGCTGCTTCTCCTCCCTTCAGTCTGTACCATCTGCTGGCTACACATTTAGCCTACATCGCTACGCTGATCGTGGTGCTGGTTTCATCACTCTCAGAAGCAAGAAAGAGAATAAACGTCACACCTTTTCTGTATTTTCCCCCCAAAACTAGAACTACGACGACAACAGCGACCAAGAGTGGAAAAGACCAAAACACAAATATCTGCTCAGAAATGGAAAGAAATAAGCGATGTGATGCTTGTGATTACGGACTGTGTTCTGCTGGTTATATCACTTCAGGATGTGTGTGTGTGTGTGTGTGTGTGTGTGTGTGTGTGTGTGTTTTGTGTGTGTGTGTGGCCCTTTAAAAACCAACAGACCAAAAGAGACCATATGAGAAAATGAGGGATGAGAGAAAAAGCACCCACTCAAACTGAAAGTGTGTGCACGTATGTGTGTGTGTGTGTGTGTGCGTGTCAGAGGTCGAAGCCACACACTGGGGTGTTTTTCTTTTGTTTCCAGCAACACTATGACACAGCTCCACACGCACACACACACACACACACACACACACACACACACACACACACACACACACACACACACAGTGGTGTGATGACAAGGTGGATGAAAGGCCGAAAATCAACTGAGAGAGCGGCGACGAAACTACATCTCTGTCTCTCTCTCTCTCTCTCTCTCTCTGTCTCTCTCTCTCTCTGTCTCTCTCTCTGTCTCTCTCTCTGTCTCTCTCTCTGTCTCTCTCTCTCTCTCCGTCTCTCTCTCTCTCTGTCTCTCTCTCTCTCGTTTGTCCTCTCTCTCTCTGTCTCTCTCTCTCCGTCTCTCTCTCTCTCGTTCGTCCTCTCTCTCTCCTCCCCCTGTCTCACACACATGTGTACCTACCAGCCGACCACACACACACGCACCGCCACCGACACCTCTCTCCTCGTTATGACAACTTAACGGGTAAGAATTCATTTTCGTTCTGGTTAACATTGTAGTTTTAGGCCGGCTGTGAGGCAGCAGCGTTCCCCAGGATGACTTCAGAGGTTAGTTAAGCTTCCAACCGTTAGCATTATTAGCATATACGCTCACACCACTAAAACACACCTGTGCTGCTTCTCTGTCTCGCATCATTTAACTTTTTACGGTGGCAGCCATTTTTTTTTATTGAGTAGAAGTTTGAATGTGCTAATGAAGGTGAGCTGTTTAACAGATTTCAGAATATTTCACATATTTATTGCACTTTGATGTAGATGAACTTCAGTATGCGTCTAGTTTTCTTGTTTTGTTTTACATTACTTGGGCCGAAATCTGTGGATCATTCTCATCAAATATCTGAAACCTTGCTCCCGATAAGTCCGATTAAAGGGGCACTATGCAGTTTTTACAGAATTCAAACTCAGAATTTTAATATTTACAATTTTAATGAGGTAATAATACAAACTCAGAAATATTTATCTTTCCCGTAAGCGAATAAACAAGCTTCTCTCAGAGGATAATAAGGGAACGCCGGGAACACTTTTTGAAGCTAGAAAGGTGGCAGGGTCCGCCACATATACAGGCATACAAAAATCAGTCAAAGAAGATCTTTCTCTCCTGACTAAAATGTCTTTCCCAAAACTACATAGTGCTCCTTTAATAAGACATACACATGCATGCTAAAGTCAGATTTCCCTGTAGTTACCGCTGAGCTCTCAGCCTCAACATCACTTGTAACATTTCGGTGTTGTTAGCCGCAACATGCCGGTGTTTACACCAAACACGCTGTTACAAGGACAGGCTTCAAACCGCATGCTCGACTTTGTTCATTGTGAACACTGTGAAAAGATTTCATGATATGATAAAAGCAGGGCCTCAGTGTACCCCTGACCCAGTTACAGATCAACATGTCAGGACGGTACTTTCAGAAACAGGCCGACACAGAGTCTGGGACGGAACCATGGAGGCTGCCAGCTTCCGTTGGACCTCCTTTCAGACATGTTGGCGAGCTTCTTGGTCATTCTGCAGGTTGTGTGGTCTTCAGTATATCGATGCTGAAGACAAAGAGTTTTTTCTGCTGTTGCTATTTTTGACCTCCTTTGATTTTGTGACCTCCTTTGACATCTGCAGTCAAAAATGGGGCAACAGACGTTTGTGTAGTTTTTTTTAAATTCAAGTTTCGGCGTCTGTGCCGACGAAGGCCCGAATCACAAACATCTGTGCTCAACGTTTCGCCGCTCGACATGAAAATGAAAGCCGGAGGACTCAGAACTGAGTGGAGCTGCAGCAGTGTTCATCTTTAAATGTCTTTAGCTGCGTTGTTCATGGGCTTCCACACGCTGTCTGGGAGAAGGGGTGAAATGAGGAAACGGAAGAAGGTTGCAGTTGGTTGCATCTCAGGTTTATCCAGAGACAGATGACAGTGGGGAGGGTTAAATGAAATATGTACATATACAAGATATATAGTATTTAACGCACCCCTACGGACTAAAACATGAGCTAAATAAAGCACAAGAACACATGTGGTTCATGTGGTGCCTCCAGCAGTGCAGGCGACAGATTCAGGACTTCAGGATCTTTCTCCATACTTCTTTGCAAAACTGCTCGAGCTTTCTGCTCGGCCACTGCGACGAATTGTCTTATTGATCATGTTTTTCTGCGTAGCTTCGACCTCGTGTTCACAGGGCGCTCCAGGGCTCGCTGTCGAGAAGTGTCCCCGCTGCGTGATGCTTCAGGCTGGGAATGGAGCGTTTCTGCTGGTGTGACTGTTTCAGCCCAACATTTGAGCCGCATCAGATCCTAAAACTGCTTCCACTCGGTTCACTTTTTGACACTCGCTGCCTCAGATGTCATGTGACGTTTTTGTTCGACAGTGGTTTCTTCTCTTTGCCGTAAAGCTTCTGCTGCTAAAACATCCGGAACACAGTTGTTGTGTGTTGTATCAGTGTCTCCCTGCTCAGACATGGAAACCTGCAGCTCCCTCACAGTTGATGTGGGCCCGCCGCGCCTTCCCCGGCCGACAGGCCTCTCACGCATAGTTTAAATATTCTCATTTCTTTCCCGTGATTGTTTCTTCTCAGTTAGATCTCTGCTGATTAGAACTACAACGCTCGTTTCTCTGAACAGCACAGTTCTTTCATGGAAGTGTGTGTGATATAAATGCAACTTCGGCTGCAGCAGTGATGAAGGAGGTTTGTCAGAGAAAACGGGGGAATCTATTTTCTGCTTCTTATTTTATAAAATGTCTTATTGTAGGTCCGTTTATAAAGATTTCCCTTCAGTGGGAGCCGAGAATGACCGTGCTTGCATTTATTTATTTTTTTTAATAGAAGAAAATGATTGCAAGCTCCGGCGTTCCGTAGCTTCCATAGAATATTTAATATTTTCCACTTCAAATCGTTTTATCAGTATGAGAGTCACATTTCCAAACGGTCCAACATAGAACACATATTTATACAGAACAGCGATGCTTTTATTTTATTTTTTCATGCCATTATCTCAAGATCAAATGTTAATTATTTTGTAATCTCAAGATAACGAGATAATCCGTCTTTTCCTCTTATTACTCATGTTATTATTCAGAGATGAGCGTGGCGTCTACGTCTACCTGTTATTGATCAATACATGAGACTTACTTCAATCCTACTTATCCACAAACCTAATTATACCATTCAAACACCCACCAACGCTTCATTTTCCAGCTTCCCTACTGCACTCGCAAGAAAGTCGAGGACACCTCATATCAGATCACCAGAGAAAACGTGTTTGAAGAAATGATGTAAAATCATGCTGTTTGCTCTGAAACGTGATGAATGATTGCGTTATCTCTGGAAAATGTTCTTCTCGTTGTCTTGAGTTTAATAAGTAACTGCACGTGTGGCCGGTCTCGGCTTCCATACATGAACTTTTTCAATTCTTTAGATCGGTGTTAAGACTCCGAATTGAATCCAGGGTGATGAGAAAAATAAGACGAGATGAAGATAAAAACACTTTTAAATACATCATCTCATCATCATCAGGGTCAGACTGTGGCTCGATGTGAACGTCCTCACCACTGATCTTATTTAATATGAATAAGTGAGTCTGCAGAAATAACTGGAGGGATAATCATCTGTTTTTATGGACGCTGTCAACAAAACATTTAGAAATTTAAACATCCTGGACCGTAAGATGTGATTTGGCTTCATGTTTGAACAATCCGTTCTCATCAGTCACACTTAGTTTTTTATCAGGAGACTGTCATCCACTTTATTCTCAATAATGGAACAAATATAATCCATGTTAAATATTTTACTGGCAGCTGATTCATTCTCCAGAATTATAGTATTTTTTTAGCACTCCACATCAACATTTATGTTGCGTTATCGCTAATATTTAAACCTTTTATTAATTTGTGCAACAGTCACAGAACATTTCACTTTCTGTTGACCTTTGTGACCTGTGATTTGGGTGTTTTCGTGTATTCACAGTTCAGTCGTGTGCAGCTTTAAATAACAGTAACAATTGTTAGTATTTTCCACGTCCCTGTGTGCGGCACATACAGCGATCTGAAGTATCAGTATCATACTGCACACACGGTGTCGGGCGCTCTGCGGCTTTCATCAGGATTAATCACAGCGATGTGACGGACCAGGAGGCCGATTACAAAATGATGCTGCAGAAAATTTGCAGTCGGAGGATTGAAAACTTCACAGTTTCACAAAGTTTCGGTCGATTGTGATGTTTTAGTTTACAGCTTGATCACTTTTGTGCATACTGGGCTTCCATAGAATGCAAACCCACCTTTCGGCACATTTTTCCCCGTGCTTTGATAAATTGAGATCATTTTTGTGAAAGTGACATGGTGGCTGGACATCCACACATTCTGTCAGTGTCTGCACTGCCTCGTCCTGATTGCATTCAATCATTTTCTGCACTTTTTTACAAACGCCTCCGACTGAAACGGTTTGTTTGACATGAAGCAGCCTGTGGCGGAGGCCCTGCTGTCACATGTGCGTCTCTGAACACATTCTGGCCTGTGATGTTGAATTAGAGGCGAAAGCTCTCGTCAAGTTGTCGAGCGATGTTTCAGGCCGGCGTTTAACCTTTTGTAGGAGGAATTCCAACCACAAAAACATGTGTTTTTTATTAAACTCCTGGAGCTTTTCCTGCACCTCCCGTCTGGGGTCCGAGCAGCAAAGATGATGATCTCGTCTCCTGTTTGCTTCTGTACACGGCTGAACATCGATTCTTTATTACAGCCGACAACCGAGAAGATCAGGCGTAGAAAAGAGTTTCGCTGCATCAGTGCTTTGGACAAATGCAGATTCTATGTGAATGAACTTCTCTCTGTCTACTGTTTGCCTTTGATTTAACAGAATGCTGTCTGACAGATTTTAGACTTTATGCTGTTGAAAGCTTTCCATGGCAGTTTCACCAAAGTGTGAACAAACGGGGATCTCTGTGCGATAAGGGGCACTCTGTCTGTGGAGTTCATCTCTTCAATGTACTGAGTCAGAGTTGCCTTTTTTTCTAAAAGTGTTCGTATCAAGACGGAATTAAAGGAAACATTTTTAAAAAATAAAATTCTAAGTCTTTTTTCACGAGCAGCTCTGTAGCAGTTTCACTTCTCATGTGCTCAGTAGTTATGAACTCCGCGCTGCTTTATAGCTGATGTGACCGTCTTGTCGTGGCCGTTACACTGACGACCATCACAAACTAATGAGGTCATCATGAGGGAACGAGCTCGGCGTGACGGCTCAAGTGCCCGTTTCACGTTTTGTAACACACGATTCATGTCATCTGGCAGTTTTTATTTCTCCCTCATCCATTCAGTTGCTCTGTTCCCGCCAGTCAACGCTTCTTGTCTTTTCTCAGTGACGGAGAGACGACTCGGAGAAAGAAAGAAAAAAGCAGAGAGAAAAAAGTCCAGAAGTGTGTCTCTGTTTCCCCCTCCTCTGCTCCCGCAGCTTTTTACGGTGAATTTGAGAGAAAACAAGAGAAGCGTCTCCCCCGTACACTCCTCCGCACTCCCCTTCCATCCTCTCACATCGCTTCATTCACACATTTGTTTTATTCCCCCGTTTTCTCAAGGTTACGTGTGCGCACACGAACGCAGGAGACCAAAAGTCAAGAGTGCACTTTAATGGCAGTGTGAGGCCTTGTTGAGCTGCAGAGCAAAGCTTTGCAAGAAGAAAACTACACTCTGTCTTTTTAAAGATATTGTTCCAGTAATTATGACGTCTTTTCTTTCTTGCACGTAATCAGCGACTTACATTTTGCATCATTTTATCTCAGCGTACACTGTACTGAGAAGGATTCGAAGGCTCCTCGCGCCGAATTGTCCGGGCGAATGTGACTTCTCTCTCAGGGCACATTCGTCAGGAGTACTTTGGTAATCTTAGCAGAATCTCTCTCCTCGCTCTCAGTCGACTGCGTGTTGTGTACGGATAGAAAATCAACCTCAAGGCTCTCACCCACAGCACAGTGAGGGTGACTCACACATCCACGCTGATTAAATGTTTTATACTGCTGTCACAAAATGTTGAACAGCAGCCCAAACGCGAACCCATCTTACATAAATATAACGTGATGTGCAGATGTTATCTTGTTCCGGCCTCCGACACGATATAGCACATCAATAATATATTACCAAGGTGATCATCACGTATGCTAATATTGAGGTTATGCTATCAGACAAGCTGCATAGTTAAAACAGTATTATCAATTATTATGTTAATGCTGAGGTTTCCAGTTATGAGAAGCAGTCACACTGTACAAGTGACCTCAGCATTAACATGATCACCTACACACACTCCTGTAAACACGCACACTCTTGTAAAACACACACACTCCTGTAAACACACACACTCTTGTAAAAACACACACACTCCTGTAAACACACACACTCTTGTAAAAACACACACACTCTTTCTCCCACTCTGTTTGTCCTCGCTCTGCAGTGGAGTGAATACAGATCAGTCATGTGTCTGAGTATTTTACACAAGTTAACTGATCGTTGAACACAGTTCACACTGAAACGATCTCTCACAGATTGCAAACACATTTTCGAGGGTCTCGATCGTAATCGTGTGTGTGTGAGACGCGTTAAGAAGGATCCGATCAGCTCGATGACGGGAGCGAACGGACGGCAATCCACCAGGAACTCAACCAGCTCAGAGTACGTTAACGTCAAACAGCTGTCAGCCATTGTTCACAACTGATTCTCTCATTTTCATAAAATATATATATATTGATTAGAAAATATTAGATTTATTTTCCAGATGTAGAAAGGAGTGCTGCACATTAACTTCAGCATTTACTACATTTTACAGTTTTACATCATAATGACACCAAATATGACACCAACATATATACTGTAATTCCAACATTATACATTGACATTCACTACAATAATTTAATCTAGACTGACAGGACTGTGCATCAGGCCACAGAGACGTTTATAAGATACTGTGAAATGCTTTAGTTTGAACAAATAATAACAATACAGTCGATGTATATATTATTATTTGGAAGAAGTGTTTTTTTATAGCTCAAATTTCAGAAATGTTTGTGTTTTCTACTCTGTAAATAAGAAAAGAAAAGTTGACTTTAAAGTAAAGTAGAACATTTAAACTGAAGTTTTACGAGCTCCAAGGTTTTGACATCTTGAAGTTATGAGTCCACTTGGTAATTTTCATGTAATTGGTTTCCTCACTTTGTCAGATTTTAAAGTGCACTTTTAGAGCAATGTCGTATTTTAACGTTTTAATACTTTTAGCGAAGCAGCGAGTATGTCAGGATGCTGGAAGCTGACAGAGAAATAATCATTACACCCTAATTTAGTAGGATTTGTTTTATTCTAAGTGCTCGGTCGCTTCCTGCCTCGCCTGCGAGCGCACACGTGTGTGTGTCAGACGTTACTGCAGCCGCTCGCTGACTTCAGGACCGTCAGTGGTCGTGCTTGAGGTTACGTGTGTGTGTGTGTGAGGAGGCGTTTTAAGGTTAAATGTATGACATAACAAAGGCAGAAAACAGCATATTGGCCTGTTTAAGGTGCCTGCTGTGTGAGTGTGTGTGTGTGTGTGTGTGTGTGTGTGTGTGTGGTGGGTAGGTGGCTGGCTGAGTAGGTGGGGCTGCAGGGTGTTTTAGAGGGTTCCCTGAACCTCATCGTTTGTCGCTGTCTTCCTTCCTGTTTCGTTCTCTCTCACTTCCTGTCAGCTGACTCAGCCGGAGAATCTTGATCTGGTAAACATCTACGCCACCGCCTCTGCACACACACACACACACAACCACACACACCGAGATGTATAGACACACATTTAACACATAGACACACCTTTGTGACACCAAAAAACTTTACAGGGATCAAACAACGCAACACGTCACATGCAGCTTTAACTCAAAGTGTGTAAAACTCTGAACAAGAAATGAAATACAGAAAAACAACTGCAAAATAAAAAAAGTGCCACAAAAAGGGGCGGGACATTAGAAAACGACCGGAGAGGACATGAAGGCGAAGAGATGAAAAGCCAGAAGAAGAAAGGCCGGGCGAGAGAGCGACAGAGAGAACAAAGTCGGGCGCAAAAAAAGAGAGATAAGGACGAGTGAAGAGGCGGAAAGTGAGACAGAGAGCTGGAGGAGGGGGGCAGAGAGATAAAGATAGCTGAAAGGAGGGAGATCCGTCAGCGTTTGTTTCCTCAGGATGTGGTTACCACGACGACGAATGAGCTTGAGAGGCAACATCACTCCCCGCTGGTCCTCTGTGACACCTGCAAGTGTGTGTGTGTGTGTACGTGTGTGTGTACGTGTGTTTCAATAACTGAGTGAGTAAACGTGTGAAACAAGCGATTGTACTGTATGTGATGGATGAGTGTGTGTGTGTGTGTGCGTCCATTTTGCTTTAGATATGTGTGACGGGCTGTGTGTGTACGTATGTGTGTGTGTGTTTCTGTGTGTGTGTGTGGAGTCAACACACACACACACAAGAGAGAGAGAGTGAGACAGAGAGAGAGAGAAGGACTGTGTGAAAGGTAAAAAATCTGAAAGGGGAAATAATTAGACAAACCCTCGAGACAGCAGAGAAGAAAAGAGCAGAGCGGACAGGTGTCAGAGAGGACGATGAAGAACATCAGAGGAACAACTAGGACCCGAAAACATGAACAACAGACGACCAACATGTGTGAAAAGGAAATTAAGCGCTAAGGACTGGTAAAACTAAAAAACCTCAAAACGCATACAGTGTATTCGTCGCTTCATCTCATCTTCCTTCGTTCTTTCTGTTTCTGACTCACTCAGTGTCCTATTTAGCGCAGAATGTGGTTTCAAGATAGAAAGAAAGAAAAACCAACCAAGACCTTTGAATGCAGTGTGAATGTCTCACAAGCTGCCTCGCTCCTCACACGCTGGTTTTATAAGGTAGATTATATTTTCAAGGTCAAAGCAGAAAAGGGTTTCCAACACTTACAGGGTTTGTCGACAGTAGCATCACGTTTGCTAGCAAATGTACCGTTTCTTTAGCTTCTTCTTCTTCTTCTTCTTCTTCTGTGGCGTTGCAGACATTTCCAATGACAGCTTGTAATCTAAACTAAACCAAATGGCTTCAGTCAGTGTAGACGCTGATTGCTCAGCTGGAGCGTTCATGCTAATAACTGCTAATCTGATCTTGATGCAGAATTTTAAAAAGGCGGCAAAATAAAATACTTTGAGATCAGTGTGTCAGGCTCCATTTCATCCTGGGCCACATCAGCACTGTGGTTGCCCATCAAAGGGCTGATTGACACATAGTCGTCTCTGCATTTCATTATTATTGGTTTTAGTCATGACTGGCTCTGAAAGCACAAGTCTAGTTACAAAGAAGACGCACTAGCTTTCCTTGTACCATGTTTTCTCTTTCTCAGCAGGCCTTAGCTTTCCTTTTCTTGGACTTTTTGCCAAGTTGTGACTGGTTGGCTGGAGAGCGACTGCTGGAAAGAGATATATTATATAAAGAGCGACAGGGATGATGTAGTTTTTAGCTAACCTGGAAGTTAGCATTGGGATTTTTCAACTGGATTTTGCAGAAAATAAGTCCTGTGGCAAGAACAAGTTTATGATACTTAGATGTTTTGTTCAACAAGATTATCGTCATTGAACGTCATGAACACCACTTTTCTCATTTTGTAATCGCAAGAATTGCAAAGCTTACGTTCAGCCGCCATCAAACTACGTCCAGGTCGCATGACTTCACCGTCAACACCACTGAGCTTCTTACCTCACTACAGTACAGACAGAGTTAGAATAGCTTCCATCTAAAGACACACAGTGCGTAGAAGAGTCTCTGTGATTGGCGTGATAAAGTTACGTGTCTGACAGCTGGTCTCGTTTAGCCACTTGTTAGCAACCACCTTTTTGAAGAGACGTAAACACTTTATAATTCACCTGTGGAGTATTTACTCAGGTATAACATGTCGTAGAGCAAAACACTGACCTTATTTCAGGCATTCAACCAAAAACCTTCTGATTTCAAGACATGAGTAGCTACGGCCGCGCAAAAACACTAACTGATTAGCTCCGGACTCATCAGCGCGGCACTCTACAAAGATGCTACCTTGGGTATACTGACATCTAGCTTGATGCTATTAGTAGCGCAGATAACAAAACTGGAATGCATTCTGGGAAATGTAGTTATATTCTTTGCAAGCTGAGACCACAGTTTCTAAGTCTGTCTGTATCTTCAGGATTCTCTGGAATCAGATAAAATCGTTGGCAGTAGATAAATATCGCTAACATTTCTGATTAGGTCTCAGAATTTGCTGCTGTTCTGTTGAGTAGGAAGCCGACTAGTTCAAATGCTACAGCTGATATTACAACATGATTTTTATTTAATTTTCTTCATTCATGCTCACAGTCTATTTGTCTGTCTCTTGCAGGCGCTATAGCTTCACCCAGCGAGCCATCATGGACGACCGTTCATCCACACAATCCTTCCCCAGCCTCCACCAGCACCACCATCGCCACCGCCAACCCTTTCACATCACCTTGCCCGGCCTTCAGAGCCCGGATCTGGGATACCCTTCTCCGCAGCCTGCCCTGGACCCCCTGGAGCAATATGGAAGCAGAGTGGAAGAATCCCCGACGTCCTACCCGACTTCAAGCACCTCCTCTGGGGGGAGGAGGACGAGCACAGGTGGTGATAGAGGCCTGCTGAACACAAGTGTGAGCGGGTTTGATGGAAATGCTAACATGGGCGGCCAGCGTGATGGAGAAAGCGCCATAGGCAGCCATTTTGCCGACACTTGGTATGGCAGCAGCAAAAAAGAGGACATCTGGGAGGACGGGGAGAGCTGTGAAAGCATCGCAGAGGACTTTTACAGTAAAGGGGATTGCTATGGTAACGCAAATGATGTGTTTTACCCCATGAATTGTGGCAGTGAGGAAGGAGTCAGGCGTGAACTCAGAGCAAACTATAACCATGTAGGCTACGAAGCTAAAAGTGAAACAGTTTACAACAGGGAGGCTAGCACGAGCCTCTTTACCAAACAATCTGCCTCCTACAACAGAAATGTGGTGGGAAGCTTTAGCGACAGCAGCGTAGAGTACTGTAGGACTGACTCAAGAGTGAGTGATAATTATCTAGGAAGAGAAGAGGATTATGGGTCCAGCTGTGGCTCCGGTGAGGATCAGCTTCAACCAGCAGATGTTGAGGGACCCTGGCTCAGCGTTTCCCCCTCGAGTCAGACCGGAGAGAGCAGGTGGACTCACCTGGCTTCACCAATCAGCATCGGCAGCGGGACCTACACTCAGAAACTGGACTCCTTCTCCGAGGCCTTCCTCTCCCACCGAAAGAGAAGATTCCCTGTGTTTCCCAGTTTGGATTCCTCTGGACAGATGTGGGAGTTCGGACAGTTCCCTGGTCTGGTGAAGAAGTCGAGGCACAGCTGTGCTTTTGATTCAGACTCCCACCTGCCTCCGTCCTCCTCCTCCTCACCCACTCAGCCGTCTCTCGCGTCATTCCCCTCTCCTCCCACATCGTCTCACCTCGCGTCTTCTGTTCTCAGTCCTCCTCCCACACCTTTACCTCCTCCTTCCCACTCACCCTCCAAAATGGACTCTCCCATTGCAGTTGGCGGCACCGGGCATCCGGTGTCTCAGGGGGGAGAATCGGTCCAGTTTTTCACATCCCGCCTTCAGTCTCTCCCGTCCATCCACTCCTCTGGGATGATATGGAAGTTTCCACTCCTGGCACACAGATTTTCACAGTCGTCAGACGACCACAGCAACATCGAGGGCAACTATGGCAACATCGCAGGTGAGGAGATGTGTGTTCTGCATTCTTGTGAATGAAGAGAGATTTTCTAGAGTTTGTCAGTGCAGTATTTAGTTTTGCAGAAGAAATTCAAACTCAGAAATGTTTTGTTTGGAATATTAATGGGGCAATAATACAAATTTAGAAAGATTTATCTTTTCCATAACTGAATAAACGAGCTGTTCTCAGAGGAAAATAAGTAACTGTTTCAAGCTAGAAAGGTGGCAGGGTCCGCCACATATAAACAAAGTAAATCAAAATGACTTTGTGTCTTCCTTTGAAGTCAGTTTGTTTATTCAGTCATAAAATGAAGAGAGTTTGTCTGGCAGTCAATGAAGATCTTTCTCTTCAGATTACAATTCCATCCCCAAAACTACATTTTCAAACATGAAATATATCAAGTTAACTTTGTTTCCCCCTCTTACAAGAGTAACCACAGGTTAATACCCACATGTAAATTTACGAGACATGTGGGTTTTCGAAGGTGAGCTTGTGAAATTTCCCATTTCCTGCATGCAAATCACCTTTTCACTTTTCACATTGCCACATACGAAACCATTGGTACAACATTTAAAACAATGAAATGTTCATAAGTGACAACCAGCACACGGTCCGTCCTTAAGTACAGCATGTGTGCTGCGGTCTGTAGGTGGGTTTTTCACAAGAACTGATTGTTGTTTCCAAAAGAACAGATTATGTCAGTTTCTGACGTTGCGCTTTCCTGTCTGCAAAGATAACACAGATAGTTCTGACGAGTTTCGTCTGACTTTCTTCCATGTTGACACGATTAATCGGTCTCACAATCATTAACGAGGAATTGGCTACGTCATGACAACCCCTTGACTTTTATCTGTTTCCCCATTTTTGCAGCCTCCCAAAACATCCTTCAGTCTCCAGAATCGTCATTCCTCACTTCCCTCCACCCACCCAGTACCGCCTGCCCCTCCAGTACTCCGTCCCTGCATCCCTCCCTCCATCTTCCCTCTCATCAGTCGCACCGTTATGAGGCATCAGAAAAGATAACTCCTTACATGGTGAGCCAGAAAGTCAAGAACGGATCAGCCAGTCAGAACCAGCAACAACCACAGGTACTGTAATATGTGTGTGTGTGTGTGTGTTTTCTCCTGCTGAGTGTGAGACGATAGCAGTTACGTGTTCATGTCTCCAGTTCCAAAGTCATCAAGAAATGGGTTGCCAGGTTGTGAGCATACATGTTATGAGAACTCGCTGGATTAAAATGCTGTTAGCCAAACAAAATGTTGTCCAATGAATGTTTGCTTGCTAACATGCTAACCCAGATGGTGTTCATGGTTTAAGGGGCACTAAGTAATTTTGAAGAAGAAATTCAAACTCTGAATTTTAATATTTACAATATTAACAAGGTAATAATACAAACTTAGAAATGTTTATTTTTTCCATAACTGAATAAACAGGCTGTTCTCAGAGGAAAATAAGGTCCCAGAACACTGTTTGAAGCTACAAAGGTGGCAGGGTCCGCCACATATAAACAAATAAAACAGTATGTTGTCCTTTAACATAGTTTATTTAGAGCGAAACTCTCGCCAAAATGCAACCGAGGCTTTTTTTGTGATCGTGTGAGTCACACCTTCATTTAAAAGCATAATTACGATAAGATTTACTGTATTTTCGTTTTCAGCTCAAACTCATTTTCAATGCAAGTGCATGGGGCACTTTTATGCTAGCATCAAAATCTCTATTTTTAAAACACTAAGAAGGCTCGACACAACATGAAACTTTGCTCGTAGTATCACCAGGGTCTCTACCAGTGGTGTGCATGGGGGGGGGCGGTCATCCCCCCTCGTGGACCAATTGTTGAAAAGCGTTTGCTAAAGAGTCCTCTTGGGAGCCAAAACGTGCGCTTAAGTGCCCTTCTTTTCGCCCCTGCCCTTAAAAAAGTCTGTGCACGCCACTGGTCTCTACACATGAACACGAGCATTGTGTGTGTGCACAGAGTTTACTAAAAAGAGTTTTTGAACAACTCACGTTAGCAGTAGCTTCTTCTGCTCGCCGTCGTCATGTACTTGGGGATCGACACGTCTGGGTCGAGTGTATGTGGTTCAGATGAGCTCTGTGTAGAGACCCTGGTGATACTATGAGCAAAGTTTCATGTTGTGTTGAGCCTTCTTAGTGTTTTAAAAATAGAGATTTTGATGCTAGCGTAAAAGTGCCCGTAGCACTCCCATTGAAAATGAGTTTGAGCTGAAAACGAAAATACAGTAAATCTTAAAAGTGCCTCTTTCATCGTAATTATGCTTTTACACGAAGGTTTGACTCTTATACATTCACAAAAAAAGCCTCGGTTGCATTTTGGCGAGAGTTTCACTTTAAGGCTCAGTTTATTCAGTCATGAAAAAAATCAGTTTGTTTAGTTTTTTTGGCATAAAAAAGTTCTTTCTCTTCTGATTAAAATTTCTTCCCCCAAACTACATATTGCACCTTTAACCTGCCAAACAGTGAACATTATCACTGTGAGCCTTTTAGCATGTTAGCATGCTGATGTTAGCACATCTGGAGCCTAAGTGAGCAGCTAGCTTGGTCCAGTTTACGTGAACTCCCCACCATTTGAATAAAGTTACATTTTCAACCGCATGCAAATGTAGGTCTTTGCATCCTTTGTAGCCTTGTGCCGCCTTGAATCCCACAATGCCTTCTGAAACTGATTGCTCACAGCATGTTGGTGGACTCAGGCGGGGTGCCCCCATGTTTGAAATAACATCGCTGAAGCGCCCTCTTGGATGCTTCTACGG
Source organism: Diplodus puntazzo (assembly GCA_963678695.2). Classification (NCBI taxonomy): domain Eukaryota; kingdom Metazoa; phylum Chordata; class Actinopteri; order Spariformes; family Sparidae; genus Diplodus; species Diplodus puntazzo. Next base: position 651,110 of record OZ023170.1, read on the forward strand.
TATTAAACTCGATAAAGTGCCCTCACTTTACTTTAAACAGGTCTACATCAAGGCTTTCTGCGCTGCCACTGTTCAGTGATATCTTGATTTCAAGAACTTTTAATTTTTGTTGAGACAATCAACCAACTGGATGGCAAATTCCTTTATCGCCAGCAGTTAATAAGAAGCTCATATTGCAAAACTGGAAAAATAAGGAATATGGAATTACCAAGCACTGATGAATGTTAAAGAACTCTATGTTACGTCTTTATCTTATGGTGGCCTGTTTTGCTGTGTGTGTGTGTGTGTGTGTATATGTGTGTAATACGTTTATGTTTGTGTGGTTGGAGAAGCAATATTACCCATAAAGTCACGTGCATTTTACTTTGTGGTACTTTTGGGAGAGCAAATCATGGCATCTGATTTTTTCCAGAAGAATTATATTAATTACAGACATAAATTCATTACAGGCTGTAAGACATGTAATGAAGTAGAAGATTTATGAGTTTACTCAGCATGACATGTCCAAACAAACATGTTGTGCCTCTGAAGCACACTCGGGTTGCCAGGTTTGCTCACTTAGTGGGCGGAAACATAAATGGTTGTTTGTCAAGAAATTACGTTCGTTCCAGCTGCATTACTGCTTCTAAAACCGCAGCCTGGCTTTTTATTTTTAGACATGAACAGAATAGATGCAGTGTGTAAACAAGACGGATTTACAGTTTGTGGGAAAAGGCGTGTTGTTCACCTTCGACTGAGCTGTTTGTCCTGCTGAAGAGCTCAAACACCTATCTCTGTATTCGATATATATAAAAATGAAAAACTAAATTTAGCTCAAAAACACATTTTTGAGGGCTTGCTGTTTGAGGAGCAGGTGCCTCAAACCCACAAACACACGTCAGGTCTTTAGCACACACAATCCTGACAGTGTCCCTGTTCTTACAGCAACAAGTGCCCCAGATCTACACTGGAACTCCATTTCCCAGTATCCTTCACTCCAGCAGGGGTCAGAAGAGGGGCCGCTACACTCCTCGACCTCTACTTAATCCTGCTCGCAGGGGGAGCGGGCTGTACTCCTCCCTCTCAGCTCTCCATCGCAGAGAGGAGGAAGCAGCGTGTGGAGGAGAAGAAGATCATGGCACCGTGTCGCCGTGAGTTACAGCCTGACAGGAAACTGAGTTCTGTGTAATTATTTAGGGTGTCATTATATTGAAACCCTGCTCCTCCCTCTGTGCTTCTCTCTCCAGGTGTATCAACGTGGGCCGTGACTTCCAGGCAGAGATTCCTCCATGCTCTGCAGGTGGAGAGGGCTCAGGTGTGTGGTCACCTGAGGAGGAATCCCGGCGGGAACAGTTGCTCTGGAAACCGTGGGACAAGCTGGAGGAGAGTACCGACTCAGAGGACCAAGGTAAATGTCGACAGTGATGTTAGACAGGCCCTGACAACACAGCAAGAGATTTTTATATTATATTATACTAATTACTGGTGTTTTGTGTGCACAGTGGAGAAGCTGCTGTCTGTGTGTAGTTCCAGCTGTTTGCCAGGAGGGGGCAGTAACACCGAGCTGGCTCTGCACTGTCTGCACTGCTGTCAGGGGAACACAATGGTAATACTGCCTGTCTGTCTGTCTGACTGTCCGCCTGTCTTTATGTTTTCTTCATTCATTACTTTACCGTGCACTCATGCCATCATTTTCACCATTCCTCCACCCATCATCACTTACTTCCATGCATCATTATTCACAAATTCTTCCTTCCTTCCTTCATTTCTTTCTTTCTTTCTTTCTTTCTGTCTTTCTTTCTTTCTTCTTCCTTCCTTCCTTCCTTCCAGTCAGTTCACCTTAGAACCATTGCATGCCTCATCCCTCTCTTCTCCACCCTCTCCATCCCTCTCTCCTGTGCAGGCCACACTGGAGATGCTGCTGTTCTCACAGCCCTCGCCCACCGGAGACTACCACTACTCTGGTAAACCTTTGACCTTTGACCTCACTCTCACTCTTGCCCTTCATTCCCAAACTACCACCTGACACTTTGAATTATTTTTGAGGTGAATTCCAAATCAAACGGCGACAGAAACAGGGAGAGAGACTGAACTGAAATGTGTTGCAGTCAACAGTTGTGAGTCAGCAAAGGAGCAACCCTTCATGCTGTCGGCACAATAGCAGCCTTTGTCGGAGCCGTAGCCTCCTGAGACTTTCATCACATGCCTCACTCTCTCTCTCTCTCACTCTTACTCTCCTTCTTCGTCTCTTTAAATCCACGAGAACGATGTAAAGAGAAGACGTTTTCCTGCATAGTGTCGACTGAAGCAGACAGTCACGATGGCGTCAGCCTCGTTATGTCCTGAGCTGCAGGGCTGCACACATTTCACCACAGGGATTGGCTAACCTGACATTGCAGACCTGTTGGTATCTGTTCCCCCTCACCCTGCTCTCTGTCTCTGCAGGTAGTGAATCATGGACGGACAGTGAAAAGACTCTCTTCGGTGCAGCTCTGGAAACTAGTGGAAAAGAGTTTTCACTCATACAGAAAATGGTACATCTATGAGTAATGCATTGTTATTTATGTAATGTAATATGTCTAATGTACTTTGTGACAATACACACACACACACACACACACACACACACACACCACACACACACACACGTATAAACTCTAACTAGTTCTGCAGCTATCTATGTATATATTCTGCTATCGTTGCAACAAGATGATGATGACGATGCAACATGAGATGGCAAGAAGTCGGAGTAAATGCTCGTGTTACCAGCGTCTGTCAACCACATGAGGTAGCATGAGCAAGAAGCTCGTGAATTCCCTTTACAGTCACTTACAGGTGGTAGTTACTGGCGTCTGCAGCCTATAATTTGAGCGGCTGCGCTGCACTAAACTGCAGATCCACTGGTTACCTTAATGCAATCTTACACAACAAGGGGATTAGCAACAGCCCTTCTAAAGCACACTGTTCACAGGGAAAATGACTGCTTGTCTCAACATGATTCACAATAAGAGATCCAATCGAAGGCTGGAAAACATTGTTTTAAAGTGTTCAGGCTCGGGTTAGTGATATGGAAAAAGTATTAAATAAGTGTGTGCTTGCATGTGTTTGTGTGTGAACCCTCCAGGTGAGGACGAAGACCGTGGGCCAGTGCGTTGAGTTTTTCTACCTGAGCAAGAAGCTCCAGGACAAGCAGAAGAAACAGAAGGAGGAGGAGAACAGAGACGGAGAGATGCAGCAGCAGAAAAGTGTAAGAAGCAGTCTGGGATGTTCAAGACGACCTCATATTCCAGTTTGTTTTTTTATTTCCCCTTTTTCACTGGTGTTTTTGTTCTTAGGCATGTAAAAGTATTTGCATAATTTATAACGAGTGGCTAGTTTGGCACGTAGGAATTGAATGAGCACAGCTGCTCTGTTGTTGTTAGCGTTGCCGACTCAGGCATATGCGAGGGAACCAATCAGAGGAGACGGGGGTCCTTAAAGAGACAGGAAATTCTGAGTTTGCATTTCTTTTCCAAAACTACATCTTGCGCCTTTAAGTTTGGTTTTTAATATCTGCTTGTTGTGGTTTTATTCTCGTCCTCTTTCTATCCCTCTCTTTTGTCCTGTCATTGTTTTCCTGCTGTGGTTTTTCTCTTCCCATGATGCTCTGTGGGCTCCACCGCGTCATGCGTTCCAATCCCTGACAGATACACGACTCGTAGAATACAAACACACATAGAAACAAACAGAGTAGAACAGTGTGTGTGGCATAGTAAAGGAGTATGTGTGTAATCTTGTGTAACGAGTTAAATGCATTAAAAGGTTATCCTGTGTGGAATGCAGCTCAACGAGTCAATCACAGCATGGTAGCTGACAATTGGTCTGTTTCCATAGGTAACGCCCAGCTGTCAACCAGTGAGCAGGCAGTTTGGAATGGAGGAGGCGGTTCCTGTGCCCCCATTGGCTAGTTTCTTCCCCTGCAAGCTGTGTGGCAAGTGAGTAGGACCAGTGGCACCAGACGGAGCTCCAGGACAAACTCTCAGTGTTTGGTCTCAGTGGGAGCCAACAGATGGTTTAGATTTACAAGTCTTCTTTACAATCCTTTCTTTTTCTTCCCTCTTCCAGAATGTTTTACAAAATCAAATCCCGAAACGCTCACATGAAGATCCACCGCCAGCCTCAGGAGGACTGGACCGACCGGCGGCTGCAGCAGCAGTTCATCACCCAGCGTCTGGCTCTCAGTCGCCCCAGCAGCCTCATGCCGACCCCGGGCAGCACTCTGCTGCAGCCCCAGGCTCCAGCTCGGACCTTTTCCTCCCCTGGCCTCCCTGGAACGCAGAGCAATGCAGACAATGTCCTCAATTCTGTAACCAATAGCAACGGCGTCCCCCCCAGCAATGCCAGCGTCCTAGATCCCAGCACCGTGGTAACATATAGCAACATCGCTGTGTCAAACTCTCATGTAATCACTAATAACGATGGCGGAGACTCAAATCAAAGAGAGCCCACCACTGTCTTACCTTTCCACCCGTCATGGGGCTCATTCGGACAGGACCCTGCTACCTTCTACTGCAGCGTGGAGGGGAAAGACGCTGTGGGAGCTGGAACAGTGGGAGGAAAAGAGCCGGTCAGCTGGCAGTAGTGTTTAACCCTCTCAGAAGCATTACTACTACAGAGGCCTGACACTCACCACACTCTCTATTAAGTCAAACTGAAGTTGAGTTCAAACTGCAGTGCTTTTTTCAAACATATCTTAAGAAAACCTGATCTCTTTTTCATGTTTTTGTTGTAAAATACATAATCAAATGTTTTGCATATTCAAATGTTTATAAATTTGACATTTGAATAAAAATGTAAACCTTAAAGTTGTCTTTTAGTGTTTTTGACTTCAGCAAAGCCACTACTTGTTGCATATGAAGCAATGATTTTAGGCTGTGTTCACACACAATCAAGCGTTGTGGTGATTAGCACAGGGTCGTGATATCATGTGTTGAACTTTAACTCTGCCCAATTGTATGTGGTCGTCATGTACTTGAAAGCAGAAGAGAAGTGGAAAAGAGAAGAAGAAGAAGCACTTTGACCCCTGAACTTGGACTTTTCCTGCATTTATTGTCTACGAACTCAAAGTGCCACAACGCCTGATTTGATGTAAGAGCAACAAAAAAGGATACACAAGGATATAGCTACAAAATAAAACAGGAAACGCACATATCAATAATCTTAAACTATGACAAAGCTAGCTGTTTCCACTGGTTTTACATATTTTCTGCTAAGCTAAGCTAACTGTCCAGACTGTAGCTTCATATTTCACAGACAGACACGACAGTGGCATCGATCTTCTCATCTGACTTTCACAGAATACGTATATTTTCCAAAATATTGAACCCTTCCTTTCACTCTCAGACAGGAAGAGCCAATTTGTCCTCCTTATTCAAACCTTGCTCTTAAAGTCTAAAACTCACACCGGTCCTCACAAAGATAGACACACACCATGAGCCCCACCCCACCCCACACACCCCACACCCACACCACACACACCACACACACACACAAAGACAGAGACGCTCTCAGCTTGCTGAAAGGTTTTGATATAACACCATAATGGGCTAATATTGACCTTGGAGGACCATCTCCTCTCTCGGAGCTGTCTGAGTACCTGCTCACGATTGACCTGTTGATGGTTAACTACAGCGAGTCTGTGTGTGTTTTGTGACTGAACGATGCCCCGATAGAGACACTGTGAATGTGTGTGTGGGCAGCGTGTCTGTGTGAGAGAGCAGGTCTGCAACATTCAGACGAATACACACCTGCAAGGATGTAAAAACCAGAGACAGACGTGTCAAACATCCATACATGTTTCTCATTATATAGCTAATAACATTTACAATATCTACAAGTTTTATACTGTGTCTTCTCTGTCTTCCTGTGAACTCCCTTTTCTACAGATCAGGTCCATTACATACTTACTTCTCAGGTGCATTTCTCAAGGCGGTGAGTACTCTTTGGTCTCATATCTTCACGAGTGTTACTGCCACTGTGACACTGATAACAGTGTTTATATGGGAGTGAGAACGGTCTATATAATGGAACATATGTCCTTTACGTCTCCTTGTTACATAAAACCTTTAAGAAACTGAAGTTCTCAAGTTTGTGACCACAGGAATATGGGTTTGACTTTATTTAAAGGTGCACTGTGAAGCTTTGGGGACATCAGGAGAGAAAGATCCTCATTGACTGAAATAAACAAACTCTCTTCACTTTCATGACTGAACAAAAAAAACTGACCTCAAAGGACGACACAGTTTCATACTGTTTTACTTTGTTTATATGTGGCGGACCCTGCTACCTTTCTAGCTTCAAACTGTGTTCTGGAGACATGATTTTCCTCTGAGAACAGCCCCTTTAATGCATCTGTGTACATGCATGTATTTGTGGACATCATGTGTTTACCTCAGTGTGTAGTTCCTCCCCCCGGACAAAAGTCCACCATGTCTGTTACGTTGTGGTTTTCAGATTCTTTCTCACACTCCACGTCCTACTTCTGCAAAATATAGAGTGTGAGCCGCTTCCAGACGCTAAATGTGCTCGAGCACGTCAGATTTACTCTTGTCTCGCTCATGCAGCCATAACCCTCTACATAAATAGTTTAAGATGGTCAGAGATTTTAGTTTTTGTGCGCTAATTGGAAAGTTTTGCACTGAGCACAGAGAAATCAGAGCGGTAGTGACGACCCTGAAGCAGCACAAGCACGTAGATAAAGGGGGAGAGGGAGAGCAGACCAATGGGGTGAGGGAATGGGGGGAACGGGAGAGAATAGGAGAAAAGGAGAAGTTACTGCGCACCGGCCATTCACCTATTCATGGAGAGCAGCTCTTTGCCAGCTGACTGCGCTCCACAACCCATCCCCACTCTGGTACCAGGAAACAAAAGACGCTATTTTAGTCCTGTTGTGAGAAGCATTTAATGCTTAAAGGTGCAGTATGTGAGGATTTTAGTGTAAAACACTTAACTACAACTATCAACAGTTTCCTGTGTCATGTTTCAGACTGTACTGTGTGTTGTGTTCAAGAGATATCTACAGAAGTTAGCATGCTAACCTGCTAGCCACAGGCCTGAATACTCTTGACTACTCTCAGTGGTCCAAAGCTCCAGTGCTAGTGGTGCTAACACCAACACTGCCCTGGTAGTCTGGCTAGCTGCATGGCTAACTGAGCTAACCTGCTAACAGTAGCTACAGTCATGTCTGTATATAAAATGTGTCAGAATTAATCACAAAAGGTCCAAAGATAAAGTATAAAAGTTAGAAACAAAGTTTCTAACTAGTTTGTCTGTCCTGATGTTTGAAATATTTAAATAGTTACATTAAAGAGTGATTAAATACACTGATGATCAAATAATTTAATCAATAGATTGTTAGGTTAGAGTGAGTCACTATACGACTGATCCTGTGTTTGTAAAAAAAAAGATTCTAATTTTATAGTAAAGGCTTATTACACATATTTTCTCCTCAGCCACCTGTCAAATTCATACTCAAAGCAGTTAATATATAACCTGATTAACTGCTAACTGCTGCTAACTGTAGCTGACATTAGCTAGTTAGCTCTCAGCTAGCAGTTCTATCAGCTGACTATCACCTCTTCAGGTACATGGTGGTGTTTCTAAGACTGGACAGGGCTACCTGGATAACATGCTCACTTTCGTAGGTGTCTCTCTACACAGTACAGAGCTGTCTTTGACTGAACGTCAACATTGTTGTTTCTTCACATTCCATTAATAATTTTAGTATCTTTTGAACATGACTGCTGTCATTGACACAGTTGAAGGTTGCGCTCTGTTATGTAATAGTTGGCACGGACACATTATTATGGAAAAACTGCAACTTTGAAGTTTATTCACTTTCCCCTCTGCTGCTGACACTTGAAGTCATGTGGTGGGCCAAAGCTTTGTGAGGCTCATATTGTATTATAGGTTGGTGGACTCTACAGTAGCCTTTGTGGAGACTTTCTCTGCTGGCGTATTGACATTCCAGATGGAGCGCTGATTAACATTTCATCACTGTGTCTCACTTCGGGTTAGCGGCTTGTTCTAATCGAACTCGTGAAGTCTCTTTCATCCAGAATCAGGCTGCAAACTAAACCAGCATGACAGAAATCAGCGTCACTTGTGCACATTGTGCTACTGACCCCGAGGTCACCCGGCTGATAAACACTGACCCCCATCAAACACACTCTGTGACATTTGTGCACCCTTTTGACGTACACAAAATGACGACAGAGTCAATATTTAGTCGCTGTTATACAGGGATAAAAGTTCCTTTAGCCTGGTCCAGTGTGGCCCGGCTACATGAGGCAGCACTTTGGCCCACTCGGCCTGTCAGAGGTGACTCCCTCTGCTTCTAAAGGAGGTGTGTGACACTATGAAAGGGAGTGTGAGGAAAACATGTTAACTAATCAGGAATCCCACAACATTATCGTGTCCGTGTATCTTATTGACTAACTACACGTAACTCCTTTGATTGTCCCATAAATGTCTGCCGCTGCCGTGAAGCCCGCTGATTCTGAATGCGTCCTCTCAGGAATGTCATTGACACAGACTGCGTTATCTGAAACCGATAACAGAACACACAAGAGTTGAGAAACAATCACGAATGACCGGACCTGAGTGTGATTATGTCTGTGTTTGTTACTGAACTTCTGTCCTTGCATCACGATGAATATATGTGGTGAAAGAATCGAAGTAATGAAATGTGATTTTCAGTGAGATATCATGATGATAATGTGCTTGTTATGCTATATTTCCTCTTTCAATTACAGCTGGATCAAGTGTTAGGCGTTCACAGAGCGTGCATTGTGTGGTTCTCGAGATAAAAGCATAATACTCTATTGTCCACTTTACAAAGCAGGACTACAAAGAACCTTTTTAAGAGCTTGTAATCAAATCCTGTCGCTTTCAGCTGTTTCCTGACGTTTTTTTACAACTACATTCACTCCGAGCTCTCACTTTTCCTCTCTTCTCCTACCTTTCTGTATATCAGTTTAAGTTTCTTGATGAGAAGTTCACTGCAGATTTGAATCTGGCGTAACTGGTTTATATTAAATTATATCAAGTTATTCTGACAATAATGTAGAACATATTACATTTTATGTCAATAAAACTCCAACTGGCATGTTTAAAGGAGCAATATGTAAGAAAAGTAGCTCAAATCATAACTGATTAACCAAAAAAATCCTAATATCAGAATAACGATAAATAAAGACACTGATGTATTGCATTAGCATTAGCATTAGCATGCTAGTCAACTTGCCTTACTCAGTGGGGACCAACAAAAGACCAAGAGTCCCGAGGAGTTCGAGCTGTCAGTCTGGACTGCTAGCTGCATGGCTAACTGAGCTAACTAGCTAGCAGCTATGATTAGCACTGTGTTACAACTGTTGGTATCATTGCATATGTGTAAAAAGGTAGTATAAAGCCTTTTGTGGCCCCCGGAGGAAACTGCATGTAATCCGATAAATTTCTCCAATGATGACATTCAGGTCACTAAGTTGCATTGTGGTTATTGTAGGCTTGTACTCCTATGACACTGTTGGACTCATTATGGACAGTTTAAACACAAATGATCCACAGATATTTCACACATTCTTCTTCCTTTTGTTGAGCTGGGAATGAGACTCAAAAATCAACTTTTCTGACAAATAGCACCTTTCAAAGAACAACATAGTGCCATACTGTTTTACTTTGTTTATATGTGGCGGACCCTGCCGTCTTTGTAGCCTCAAACAGTGTTCTGGGGACCTTATTACCTCATTAATATAAATATTAAAATTCAGAGTTGGAATTTCCCTCTCCTGAACTACATAGCGCCCCTTTAAGGACATGTTTGTTTACGTGGTTTGGTTAATAATGACTGATTATTGCTCTCTTTCCTCTCCTAAAACTACATATTGCACCTTTAACACCTGGTAACACTGTATTATCATGTGTTCCACGTTATTACAGCCACGGTGAGCGCAGGTGTGTCCCGAGCTCTTTAAATGCTGCCGCTCGCTGCGTGCTGTCGTGCCCTCTGCTGTGATTGGCTGAGAGCGGAGGTGGGGGGCGTGGCTGGTTGCGTCATGCCAAAGAGAGGGATGAGAGCTTATGGAGAGAGAGAGAGAGAGAGAGAGAGAGAGAGAGATTAACAGGGAGTAGGAGGCAGGCGCAGTAGCAGACTCGTATATCCGCCAGACGGAGACGGACGGTGCCAGCTGCTAGCTAAGTTAGCTAAGTTAGCTACAGTAGAGTCAGTTAGCAACTAGCTTCCGAGGTCCTCGCGCTGTGACTGCATGAGCGACTGAGTGTTCGTGTCCCTGTGTGTGTGTGTGTGTGTGTGTGGTGTGTGCGCGCGCGCTGTCCCGAAGTCACTCCGTCTGTGTACCTGTGTGCGCGAGCGTGAGCGAGTGTGTGTGTGTGTGTGTGTGTATAAGCCCCCCTCACACACACCTCCTCTTCCTCCTCTTCTTCTTCTTCTTCCGAGTTAGCAAGCAAAGAAGAGAAGACACACACATAAACACACTGTGACAGTCGGCTGTTTACACTCGGTGTCCGGTTACCTGACAGCGGCACAGCACCACCAGCACGTGAGTACTGATGTGTTACCTGTGTGTGTGTTCGAGTATGAATGAGTGGCGCGTGTGTTTGTAGCTGTCATTGAGTGTGTGTGACCTACACCTCCTCACCTGTCCTCCGGACTGTCTGACTGGCGACATGTGGGAGCTCACTTGCATGTCAACGTGGTACCAGATGTCCTGAGCGTGGTTCTGCAGCTCTGCAGAACTACATTTGCAACTTGCGTGCCCGCCCGGAACCAACATGTGCACATTAGAACTGCTTCACACTGTGACACTCGGAAAGTGGAGTCATGCTAACTGTGTGTGCAGCCGACATGTGCACATGGAAACTTGAACCTGTCCTAGCTGAAGTTAGCAAAGTGCTCTGAGGGTGTTGCAAGAGTCTCGTAAAATCTGCAGTTTTTTCAATGGGGTTTCGTATTAGCACAAGTTAGCTCCCTGGCACAACTTGTTACCCAGTGTTGCTTCCACACCTGCAGAATGTCTGGTGGGTTTATGCACTATGTTGGGGCTCCTTGACTGGAAGGAGGGATTTATATGGGAGTCCTGGTGTTTTAAAGAGTGGGAGGACTTCATTTCCTGTTGTCTTCTATCTCAGACAGGAATAAATGTTTACATGTTGAAACCTGTAGATTGCATAACATGCTTGTTTCCTTGTAGGCTGCACATGAGAGGAGCCTGAAGCCATCTGCCGGTGTGTTTAATGACCCGATTTCTGGCACTGTGTTGCAGGAAATTGCTCTCTGCTCTTTCACCTTTGAACCTGTGCATGTGTGTCTGTTGTGTCCGAATCATGGTTTGCCCGTACAGTTTGTTCATCCTCAGAGAAACCTTTACTCCGCTTTAAGCAGCGTTGCAGACCGGACAGCTGTCCCGTCCCAGAGCTCAGGGAGGCCCTCCTGAAACCCTGTAGTTATCCTCAAAACTCAAGGAAATCCTCCAAAGGTGGCAGGATTTCTGATTTATGCAGGAAGGTCTTAAAGTGAGTGTAGTGTCCTTGTGTGTTGGACATGTGCCATTCACTCATCCACCCTGATGCTATTTACTGGTCGCAATAAAGTCAAGGTTAAAGTTCAGGGATGCATTACAGTTTCAGGGGATTCAGTGCTCCCCTTGTCTTGGACACACAGGACTAGCTGAGCTGTTGTGATTGCAACAAGGCACAAAATAAAATGTAAACATGCTGCGGGGTCATCCGAGTTATCGTCTACCCCACGGAGATTTAGACATGGTACTCCTGTGTTATCAGTATCTGCTGGGATGCACAGAGCCTGAGGATGGTCAGACGTTATTACGTTATTATTATTATATGTTATTACATTTCCATAAGCAAGGCTTGAATAATGGGATTTATTTGTTTATTTTTTGGTGAGCAAGCCTTTTTAAATCTCATTTCTTGAAAGTTTCGAAATCAGCCTGTGTGCTTTTTTAGGTTGAATCAAATCAGGAGTGCAGAGAGAACGTTTACAACAAGATCAAGTGTTTTGCATCACAAACAGAACAGCGTGTCTCTCTGAACATGAGCCACAGAAGGTGTTTTGACTCTTCTGTCAGCACTTAAAGGAAGCACGCATCAATCCAACTGTGTCTGTGCTTCTAGTTTGGGATGTCGCACATTTCACTTTTTCCAGAATGCCTCGGGACTTGTTCTTCGGGGCTGTTAGCTAATTAGGCTCCTGACCTGTTGTTGGGGTTCCCATGCTGAAAGTAGCTTATTTATGCTTCCTGGGAAACACAGGAGTTGTCTCCTTTTCATACTACCAGGGCTGCGAGTCTGTCAGAGTAGTTGTACACAAAGACCAGGTACTGGTGGTGAGAATAAACGAACACTGACAAGGGCACTCGATCACTTTCTGAAGGGGATGAAATGAAGATTACTTTTGCACTTTTTGCTGAAGTATTTGGCCATTTTTTTTGTTGAAGCACAGCCTGTTTACCTTGAGTAGGTTCATCTTGCTGCACTTAAATACAACTTCTGACAAAACGTTCAATTAAATGCTCAATTTAAAGCTTTCAAAGTATTAAACCCTGCAGCTCCGTCACTCACTTGACCCTCTCCACGTCATGTCCATCCTCTTGTCCCATTTGAACAGGAAAAGCATTAGATTACAGGGTTAGTGCAGATATTTTGAAGTAGGGTTGTGTGAGGTATTAATCAGTGTGTTACCTGCAGGAGACGATGGTCGGCACGCTCACAGTTAGAGGAGCAGCAATGAAGCCAAGTGATGAACAGTACTGTAGTGCTGTGGACCGCGCAGCAGCAAAAAGTATCTCAGCGACCTTAAATCAATGCCTTAATGTGTACGCTATAACTGGATCATTTGCACTGCTTTACCTCGCTGTCAGACATCCCCGTTTTCAACAGGGCAACTGAAGCTGTTTTCCTCTCTTCCATGTCACCAGACTCCTTTTGACTGAAGCAGGCCTAGTTCAGATGTGAGCCGTTATGTTAAAACACTGAATGTCAACAATAGCTAAAAAAAAACCTAGCGGATCAAGGCAGAGCAGTAACTCCTGTGTTCTGCGTGGTAGAATAGCTGGTGGCTTTACTTTGTGTTGCCCCTGTCATCCATCTTTCAACCCTCTACAGTTCTCTGATTCAAGATTTTGTGAATTTGTTCCTACAAACACACACAACATATGAAGACTTTCCTTTAGAGGAGAATCTAAAAAAATCACAAGGTCAAATTGAAAAAAGTGTCATTGGTGGCCTGTGATAATTTCCTGGCCTCTCTTTTAAACTATCAGTTCCAGTAAAAATGTGAAAAATTGGCCAGGATGGCAGCGTGCACTTGCTATTTAAGAATTATGTGAGAAATCTGGTGTTTATCCAGCATATTGCATCCGAGGGGAGCAGTGGGAGCAGCGGGAGCAGCAGGAGGCCGGAGCATATTGTTGACACAGCTGGTTGTAGCTGAGTGACAGTGAAAGTTGAGCTAATTGTAGCAGCTCACAATCTGTCAACGTACCACAAACAACACTTTATATACTGATACAGCTAGTGTTATGTTTGTTGCTGTGTTCAAGCGTTAGAGGTCTTTAAGTTAGGAGATTGATACGGTGTTGATGTCTTGCTCAAGGGTCCTTTTCCAGGTGCTGTTCCAGGTCAGAGGATTTCTTGTTTATGTTGAGCTGCTTGTGAATTCAAACCTGCGATACGTACCTTTCCAAAAGCTCCATGTTCCAACTTTTCTGTCACCTCTGCCCACTTTTCAGTCCAGTCACAAGCATCTGTTTGTGTGAACACACTGTCAGCCTTGGTAACCTCATTCCTGCTTAACAAGCATGTGGTGCTGTTGATGGTTGGGACCTTTTTAGAAAACGTCATCGTTAACTGTTGCTTGCCTCTCTGACGCCGCTGCAATTTTACTCAATTTTACTGTACTACTTACATCGACTTGTGTTTGAGGAGCCGTGACCCGTTTGTACACAGTCGTCCGTTCTACCTATCAGATCACGGCCAGGTGGGAAAGAGGAGGAGACTGCTCAGGTGGAAGGAGGAAGGAGGAAGGGAGTGTGGATGAACGCACACTCTTGTTGTTTACTCGGACTCTGCAAATAGACTTTGAGTTATTCCCAGTTTTTGTACATCAAACAATTAAGCAACCGGTCTACCCTGACGGATGAGTGTGTGTGTGTGTGTGTGTCAGTTTGAGTGCATGTGAGGTAATCTTCTGTGTAAACTTGTCGTGGCTAGAGTTCTGTCACGTCACATGTCGAACGGTGTTTGTCGGCTGTGAAACTGTCAGCGGTTCTTCGCTGTATCTTCATCGCAGCCATGTTTAGATTTTTCAGTACAGTGGGACGGCCTGCTCCTCTAGAACCGGCTGATACTCCATTTTTTGGGCCAAAATTTATATATAATGTACAAATATAAGATATATTGGCACATACACACACTTTTTTTCCTTTTTCAATGATCCCCCAAATGAAAAAAACATTTGTTGTATGTAATGATATGTGATGGAGGCAGGATGTTTTAAAATTTAATAGTCAACTTTATTATCAAAATTCACATTAGTACACTGAAACAATGAACTTTATTGGGAATTTGATGATTATAAAGAAGCATCAGGCATCTTCTATTGCTTTATGTTCTGTAATAAAAATGATTTCATATCAGATGTGTCTTATGTAGGTAGGTAGGTAGGTAGGTATAGATAGGGCTCTACTCTCCTCAGCTGGTGATGTATTAATAAAGAACATCTTGTTTTCTCCTGAAAGTTGAAACTCCTGAATATTTACCTGTAGCTCGTCTCTACAATGGTTAGCAGAACGCAGAATTGAATTAGCAAATTCAATTAAGGATCCAAGTTACCTGAAAGTACAAAATAAGTCAGGCTGAGCTATTGGAAAGGTGTGTTTAAAGTAAAATTTTAAGAATAATTCCATTTAATGTAATGATGCATCTTTGAGCGCTCTCAGTATCTTACTCTCTTAGTTTCCATCCATCAGCAAAGAAGATAAAAAGTGTGTGATGGTTGAAACTTTTTGTTAGAATCTCTTCAGTTTTCATTGATGGGCATTTTTCAGATTAGACGCATAAGTTTGATGTCACATCCTTCTTCTCTCTGTGGTCTAACTCAGTGTACCACACACAGCCTTATCTGATGGTTACAGCAAGTTATAGCCCTTCAACGCTGAACCAGAATATTGTATTTCCTGCGAAAGAACAGTAAGAATGCTAGAAAGTAACTAGAAACTAAAGTAATAAAACAAGATAAAGAGGAGATGAAGTATACAGTAGTGGAAAATATCTCGAAAGTAACTCAGAATTTAGTTATTCTATATTTTGGCAACAAGATTTTCATCTTTTGCTGCAAAAATATGGTTCTCCTTGATTACCAGTAATTGGTATCAACACCTTATTGGTAGATTCATATATTCAACACAACTCTGTGCGCTGTGCCCATAACACACAGGTAAGGTCACAAAAAACTAATGTTCATCCTCTTAGAGACAGTCTTTTAAGGTAATACCACTCCATCAGCCAATTAGGTCAAAGTTAATGCTAGTTTTTTGTGTCACAACATCACAGACTGTGTGTGTCATACAGAACAGAACTTTGAACCCCAAGAAGTTAATGCATGAACCAGAAAACTCAGTGCCTAACACACACACTGGCTATCTCAGTGGCCTTCAACCTTTAACTTCAAATAGAGCGGAGTGTGATCCATGTTTTAGCCGTCAGACAGATGGCTGACAGCCGCTTTGGTTATTCAGAAACTTTGCTGTCAAGACATTTGTGCTTATTCTTGTCTGTGTTTGTGTGTGTGTGTGTGTGTGGATGATTTAGAGACAGGACAACAGAGTGAAAGAGAGAGAGACGGGTCATTGAGTCCATTTGGCGTGAAACGGATCCACATTCCATTTTAGCTTTCCAGCTGTAATTAAATTCAGCGTTTGTTTTGTGTTGCGGCTGTTTTTAAAATATTGTTGGCATTTAGGAACAAGGTGGGGAAGAAGTTGTACTGTGAAGTCTGATTGAACTGTGTCAGCCAAACCCTGACCCAGACAAGCGGAAAGCATCAACACTAGAGTCGAAAGATCGGCCATATTGGAGGCAAACTAGTGCCGTAGACCATATTCACAAGGCGGCCATTTTCCTTTGGCATCACGCTCAGAGTGGGAAGTGCAAATGTACATGTACTGTTGTGTTCAAGGATGCAAGTTGCCTAAACAAAGGGAATCTGACTAATTGTTATAATTTCACTACTTCCTGATTGATAAGCAACTGTAAAGACAACGTATAGTTTCATCCAGAGGGACAACAGACCGTATTTCAAGGTAAAGCAACAGGTTTGATAACCGATTAGCTTCCATTAGACAACAGCTAACGTTACCATTCAACCACGTTCTGGCTAAACATCAACACACATCTTGGAGACACTGGAGACACACACTGGATGTGATCAGATGGTGATGTTGGCTAGGAAGTTGTTGAATGTTAACGTTCGCTAACGGCAGGTTAGGTAAGTTGTTTTAACGAGGAATATTACCCAATGATTAGTCTTTTCAGTTGTTTAACAATTTGTCTGACTCTCTCTGTTTATAGCACCTGAATCTCAAACACAGCAGCAAAACAATATCCCATAATTCAAGGTCTCGAATATGGTCTATTAAATTTACCTCAGTTACAAAAACATAATGTCTCATGTTTGATTTTTTAATCTGACTCGACACTCCAAATCTTTTGACACTTTTCTGTATTACAGAATGAACAAAGGCTCATACCTACAGGTTTGCAACTGGTCTTGGCCTCTAGATTTAACCTTGCAGAACTAAATGTCCTCCCTGACGAGCCAGATTTCTGCCCACTGGTTTGAATTATATTGCATCTGTTGCCTGGGTGCTCTCAGTGATTGCAGCCGCATAACTCTTAGAAAGACACACCATGAAGTGTCATGCAAAACTGAAACCAGTGGGCTAGTTGGAAGTTGGATGGATCATTTAAATGTGAGACGAGACAAATTTATTGGTTTTAGACTCAGTTAAAGGCAAAGGTCACATTCCTGTTCCACAGTAAGGACATCCGGAAAGGTCTGTTAAAGGGCCGGAGGGGAACTTTGCCAGAAGGAGCTCGCTTTCAACATATCTGACAGGTTATTTTACAAGTATTTATGCTCAGGACAGTTGTTCATGATTCCATTTCTGTCAGGAGTTCTGGACAGGAATTTCCAAGTTAAAAACTGATGTGTAAAATGAATGTATGCTTTTCAAAAGTTAGAGTAAAAACAGTTTATACAGCTAGTATTCCTGATGATATGATATATAGATGAGGTGGAAGCTGCTGTGTAATGGCTGTGTGCTTACTAGCTTGGGTTATCTGTTCACTGACGAGCTCTGGGGTCATTGTTTCTTTTGTGTGGCTGGTGCAGTTAGATTTAATGCATTGTAACTCAGGGATCACATGAGCAGTCTGACTCGGTTTACAGAATACTGGAAAAACTGATCCCAGTGTAAGCCCTGTAATCCATCTGAAAGAGATTTGCTAAATTATGTGTTACGGGGAAAAAAAACAAGAAAAGTCATGTGGTTAAATAATCGAGTGTTCCTCTTATTTTGTCCACCCTGTGTGCGTGTGTGTGTGTGTTAGTGTCCTGGTCCCAGATTCAAACAGGGAAAGTCTGAAAATGATCAGTTCATAATTGACATGACTCGGTGTGTTTGTCCGATCCAATAACCTGTTGTGATTAATAGACATCTATTGATGGAGTTGCATCTGCTCGGCTGTCAGTGAGAAGCCGCTGTCGTCAGTGTTGATGGCAGTAGATGAGATCTATCAGTAGCAGCAGCTGCTTTCACTTCTTTTTACTCATGACTGTATGTTGTGCTGTGACAGTGCTGCAGATGATAATCTGCATTCCTGCTTTATCAGTCGGAGCCACAGGGAATCAAAGTTACACTTTATTGTGTTTTTACTCAAGTAACGTTTGGTTTTGTTTTGAAATGTGCAGTTGAAACTATGGACTGTGACTTAATCTTTTGTCTCAGAGCGAGAGAACTGAACTGTGTATGTCATGTTGCACGTTAAACTTTCCTGATGCTGCTTATGATCGAGCTCTCATGTTCTCCTGGGACGGTCTGATGTCCACAGCTATGTTGTTCTTCCAGCTTCCACTCTTTGGGTGTTCATGAGATTAAATCATAGCATGGAAACAACTTGGATACTAAACGAGTTGTTGCTGCATCAGTAGATTCTCTAAAACTACTACAATATCATTATGATACCTTTCATTTTACCAGGGTTGATTCTAATAAACTACTTTTCTTACTAATCTAGGTCACAACCAGCCAACCAACAGAGATAACACATGTGAGCAAGAACTGATGTGCAACACGTGAATTGATCACTTCTGTCCGCCATGTTTCTGCTTGTATTACGTCAAGGTCAGGAAGTCATGTTCCAAAATTCTTACGTACTTCTCGAGGTGTTGTTCTGCCTTGAGGGGGCGCTGACATCAATCTGTCATGAATCCTAAACCACTTCGATAAACGTCTCATTCTGCATGTTTTCGCTCCGTCTGTCGATTCCTTGGTTTGTTGGTTTGGAGCAGGATTACACAAAAACTACTGAACAGAAATATGGATGGAGGATGTGTCTCAGCTCATAATAGACCTTTGGCGTAGATGCTGATAAAGCAGCAGATCCATGAACTATTCTAACATTGCAAAGGTGTTTTATGACATTTTTGTTAATTACCCAGGGAATAATGCATAGATCAGGCTGGAAAATCAGTGTGAGGGACGTTACTCATCACAAAAGCATCATGATTTAGTTCTTTCTTATTTTCCTGTCCTGATAAAGAAGAGCTTTATCTCTCAGGCGTTCACTGGAGCCAGAGATGGAGACAAACACCCTGTAGACAAAACCAAAATGACCCTCAGTGCACCATTAGACATTCTTTTCATACCAGAACTCATCCTTAAGTTTGCCTCATTGCGTTTTGGCAATGCGACTCATGCTACTGGTGCTCCATCCGTTGGTGCAGGAGACGGGAACAAAGGAAGGAAGAGGGTAACGAGCTACGTTACAGAAACTGTTGGATATTAAGGAAAGAGCAAAATCTTAGAGAATGGCAGACGGCTGTTTGGTGCATTTTCAGTAATGATATCAGCTATTTAAAAAAGATAAAAGAATAAGGCTGCATCTAACATGTACTTTCATTATTGATCAAAGGAACAGTTCACCCAAAAATAGAACTCAGTCGTTATCTACTCATCCCCATGCCGATGGAAAGTCGGGTAAAGTTCTGTAGTCCTCAAAACATTTCTGCAGCCTCACAGAAAAACGGTGTTGCAGCTTTCTCCTCAACAACTGAAGCAGATGGAGACTTCTTTAAAAACATGAAGTGGCTGCATTCATCTCGTTCCATATTTATTTCCAGGATTAATTGATTAATCATCTTGCCTATAGATTGTCAAGAATAAAGGGCTCATCACAATTTCCCATAGCCCAGAAGTGATGTCTTTAGATCGCTTCTTGTGTCCAGCCAGCAGTCCACAACCCAAAACACTCTTCACTCATATGAAAATGACAAAGAAAAGCAGCAGATCCTCACATTTAAGAAGTTGGAAACAACATATTCTTGACACTTTGGCTTGAAAAATGACTGAAACAATGAATGTTTGGCGTTTTTCTGTTGATCGACTAATTGATTAAATGACTCATCATTGTAGCATCAGTGGAAAATCATTACTGTGCACTATTTCAGCCCAGGACGTTGCTTTCCGCTGCAGTCCACTGAGTCTGGTAGACTTCCAGCTTTTGATGGGTCAAAGAGCATTTTTAGAGAGCAGGCCACTTCTTATATACTTAAATCAAGCATGTTGTCAGGACATCTTCCGTTACGTGTCATGTTTCCTCAGAATGTCTCCTTTAAGAAGCTAAGGTTGTAATGGGACACCAGGTTATTGCTTATTCTCTCCGTCTGTCTGCCTGGCATTCGTATCCACGTGACCAAAACATTTGTATTTGTTTGTTGCTGTATTTCGGCTGTATTGGAGAGGCGAGGTCGAGGCAGGACACGGATGATATTCAACCTGTTGTTGCTCGTCTGCCTGGTTCATTGGTTCTGCTCCTCTCTGCTCCTCTCTGCTCCTCTCTGCTCCTCCCTGCTCCTCTCGGCTCCTCTCTGCTCCTCTCTGCTCCTCTCGGCTCCTCTCTGCTCCTCCCTGCTCCTCCCTGCTCCTCTCGGCTCCTCTCGGCTCCTCTCGGCTCCTCTCGGCTCCTCTCTGCTCCTCTCTCTGCTCTCCTCTCTGCTCCTCTCTGCTCCTCCCTGCTCCTCTCTGCTCCTCCCTGCTCCTCTCGGCTCCTCTCGGCTCCTCTCTGCTCCTCTCTGCTCCCCTCTCTGCTCCTCTCTGCTCCTCTCGGCTCCTCTCGGCTCCTCTCTGCTCCTCTCTGCTCCCCTCTCTGCTCCTCTCGGCTCCTCCCTGCTCCTCTCTGCTCTCCTCTCTGCTCCTCTCTGCTCCTCCCTGCTCCTCTCTGCTCCTCTCAGCCCCTCCCTGCTCCTCTCTGCTCCTCTCTGCTCCTCTCTGCTCCTCTCTGCTCCTCTCTGCCCCTCTCTGCTCCTCTCTGCTCCTCTCTGCTCCTCTCCTCTCGGCTCCTCTCGGCTCCTCTCCTCTCGGCTCCTCTCTGCTCCCCTCCCTGCTCCTCTCTGCTCCTCTCTCCTCCTCTCTGCCCCTCGCTGCTCCTCTCCTCTCGGCTCCTCTCTGCCCCTCTCTGCTCCTCTCTGCTCCTCCCTGCTCCTCTCTGCTCCTCCCTGCTCCTCTCCTCTCTGCTCCTCTCTGCTCCTCTCCTCTCTGCCCCTCTCTGCTCCTCTCTGCTCCTCCCTGCTCCTCCCTGCTCCTCTCTGCTCCTCCCTGCTCCTCTCCTCTCTGCTCCTCTCCTCTCTGCTCCTCCCTGCTCCTCTCCTCTCTGCTCCTCTCCTCTCGGCTCCTCTCTGCTCCTCTCCTCTCTGCCCCTCTCTGCTCCTCTCTGCCCCTCTCTGCTCCTCTCTGCTCCTCCCTGCTCCTCTCTGCTCCTCTCCTCTCTGCTCCTCTCTGCTCCTCTCCTCTCTGCTCCTCTCTGCTCCTCTCCTCTCCTCTCTGCTCCTCTCTGCTCCTCTCCACTCCTCTCTGCTCCTCTCTGCCCCTCCCTGCTCCTCTCTACGCCTCTCTGCTCCTCCCTGCCTCCTCTCTGCTCCTCCCTGCTCCTCTCTGCTCCTCTCTGCTCCTATCCTCTCTGCTCCTCTCTGCTCCTCTCTGCTCCTCCCTGCTCCTCTCTGCTCCTCTCCTCTCGGCTCCTCTCTGCTCCTCTCTGCTCCTCTCCTCTCTGCTCCTCCCTGCTCCTCTCCTCTCTGCTCCTCCCTGCTCCTCTCCTCTCTGCTCCTCTCCTCTCTGCTCCTCTCCTCTCTGCTCCTCTCAGCCCCTCTCTGCTCCTCTCAGCCCCTCTCTGCCCCTCTCTGCTCCTCCCTGCTCCTCTCTGCCCCTCTCAGCTCCTCTCTGCTCCTCCCTGCTCCTCTCCTCTCTGCTCCTCCCTGCCTCCTCTCGGCTCCTCTCTGCTCCTCTTTGCTCCTCTCCCTGCTCCTCCCTGCTCCTCTCAGCTCCTCTCTGCTCCTCTCTGCTCCTCTCCTCTCCTCTCTGCTGTCCCTGTCGCTCTCCGGCCTCGGGAGCTGTATCTGTTTCACAGTGTGACGCTGTTTCTTTTGTGTAGGTGCAGTATACTGTTTCAGTCTGAGCTTCCACTGGTATTCTTCAGACAGCCTCAAGGGATTCATTGATCAGTCAGAAAGCCTTAAATCATTGATTTCTTTACAGTTAATTCTTAACACACAACTATATGACAGAACACCTCTGAGATTCCTCCATTAACTAAAAATGTACCTTTGTCCTGTTTGCTTCAGCAGACAGTGTTGGCAGTCAGGTCTCTCCAGCAGTCTGTCCACATTCCAGCCAGTGGGAGACATTTCAGGGTTTATGTAACTACATTTTTGTTTGATTTGATCAGCTGTTATTAGAGATACGATCTCTTATAATATAAAATGGGAACACTTGTTTACATTGTTACTCTGCCGTTGTTCCCATGCATGATGGGATAGGTGGTGAACAAACTCACTTCCTGTGTCCCGTGTCGTTGGAACTGTAGGCCTGAACTATAGTTGCCATCATGTATTGCATTGCAGTGGTGAGGTATAGTGTCCGTATGGTAGACGACACTGCATGTTGTCATCTTTAAAACTGTACAGGACACATGTGGTAATTAACCCCCAGTGAAACCCTGCAACCACAGGCAGTAAACAGGAAGTGCTGAGACTTCAAAGAAATGGAGGTTTTATTTTGTCTCTGTCGCTGTAACAATGAAAAGTTGAGTCTAAAAAAATTGCTGGCTGTCATTTTGATTTTGATTTGTTGGATCATGGTCCAGTTTCCGTTATAGTTTAGAATATGGCACATGTATTGATGATAAACCAAACATAATGAACAATTTTGTTTGAATTTATTAAGTCCTTGGCTTTCCAACCAGTTGCAGCCCATCAGCCGAGTCTGTTGACTGCATCGCTGTTGTGTGACCACAGGGTGGCAGCAAAGGACTGTCGCTGGGCTGTAACCGTGTAGCAGACCAGAAGAAGAAACTCCCACTGCAGTCACACATCAGGCAGCTCCCACAGTAAAGCTGCAGCTCCCCCATTATCAATGAGACACTTAGCATCTCTGTGAGGAGGTAGTCAAAGCAAGTGTTAGTGTACCTGTGCCATTTACATACTGTAGGTAAGTTTGTCTGTGTGTGTTTGGGAGTCGTGTGCTTCAGTTTAGTGATTGTGTCTTTAGGGGATCACTGATTGTAAGTGCAGCTATCAAACCACGGTGCCAGTGTTCGGAGTGGTGTATAGTTTCTCTCTGTTTGTCCTGAAACCAAGTGTGGGCACTGAGGAGACAGAAAAACACAGCTGACAATGAAGAATTAACAATGAGCAACGAGTCTGTTTCAGTGTTTTGCATTTGAGAGATAAATATCAGCGAGTTTGTGTCTTTCCTTCAATTAAATCTACGATTGTGGTGAACAGCAGCAGTTTGTTTGGTTCAGTCATTGTTTGTGTGATCTAAAATTTCTGTGGTGGGAAGAAGAAGATTTACGCCTTCATTTGATTTTGATTTGACCACAAACCCAACAGAAAGTCTTTAATTAGACACACCTGCAGCTGATTGGCAGCTGGGAAGAAGAGCAGCAGCTGATTGGCTGGCTGTCCTGCATTTTCCTTTTACGGAAACCCAATACTTCTTTCTTGGAAGTAGTTTTTCAGTCAGCTGTCATTCCAGCTACTCCGCCTCACAGCATGTAGTTCACCCATACACTTAATATAACAGACATAATTAACTGATTCAGAAGAGTCCTCATGCAATATTAATGTGTTTTTAATTCTAAGACAACATTTGTGGTATTTTCAAAATAGAAGTTGGTCATAATATCCCTTCAACAGCAAACAATCAAGCACCATCAGTTTTATGAAACTGAGTTCTGTTCATATAAATATGTATTATGTAGAATTTATATATGATCATATTGACTGTATCATGTATATGTTAGAGATGCCACATAAGATAACGTCTCCTCTCGTCTAAAGTGAGTCATTCATGATTCACACATAAGAAAGCTCTTCTTCTTCAGGATTGGAACAGTCTAAGACTCTGTGAAATGGTGTTGTAATGATATTTACCCAAAGTTCTAAGAGAATACTAACATCTTAACAGGGCCCGCCGCTTTAGGAGATTTAATCCCTCTCAAAATGGCTCCCACCCCTTGTTTAATCATTTTCAAAGCACCACCATCCTTTTGTGATTTTCCTTTAAGCGTCCTTTTTCACAGGAGACACTGAACTTGGCAAATTGTTATTGCAAGAAAGTATGAGCTGTAGGTTTTGTGTCTCTCTCCCTTCCTTTCTTGTGAAGTTTTAAGTGTGTGAACATTAAACATGTTCTCTCTTCCTCTCAGGATGTTGGGCTACGCTGTGGTCCGAGGCGGCCTCGGCCTGCTGGCCATGAAGCGGGCGTGCGTCCTCTCTCGCCTCGCCCACACTTCCCGGCAGAGCGAGTATCGACCAATCAAGAAAGTCATGGTGGCCAATAGAGGTGAGCCCCCATCCATCCAAGTCCTGACTGTATTAATTCACCGCTGAAGGAGACGAGCAATTCAGATAAGCCCATTAGATGAAGTACACTTTAATGCTGTTTCGTTTATGATGAAAGAAAAAAGTTGTGACATTTGTAATCCTCCCCAGGCAGAAGAACAGACTCCAACATGTAGTTTGCCCTGTCACATACTAATATTTAAGCACACATTGTATGTAGGTGGCTGTGAAAGAAGCTCTGAGCTTGTTGACATGTTGGGAACAGAGCTGGAACTACGACCAGTGTCCTCAAAGTGTGTTATCTGTATTAAAACACTACCCAACACAAGCAAAAACTTCTTTGAATGTCACCGGACTCCCTTTAAAATCACTCAATGCTGTGCGCTATTGAGTTACAAGACATTTGAAGACGCTCCCGGTCCCCTCGTGGTCAGGTTACTCAGCGCTGGTGTTGATACCACATTTTTACAGCCTCTGAGGTTGAATGCAACAGTGTGAGGTTATTAAATCTAAAATAAAATCAGCAAGGATGTTTTTTTATTCCCTTTAGCCTAAATTAAATCTTTTTTTATAAATATGTATAATATATTGAATATATAAGTCAATTTGACCACCAGAGAGTCAAACGTTATTGTTTTCCTTTCTCCATGCTGCCAGAAATCACCATAAGTGGAGCCTTTTATTACTGTGATTGAGATGTGAATGGAAATATAATTATAGAGGGTCCAGAAACACTAAGCGATGGCCGGCGCAGTCGTTACATGCAGCGTAACATCACAGGCGCGCCCTGGTAATCCTTGTAATCACCTGACCCTGTGCTGTTCATGCTAATGCTGTGCAGAGAGGCCCTCGGTGTGCAATTAGAGCGACTCGTCGTGTGTGACGTGCACGATTTCAGCGATAAACAAATGCATGTGTGCTTTTTTGTTCTAATGGATTTCCCATTATATACATTCCAGCGGACATGTTTTTTTAAAATGCTTGAATAAGTTCAGCTTTTTATGATTTGATTTGCACTTTTTCAATACTATTCTGATTCTATACACACCTGCTGACAAAGGCCTCCAGCTGCGCGCGGCAACACTGCACTGAGCCTAATGCATGCATACGTACATGTCTACCCTCCCATAATGGCTCTACTTAACCGCTTTAATCCATCAATTTGATTCAGATAGATTGTGGTCTCTGACACACGTTCACACATGCGCACACACACGTACAGAAACACACACACACGCACAGAAACACACACACACACACACTCCGTCAATCTCTCTCTCCTTTGCATGGGTGAGACACGATATCAACACCACATTAGATCACACTGCAGTGCACCGGACTGTACTTGACTTCAGAGTGTGTGTGTGTGTGTGTGTGTGTGTGTGTGTGAGAGAGCGTGTGTGTGTGTGAGCATGTGTATGTGAGCGTGCGTGTGTGTGACCGGACCATCGTATCATATCAGCTCTGATTCCACTTCACCAGGCACATCTCCTCTTTGCCAATGCTACTCTATTCTCTCACTAATATCTCCCCTCTCCTCTCCGTCTTCTTCAGCACTTGTCAGATGTGATTTTCCTCTGATCCACTTGCTCTCTTCCTTTTTGCCCTTTCACTCTCCTCTTTTCATTCCTGACTTGATTTCCCTCTTTTTATTCCCCTCCACTGCTTTTCTTGTCTCCTTTCCACTTATTTGCCATTTTGTTAAACTGTGTTTCTTTCGCGACCTCAGTTCCTCTTTGTCCTTTTCTCTTTTTGCATTCTTCTTTTCTAAACTTTCTGTATTATCTGGCTTTTCATTCTCTGCATTTCTCACTGTAAATCCAGCACTTTTCATCTCTCTGCCTTCTTGTCCTCTTTAATTTTGTCATCCCTTCATAATGTCTCTCCTGGTGTCCTTCCCCGGGCTTCAGTTTCTCTCTTGCCTGCTTTTCTCTCTAGTTGCTTTGTAATGCGCCTCAAATGTTTGAACGCTGTCCTCGCCTTCAAGCGAGAACAGCACATCTTGCTGGTTTTTCAGTTTTTTTTTCTCTCCCCCAAAATGCGTGTCGCTTGAAAAACAATTATTTGGCTCTAGTGACAGGAAGATTAAAGGCAGGCAGTGTTTTGGGTGTCTGAAGCTGAGATTTTACACTCTGTGTTCTCAGACTTGAGCAAAACACTGCAGACTTGTTGCCGTGTCTTTGGAAATCTCTGCACAGTGGGATGAAGTGCACTAGATGGATTTGTCTTGTTTTCACATCTTAATATTTTTCTAATGTTTCTATTATTCTAACAGCAAAGGCACCTGTCAAAAAAAGTGCAGAAGCCACACAATGTTTGCTAAAATGTGTGCTTATGAAAAACCTGAGAAAACATACAGTGTAATGGAACGAACATGAAGGAGATGAAGAGCAGCGTTTAGGAAGGAAGCTGCAAAATGTGGCAGAGCAGAACAAATGAATGTTTTGTCTGATGAGTTAACGAACTTCACCCTCAGCTCCTCAAGCGCGTCTTCTTCTGTCCCTCCAGGTGAGATCGCCATCCGTGTGTTCAGAGCCTGCACCGAGCTGGGCATTCGCACCGTGGCCGTCTACTCGGAGCAGGACACTGGACAGATGCACAGGTACTGATCTCGGCTACATTAGAGCTGAATGGGTCCACTCAGGTTTAAATAAAGGCGGCCTAACTGATGGATGTCTTGGTAAACTGCTGGGCTGCCACTGCTGGGTATTGACCATGAAACGCTAGCAGTTTATCAGCGCCAACAGCAATTAAAGTAAGCTTGGGAGCATTTCTCTCCTCCGCAGCGCTTTGGGCCGGTTCTTTGTCTGGCGAATGGTATTAAGTGGGGACATAAGTGTAATGGTATTGACATAACAAACATTCAGGTAATCACACTGCTTAGTTTACATGCACAAACATCCTAATTTGTCTCACTTTAATGTCTGTTTTTCTAAATTGTCCTTCACAGACAACTAAATCTTGTTATATGATTGTGCTAACCACCGTATTTGTCCTATTCTAAAGGCTGATTGCACGACTAATCTGAGTATTTAAAGAAGCTTTATTTGTCTAATCACTATTACCCATTCTTCACTGAGCTTGGAAACACTCTCAGGAAGCTGTAATGGTTGTCAGAGTCGGTGCACATCTGTGTATTTCTTATGCGTTTGCTGCCACCCCCCCTTCCATCCCATGGCACTGATATTAAATCCTTTGTCTTCACAGGCAGAAGGCAGACGAGGCTTACCTGATAGGAAAAGGCCTGCCACCTGTTGCAGCATACCTAGACATTCCTGACATCATCAAAGTAGCCAAGGTAAAGAGGATTTACCAGGAGATGTGATAAAGGATGGTATTAAGGGGTGAGGACTTTCACTGACATGGAAGGTATAAAAAAAAAAGAGTAAAATGCATTACAGAAGGAATAAAATCTGCTCCTTCTGGAACTG
The DNA here is from genome assembly GCA_963678695.2 of Diplodus puntazzo. NCBI lineage: Eukaryota > Metazoa > Chordata > Actinopteri > Spariformes > Sparidae > Diplodus > Diplodus puntazzo. The sequence continues at coordinate 678,713 of OZ023170.1, forward strand.
AACTCATACAAGGGACTAAAAATCAATTTCCTCTGAACTTTATGTAGTACTGTATAAACCTCATCTGTCAGAATCCAAAAATAGGTTTGAACTTTTCACGGTCTTCATAATTATATGCATTGAAATGCCACCAGTGTGTCGGCATGCAATGAAAAGCTTGAGCTCTGGCTGCTGTCTGAACAACACGCACACAGTACTCGTTTATAGAGCAGCTTGCTGTGTCTCGATAAACACCAGCTCCATCTTGCACTTCTGGCCCAGGACACACATGCTCGGGTATTTTTCAAGATGTGGCTACAGTCTCAGTTCAGGGTCTGCATCCTTCAGAGGAGCATTTGAAGGCCAGTTACGTCACAACGCTGCACGAAGTCCGTCCCAGTCTGAAGGCTCCTCCAGATGCTCCTCCTTCTCCCTGTTTCTGGAGGATGCACCGCTACGATCCTTCGTGGCCTCACATATCCCAAGATTGTTTGCACGCCCAAAAAAGAAGAAAGAAATAGAGAAAATGGCGACATCGCGTGGCGTAGATCGTCACTTTCGTGGGCCTGGGCGGCAGAAATCGTGACGTAAGGGTAAAACATCTGGTGACACAACCAGGAAATGCTCCAAAGGCGAGACCGTCCCATTTAACAACGGCTGACGAGGTTAACAAGGTCTCTCTGAAGGACTCGCCTTCAAAGACCACAAAGGCCGAGTCCTTCAGAGGACGCAGACCCTGAACTGAGACACAGCAACTCTCTGTTAGGGTCTATCTAAATATAATGTTAAACAATATAATGTCCATTTCTGCCCGTCCATTTGTTAACCCTGGTGGTAGAAGCTGTGAATATCTTGACCCTGGAAGGTGTTTTTTCCAAAAGGTAGGCCCTATGTAAGAATTATAGCTGAAAACATAAAAAAAATCCTGGTCCTACAGCGTGTTTTAATGTAATTTTAAAGCATCAGATACAGCTGCAGAAACGTATCACAGTCTGTGTAACTCGCTGTGCACAGTGACTGCTGTGTACACATATTACCCCCATATACAGACAATAGTGTACTGTATGTGTAAACATGCATACACAAGAAGAAAACAAAAAAATAATCAGCTGTGAAGCCGAAGTCCTTAACAAAAGCAGTGAAGTTTCTCCATGTACTTTCAAATACATGCTTCCGTATATTGGTTGTCCTTTGTAACGGGACGCCGACACCATCCGTCATGTCCACTGAGTACTGCTCGGTCTGTGAATGGATTTCCACAGCAGTGCAATACATTTTTTGGCAGAAAGTGAGCTGAGATCTATAAATGTTCGCTCCTTTTTGCTAAAGTGATGTTTCTCTGGATGGAAGCCCAACAGAAAAAAGCTTAGAGTCTCGTATATGATTTATTTTGAAATGATCTTCTTCTGTATTACAGCTCTTATCTCCTCCTAAAGGTTTGAATGCTTCTGCATTGCCAAGAACACTGACACAATGTTCCTGTAGTCTATACATTTTGCGGATATGTCTGGTCTGTCTGGTGTCACATATGTCCGTGTAACCCTTTTTATACCGTACCAGTTTTTGCACTCAACTTGAGCCGTGACTCTTCAGATAAGTGAGATAACAGTATATTATAAAACCCCGATATGATCAACTTCCTCAAACTGTCTTTTACCATAATTCTGTCCAAAGTTGAGTGTGAGGGTCTGGTAAGCTCATTATTCTGATTCACTGCAGTGAAGTTTAAATCTTGCATCTGCTCTTCTTGGTACAAAGCACTGGTTACCCCGTATCGGGCTGTTTTGTGATAATGATTATGATACTTTTATATATTTTTAAACTATGTACCATATCTTTGTCATGTTGTGTTTTTTTTTTGGATCCAGGAGATGTGGCAGTGGAATTATTAAGAAGTAGTTATGACATCTTCATCTATGGTTAATTATTCAGATTTTCTAAATTAAATTCACTTTTTTTTTTTTTATTGCACAACTCTCTAAAAGCATCATTTTAATAGGGTTCACCGTGACTCGGTTATTGGATGTAATGGATGTAATTGATGTTTTAGTCTCTAATTGTTTTATCTGCCAGGCCAATAATTCACCTGATTTATCACCTTGATCATAGAAGGATTGATTTAATCGCAAACGACTGGATGTCGTCCTGATGGAGGACAATTTATCATATTCAGCTCTCAGAATCATCAAGTCATTCTCCCGTTGTAGATTATTCTCCTTTTTCTGGAGAATTTTAACTTTATCTTCAAATTGTTGTTTCTCCTCACGCACTTTTTTGGATTTTGAGCCTGTATAACTAAAAATATCTCCTGAGAAAGGAGATTTAAATGCTGACGTTTGTGTAGCATTCATTCCAAAGACGTCATCGATCTGTTTCCTGATGTATTTAATGAACTCTTCATCCTGTAACCATGTTGACTTCTGTGTTTTTAATCTTGAACTATGGAAGCCGGTAGGGGACTTTATTTAATGATTTGAAAATTGCAAAAATGCAAGAATCGTTTCGTTTCGTTTCGAAAAAAAATTTATAATCCTATTGTTTGATTACATTTTCAAAGTTGCATAATACATTTACAAACCATGTGGGCTTCCATGTTCATCTTTATCTCAGACTTTGTTATGTTAGATCCTTGAATTTCAGGAAATTGGGCCTGGAAAGTTGTAGAAATGCCCTTGAATTTGATGTTTAAGATGGTGTGCGAACCAGAGCATGTGAGTGGAGCCGAGCGGCGAGAATTTTCCATCCCTGCTTACGTGGGTGTTCGCTCCTTGGCTCCATCGCTCAAAGTTATACCAGACAGCTCCGCTCACAGACCGCTCTCCGCTCACCTAAAATTTCATTCAGCTCCGGAGAAATCGCTCCACACTCGCTCAGATTTAAAAGAGGGAGCATTTCCTATGACCTGTCTGCTTGCTTTTCGAAATATTTTACAAACTCCATCTCTCAACGAATGAACTCTGATGTAGGCTAACCCTTGAAGGCACACGTGAGTCTGGACTTGTGCATGCCCTAGACTCGTGGAGAGCGGTATCGGAACGGAACTGGAGCGAAACGGAACCATCGCTCTGGCCTTTGGATTGAAACCTGCTCTGCGCTCCCACTATATTGCGCACGCTCCGCTTCCCGCTCGCTCCGTGCTCCGCTCCGTTCACATGCCCTGGTGTGAACCCTGCAGTACAGTTTACATGTTGGGAAGTTTAACTGTTGGAATAAGCCATCCTGGTTCTCTTTTCTTTGAAGGCGGTTACTTTGTAATAGGCTTAAATAGCATTAAAGGACATTTTTCACAATGTGTTTCATATTTTCTTTCTGTTTGGGCGACAAATGAGAAGATTATTAACATCCTGTCTGTGTGTTAACCAATTAACTTGGCACAAAGACTGCAATTAGTGGGGAAACGGCTCGCCTGGTGAAAAAACAAGCCTACCGACAACTTTAAAGCCAACCAATCACCTTGTCCCTCCTCATTCATGTACACTGAACAGACAGGAAACAGTGACGGTCACTACACCTGGTCTATTGTGTTTCTTTCTCTTAGCTGAGGGTTTTATGCAGTTGAAAAAACATTCTCTGGCAAGGCAACCTACATTTGATCTTGAAGAAATACCCTGCTATCTTCCTGAAGTTGGAAAGTCTTGTTCTTCTCATTGCATTCAGTTCAGTGGCATACAATTAGGCTGACAAGTGCCTGACAAATCCCCTTTATCCCTTTCTGTTCACCCTGTATTCAGCTCTGTTGGATGGAAAAGAAACACCTTGTCTGCCTTGTTTCCCTTAAATACCTGCCACCTTTTTCTCTCCCATGTTTCCTTCCACATTCCTTGCTTCCTCTCACCTCGTTCTCCACCTGTCTCCCTCTCCCTCACCTCCCTCTGCCACATCAGATCAGGTCCTTCCCCCCCTCTATCCCCCCAGGACACACTGACAGTTTTTCATTATCATTTTCTGATCAGTGGTTTATAATTTTCTGCGTGGGCATGCGGTCAGCCGGCCAAATTGGGGGGGACTTTGCTATCCAACTCGTTTCTCAAAATCCGTCTGCCTATCTGGGAGCCCAGCCACCCCGAGTGTGTGTGTGTGTGTGTGTGTGTGTGTGTGTGTGTGTGTGTGTGTGTGTGTTGTATGTTTACCTACTCTTCACACTGCGTATCACTCTGTTACTGTGTGATCAAAATAACCATCCGTCTCCGTCCCGGCACCTTCTGTGTGTCTTTTAAAGCTGCGTTGCATGTAAAAACATGTGTGTCGGCCCGCCACTGTGAAAGTACGAGTGTGTGATCTCGCTTTATGAATGTGTGTGAACCTGTGTGTGTGTGAATCATCATCCACCGTCCATGTCTCTGGGCATTCGTGTGTGTGGGCAGTCGCTGCATTTCGTGTGTGTGTGTGGCTCCACGCCTCCCCTGGCCTAGTAACAGCTCCCTTAACAACGGGACAGCCCATAATTATAGTCCACCTCATATCCAAGAGCAGATGGCACATACTGATCCAGAGACGGCTCTATCTGTCAAGCTCGGCAGCGACTTGTGTCTGTCTGCTACCGTGTGTGTGTCTGTGGTGTGTGTGTGTGTGTGTGTGTGTGTGTGTTCAATACTTCCCCCCGACCCTCAAATTATGCGTGCCTGTCTGCTCGCTCAGTCTCCCGCTGGTGTCCATTGAGTAGATGATGATTAAGGCGATTGTAACTAAGACAGAGTGAGAGTAGAATCTGTCATTAGACCGCAGTATCGTACGCAGGTTAGAGTGCGCGCTGACTCTCCACCTCCCTCACTGACAGTCAGCCAAGTGTTAACTGGAGCCCAGCAGTGGCTCGCTATTTAACAGAACTCCTGTTGCTCAGCCGGGCTGCGTTTCCTTTCTCTGGGCTTCACTGGCAAATATTACAGCATAAGCCAAAAATTAGATGTGAAATACAAAGACGAGTTTTTAAAAAGCAGTAACGCTGAAGCCAACACAGGTGCACAGAGGTGTAATGAATGCAGCTAACCTGTTTTTTGTTTTTTTTCCTCTCCCTGGATGTTTTCTTAGGAAAACGGTGTGGATGCGATCCACCCGGGCTACGGTTTCCTCTCCGAACGCTCCGACTTCGCCCAGGCCTGTGCGGACGCAGGGGTCATGTTCATCGGGCCGTCCCCGGAGACAGTGCGCAAGATGGGAGACAAGGTGGAGGCTCGCTCCCTGGCCATCTCTGCAGGTACAGAAGCAATCACATACATCTACATCCCTTTTCTTTTTCATCATGTTTTTTTTAAAATGTATACACCCGATTCATCAAAATGTGTGTTTGATGCTTTTATGTGACGACAGCTCTTTCGTCAAAGGGGCACTATGTCGTTCTGGAGAAGAAAGTTTATTGTTTGCAATATTAATGAGGTAATAATACAAACTCAGAAATATTTATCTCTTCTAAAGCTGAATAAAAACACGCTGGTCCCACAACAATGTTTGAAGATAGAAAGGTGGCAGGGTCCGCCACATATAAACAGTTAAGAGATGTAAAACTGTGTCGTCCGTTAAGGTCAGTTTGTTTCTTCAGTCATGAAAACAAAGAGTTTGTTTTAAGCCTAAACAAACAATCAGTCAATAAAAATAATAATAATAAAGAAAGTGGCGGCTGCATCTCGGGGAGACTTCAGTGACTCAGTAAGCCGGGTCAGTGAGTGCACAGTACCAGAGCCCTGGAACGAGCTCACCTAACGGGACTGCAGCTGTCATCAATGTTAGAAACTCCACCGCTGCTTCTCCTGCTATGTGAAGTCAAAGTGTCTGCTGTGAAAAGAGTTTATCACTGTAACCGTCAGTTGTGTACCAGGGAAAGTCATGTTATGAATACCTGTTGTTGTAATATGTGTAGAATTTCTGTCTCTAGCCTGAAGTGTTATTGATAACGGTGTTTTCTTAATTTTTAAAAACCTAATTTTTCTTGCTCGCTGTCGTGATGATGATGTCGTGATGATGATGTCGTGATGATGACTCACTCCTCCCTCCACCTTTCACCCTGGCATTGCTCTGCTAGCGTCGCTCTGTTTCTTTGTTTCTCTCCGAGCATTAATTTCGTCTTTACTGTGGGGGATGAACACTCGAGAACATATATTTTCCAGCCTTTAACTTGTTCCATCTGCCGCTGCAAGAAACTGTGAAAAATGGAGCTCTATTTATGTGGATTTAACGGCATCCTGCTCCTATTTTGGGGCCGTAAAGCAACTCCTTTCTGCTGTAAAACAAAATTCGACCTTGTGAGGCTCAAATGCAGTGTGAAGTTAATGGAGCCTGGCCGTCCTAAGTGTTTTTGTTCTTCCATGAAATAAAGCATTTGGAATCTTTGAAAGTGAAATGTTTCTCAGTTGTGTATCCATTTACTCATCTTCCAACCCTCTGTTTTAGGTGTACCTGTGGTCCCAGGAACAGATGCCCCCATCGCCAGCCTGCAGGAGGCGCAGGTGTTCGCCCAGACATACGGCTTCCCCATCATCTTCAAAGCGGCGTACGGAGGAGGTGGTCGCGGCATGAGGGTGGTCAGAGAGTACGAGGTGAGCCGTGTGCTCTACACTCCCGTGCAAGATGTAATTTACCAGCTTGCTCCGACAACATGGAGAAAACAAAAGCAACTCGACTACCTCGTGACATATTTGCGCTTTCATATTCATTAATTTTCTGTTTTGTGTTGAATCAAAGGTGAAATTACAGCCTGGTCATTTATCTTTGTGGCCACCGTTCACTCTGTGTGTCCGCTCTGAAATTGCCTCTGTCACCCCGAGTGATTTCTGTGTGTTGAAGGCTTGAAAATAATAATAGCCTTTCGCTATTACAGATGTCCAGGGCCCACTTTCAAACGCTCATCTCACCTGTGTAATGTTATTACGTTAAAAAATAAAATACATGGATGTACATGCATGTACGGAAAACTAGGCAGGAACACGGTATCCTTCAGTAACTTGATGGAAGTAGCCATGTGTTGTGCATCCTGTGGTGGATTTACATCTACCAGTCTGTCACAACCATCATCATCTTCCTCCTCTCAGCCACCTTAAGGGCTCCATCACCCAGACAGCAATGACGGGCTGTCACGGGGACGACCGCTCAGCACTGATGGAGAGAAGTGTTGGCAAAAACAGGACTTTTTGGCTCCTGTTATGAGTTATTAGTCGAGTAAACATTTTTGTTCGGCTGTTGAAATGGTGCTAATGAAATTTTGACTGATTCTATCTGGCTTTCAGTGCCCATATGTCTTTCCCCTGTTTGTTGTTCTAGTTTTGTTATGTAGGTTATTGTAATGTGACCTACAAGGACATATATGCCGCAACTTATGAAAACACATGAAGAAGGAAACACTCCATCACTTTAACACATGCAAACATGCTGCAACGACCCAAAACATTTAAATTAGGAGAAAAATGCAAATACAGAAATGATATAAATCAGAAACCAGTGCAGCAGAAAATACTGTTTCCAGTTTTCTCAGCGTTAGTGCTCCGGGCCTTTAGAGTAGTGTTACCCATCGACTCCAAGAACCAGAACTTAATTCTGTTGGCAGAGTACATGTTGTCTGGCTGACGGTGACGTTAAAATGTGCAATATGTAAGGCAAGGCAAGGCAAGTTTATTTGTATAGCACAATTCAGACACAAGGCAACTCAAAGTGCTTTACAGCACTTTGTAAGGGTGAAGGTAACCTAAGGCCAAACCCTCGCCCATCCCGGTCCAGAGCTCCTGTGCTAGCAGTGTAAACACAAACCCCCCGGTACTCCGAGCAGCCAGTCCAGTCTGCTAGCTGCATGGCTAACTGAGCTAATTAGCTAGCAGATGCTACAGTGCACAGCAGTAAGCAGTTACTCTGGTGATATGCTGCACTGCATCCTATTGGTTAAGGAATTCAACAGGTGACCAATTCGTACGTAATGTTTTGACTATTCTCATGTTTTCATAAGTTGCAGCATGTTTGCCTTTGTTAGCCACTGTATGTTAATCTTGGTTAGTATATATCTGGATTCTACTAAACCTCTCATAAAGGACTAATAATGCTATGACAGATTGTCAAAGCCTGCTCGACCTTTCGGATCCAGAAAGTAGCCTCGCTTTACTTCCAACACAAAGCACTCTAAAAGATAAACACACAACTTATTTCCTTTATCTGTACTCCAAAATGATAATGCAACAATAAACACACTGTCCAAAGTCCAGCAAACTAAAAACAGACTAAAAGGTAATAGGCTAACTTATATATAATGAACAACATTTTCCTAATGTACTGAGTGTGGTGACGGTCTAGTTTCATCCATGTTGAATATGCTGCGTGTTTAATATATAAACATAGTTCTTACAGACAGCTGAATAAATCCAGTCACCAAATATATTCATAAGGCTTTTCAGCGTGGATAGCCAACAGCTGCTCACTCACTCTAAGTGGTGTTTTGGGACATGCTTGTGAAAAATTAACAATGGACGTTGAGTTTTAACCTCCAAGAAAAACACTCCTGACCTCAGTTCATTGTTGTTGGACACCGGACCAATAATGCTGTTTCACCTGCGATGGTTCAATGGTCGTGTAATTCTGATTTTTGTTTTTATTGTAAATATGCTGTGCATTATTAACAGTAGCGTAAAATCAACAGAATTATTTAAAGTTCTCCCTTGAGTAGATGACTTTATCAAAAATATGCCTCAAAGGGAAAATGAAGTCCTCGCGGCCTGTTGACGCCAGGAAGAAACAAGTTGTCACGCCTTTTAATTCAGTAAAGGCCTCGTGACAGATTTGCTTCACAGCAGTAACGGGGGACATTGTGCCTCTCAGGTTTGACCATGTCAAAGTTTTTTCAGCAGGCAGCTGGTTGTTGTCCAATCAGATATAAGAGGGCAGAGATCAGTAGTGAATCAGAGATGCACGGAGCAACGCCACCTCCTCATCTGTCAGGGCTGCTAGCATTTAATCTTCTTTATTTCTTTGCTTGGGCTTAAAAAAAGATGTAAGTCACATTGAATTGTCATGTGAATATCCTACCCAGAATGCCACTTTTATTTAAAGGTGTAATATCTTACATTACTGGATTAAAGAGTCTAAAAATGTCTAGACCTTTCTTGGATACTTTGTTGAGTCGACTACTTTAAAGGTGCAATATGTAAGAATGGCAACCTGTCAAATTCATAAACCAAAAAACATAGTCTAGCTGTATATACTATACTGAAACTTCCTGGAGCAGCTGTTGGCTGATCAACCCAATTAACCGCGCAGCTTGGATTCAAACCAGCGACCTTCTCGTTACTAGACGACCCACTGTACCTCCCGGCTAGCTTGATGGCCTGAAATGGTCCTGAAATGGTTTTTAAAATATGTCAAACAGTTATTGTAGTTCTTCCCCCTGTATTCTGCCCCACTAATGGCAAGAAAGACTTAGACATAATCCTTTTTATATCTTTTTGCATCCTCAAATATTTGCAAAGTGCAAATTAATGATGCTCCACTTGTCAGTTTTCTTGTTACTGTTATATTATTGGTTGTGGGCCCCAATGGCAGTGACATTCACTGAACCCAGAGAAACCCATCACATTTGATGGAGTACGTTCGTTTCCAGCCACAGCAGCTCCCCACTGATCTGCACGCGTTGTACTGTAGTCAGTGAGCCTCACAAGTCAGCAATCCATTGGAAAGAATGACCTTTTCTAAGTTGTACCCCAATCTAATTAATTAGTTGTTGACATTTATAGTCATTCCGTTGAGCCACAGAGGTCTCGGCCGCTCCAGCTGATATGATGAGAAGACATTGTAAAGAGATTTCTCTTTACTTTCGGGACTCCAGGCAACAATGCGTAGGTTGACTTTATATTCCAACAAGCCCTCGTGGGTCATTTGTATGCTGAATTAACAGTGAGCCTAACTGTTCTCAACATATTGCCGGGTGAGATGTGTATGTTTACTGATAAGCAAGGAAGAATTAAAGTGCCAGATATTGGGTTTGAGTTTGGCGTGATGTGCTTTCCCAAAGAGCGAGAGAAAAGCCGAGCGGCACGTATCAAAGCTCCTGTGGCCGGAGCTGACAGGCGGACTGAACTGATGTGGAAGGAGTGCAAATGGAATTCTGCTAACTTTGAGTCTTTCAAAAGTCTTTTCTGTCATTTGCAAAAATAGAGGTGCACCGTAGCTAGGTGTGACTTTGAATTCCTTTTCCCCACACTTATGATTCAGTGCGAGTTGTAAGTGTTCTTTCCAGTGGCTTCTCATGCTTTCACAAATTCCCATTTCATTACCGAGCAGGTTTATTTCTCTGGTGGTTGCAGAAGCCGTTTTCCTCGCCATAACCAGACAATTATAGGCACTGTGTGGATGATTAGTGGAGGCTGAAATAATTTGTGATGTAGATTTCAATTATTGATTAATTTGCCAGTCATTCTGTTGATTGGGCATGTCCAAACTATTCCATAAGGGTAGCGTGGCTGCAGGTTTTTGTTCCCACCAATCAGCTGTTTGAAGACGAGAGCAGGTGTGCGCCTGCTCGGTTAGAATGAAAGCCTGCAGCAACACGGCCCTCGACGGAGTAGTCTGGACATGCTGGTCTTGGTGAATACCTGACACACTTTACAATCCCACCAACCTCCCGCAGCCCGAGGTGACACCTCAAATGCTTGTTGTGTCCATCCAGCAGTCGAAAGGACAATGATGTTCAGTTTACTATGAGAAGCGGACAACAAATGGAAAATACTAATTTTTGAGAATTAGTGCTAGTTTCAAGTGTCTTTAACACAGCGTGATGTTCCATATGTAAATGATGCTTCTGTTGGGAGTAAAATCAGTAGAGCGGGTGTGCTAAAGGGCGTGGCTGCCTCGTGATTGCCAAGTCGCTACCACAGTGTGTCCTCCGGTTCTCAGTCAGATCCAATCAAGATATCCTCCCCAGCTCAAGTCTCGGCTCCAATTATAATCACTTCTGGCTACAAAGATGATGACGACGTAATGCCAAACTCGAGACCTCAAAAAGGTAGTCAACAAACCAATGTGCAAAGCTTTAAAGATATGCATGGCTGCTGTGGGGCGATGCTGATGATGTCTGCTACTTGAGAACCTTGTTGTTCTGCTTTCAAGAGCATCTTTACTCGAGGCTATGAGACGACAGCTGAGGATAGGCTCGAGTACCCCCCTCCTGAGGGGGCTGACTCAGTCTTTCCCCAGTAGACGACACTGGACGCGGCCGGCAGGACGTCACAGACTGACAGACACAGATTGAGTCGTGACCCTCCAGCGTCCTCCGTCGTGACCTCCTGCAGCCCGGTCCCAGGGAGGTCGTGAGGAGTCCTGCTCCCTCTGGGCGAGTAAACATTTGTGTCAGACGAGAGAAAAAGATGAAGAAGACATCACGTGTGAATGACGGGCGAGGGAAATAAAAGAGATTACACAGGAAATAAGAGATATAGTAAATAAAACTAACTGAGCTGATACAGAGATTAGATGACTTAGAAATATAGTCTGTGCAGCAGAAACCCCTGTGAAAAACACACAAATCCTTCGCTGTGAGTCGCTTGCTTCTTGAATAGCTGCAGTAACTCAGACACGTATGGATTTTTCCCGTCTGTTTGTCAGGAACTGGAGGAGAATTACCAGCGGGCCTACTCTGAAGCCCTGACGGCTTTTGGGAACGGATCCCTGTTTGTTGAGAAGTTCATTGAAAAGCCGAGACACATTGAAGTACAGATCCTGGGTAAGTGCACTTTGCGACTTCACTATGTGTTTGTCTTTAACTTTGTGTCTGTGTTTTTTGTTGTTTATGTGAAGTGAGTGTATTGAGAAGCGTAGAGGTCCTTGAACTCTGCATCAGTGCTGAGGGAGGAGGCGAGACGGATGAACAATGAGAGCGGAGGAGATTTATTGGCCAGCAGAGGATTCTCCAGCCATTATTTCTTATTATAGTGAATGCAACTCTACTGCCACTCAATATTATAGAACTGAAATTCAACACGGACACTTACAGGAAGTGTCTGCACTTTGAGCTGCACAACACATGTAAACGTGCACATTACTGTAAGTGCTTAAGCCATCAGGCCTCCGCTCTCTGGTTTGTACGGCTGTGTTTGGGTCCTTACCTTTGTGTCGGTCTGTGTGTGTGGTCACGCAGGGATTTTGTGATTTTTCTGACTGACCTGTTAAAAGCCGTGTCTCCTCCAGTTGTTCTGCCCCTCATCCCCCTTCTTGCCTCCTTCAGCTTCGACGTTATGCTTTTCAGTTTCACCCGCTTTTGTCTCCCTCTTTCCTTTTTGCCTCCCGCCATCTCATTTTGATCCTCCTGCCTCTGTGTTTTCTCTGCTTTCCTTCATCCTTGGTGCTTTTCAGGCCCCTTTAACACTGTGCGATAACAGAAACCTCACAGGGCATACTGTGTGAGAGGGGTCTAATAAATTCTTGGTCACAGTCCGTGCTCGACTGTAGGATATCAATTTTGAGGTGTGTCGGACTGTGCGATTAATATTTGGTCAATTGTGGCACTAGAATATATAGAGAAAAATTATATGTAAGCAGAGACGGGTCATCAACTCGTATTATCCATCTCGTATTCAAAAATGCAGCACAAAAAATTACTTTGCAACGGTGCTGGCGACAGGATCCACTGCTGCCTTTGGAGTGCCTTTGAAACGAGGAGGTGTAGTTAGTCTGCGGTGGGGTTTTGGTGGGTGCACATGAGTCCCAGGGTCTCCCAGCAGGACACTGGATTGTCTCGAGCTGACCAACCTGTTGCTGCAACAATTAATAAGTCTGACTACACATGTGAAGGAGATAATTGACAGTTTAAGTGACAATAAATGAATGTCAGTTGCAGCCCAAAAGGTCTCGTCTTACATAGATCAACCTTGGCTGTGAATTATTCATGAAAGTGTTTAGATGGTGACGGCTCTCTGTGAAATGCTTGTAAAAGATTTTCATTATCAGACATTCCGTCGACTGGCCAGACACCCCAGAAAATAAACTACTTAAAGAAAGAGAAAAATCTGTCATGTAAAAGATGTTTTAAAGACATTGAAGGGAGCTGTTGAAGGGACTCTTACATGCAGGCCTTCGCCACCCTCGGAGAGTCTGCTGTCTGTCTACGACGGCGTCTGAGATGTAGCAGGAGTCAAATTGTGACAGTTTCAGACCTCAAGTTCTGAAACTGTCAATGTTACGACGCCAGCTGTCTGTGATTTCAGAAGATGAACGAACCACACAGTGAATGAAGCAGAAACGACTTCCCTGCTCCTCCTTCATTTGAACCTAAACCACCCTTCTCTTCACACTCCTGATTATCTTATAATTGTCTTTGTTCCTCCTCACCTACTTCTGTCTTTGTCCCCTTCTCTCCCCGCAGGCGATAAATATGGTAATGTCATCCACCTCTACGAGAGAGACTGCTCCATTCAGCGCAGACACCAAAAGGTGAAGTGCTCCTTTTAAAATTCATCCAACTCCAACTTAATGTTGGAATTTATTTAAGATTATCTTCATGGCATTTGTACGTAGATTAACATGAAGTGGATGGTGATGGTGGGCGGGCATGAAACAAAGGTCACGAGCCGGATTCAAACCTGCAGGCGCTGCAGTCTGTTGAGTCTACAAACGACTCCAGTGTTTTCTCTCCCTTTTTTATTCAGGCAAACAGGCCAATTAAGCAGCACATTAGCAAATAAGGTGATTATAGCGATGATGATTATGGTGCTTGGTGGCCCTGGGTGTCATAGTGACCTGAACAGCAGGAGGTAAGAGGATTATATACCAATAAAAATTAGCCACAACGGCAGCAGCTGCATAATTCCCCACCACATCATCTTGGATAAACAAAAACAGTTTCTTTAAGAGTATAAAGCTTCAAATTGATTCTCATTAATTAGTCAGAGCTATTTTCACAGATTGTTCAGCTACTACTGCTAAAGGAGGCATTACAGCATCACCTGATTGTCAAACGAACAAAAACGTCTGAATATCACGCTGAGAGTCGAACCGTCATCTAGTCGTCACTCACTGCAACAATGCTTTCATCAGTGGAAGCTGATTAACACGTGTAATATTTCATTAGATATTGTCACCTCAAAGCAGTCTCAATCATGTGTTACCATCACTTCTCTTCCTTTCCCTTTAATCAAATTATAGATGATAATCATATTAGCCGCTCTGTTCATGCCAGAGCTGCTGCTCTTTGATTCTGTGCGACTTAATCTGCCTTTGCCCTTAATCTAAGATCTTTTTGAATCTCAGAAACAAGAATAGTCGCTTGTTGAAATAGATTAGGGATGGTGGAGTGCTGATAGGATATTTTTAGCTTTCCTCTGTATCTTGGAAGTGCTTTTCATACTTGGAGAGGGTTTTTTATTTTTATTTGGATGAGATTTGATTAAAACGAAATTGAATTGAGTTCCTGTGGTTCTTATTTTCTAAAAAATCAGACATGGGTCATGTTGTCGTGAACTGGATTCAGTTCTGTCTTTTGGATGGGTTGATGTGTTTGGCACAGTGTAGCGAAGTAGATCAGCCCACAACAACCCCCGACCCGCTGAGCAGCTCTCTGCGAGACCACATGGACTTCTGAGTGAATACAGATGATTCACTCCGTCTGTTTTACTGAAACTACAGTGAGACATTTCAAACTGTCGGCTCCTGTTGCAAAAATGAAAACAAATTATGTTATTTAGTAAAAAATACCAGGCCAAAGTTTCTTAAAGGTCTGTTGTGTCGGATTTACGGGCAGAGACTGAGTGTAATATTGGCAGAAATATAAAACAATATTCATAATTATGTATTTTCATTAGTGTATAACACCCTGAAACTCATAATTACTGTTTGTTACCTTAGAATGAACCTTTTTAAAGCTACAGAGGAAACAGGAGTCCATCATGTGTTACGCCAGGTTTCTGCAGTCGCCCAGAACTGACAAAGAACACGATGCTTTTATACTTTAAACACTGGATCCAGTAAAAGTTAATGTGGGCTGCTTGTGTTGATAAAGCCAATACAGACTCACCACCAGGCTCAGCAGTTCCCCTTAGTTTTACAAGGTATTGTAGCATCTTCTAGCTCATTGTTTTGGTTTTATGCCCTTCAGCTGTGCTGTTTTGGACTCACTCTCACTGCTCTCATCAAAACCATTTTTGCTAAAAATGCTCTGATAAGCTCACTGCGCGCTACCTGCTCAGAAGCGCTGGGCAATATATTGATATTGTTAGCCCGTCTCATTTCCACCTCGTCAAATATCAGCATGCGTTGCTCTCCGCTGCTACAACAGCTCAGTGTGTGTTTCCTTCAAAATAAAAGATGCCATAACAGCTGAAAAACATTACATGCGATGGCAAAAATTGTGATTTATGATAATATCTGATATCGACTCAAACCTAATCATTATATTGTGTTCTAAGTGTTCCTGAACTCTTTCTGGATTTAAAGGCTGCATTACAGTGAAGTGAAGTCATTTTGCAGTGGCTCTTATAATTATATCCACAATCCTTTACCGAAGAAATCATTGTGTTTTGTTGCAGTACCAATATCCAAGTATTTGCTCAAAGACATGGTGATATTTGATTTAATTGGCCATATTGGAATATAAATTGTGCATTCGATCCTTAAAAATGCAGCAGTTAAGTTATTTTAAGGCTTTATCGCGCAGCTCTTCTCCCCAGCCAGACGGCACAGAGCAGATTAACATGAATCACGAAAATGGATCTTGTTCTGCGATGGGAAACACATTGCACTCTGTGGTCTTTCTCCATATTCTGTTTGCTGTTAAGTAATCGGTCTCAAATTACAACATCCATTAAAATGAAAGGGTTGCATAGCTTTTCAGAGCCGATAGCTGCTGTATCTTAAAACAGCAATTATGAATTTTGAATTACATTTTTCTTTCAGTGGCACATTAATAGAATCATTTGAGGTCTGGTGTGTCAGGCGTAATGAATCAAAACTGATTAAACATTTTAATTTAGTTGCAGGTTTTTACCCAGATCATAGCGTGGCGTCAGAATGAATGAACAGAACTGTGCAGGATGCAGGATTTGTGGCTGTAATCACTGAGTTTACAGTAGATTTTGCTGCATTTCTATTCTGACGATGCCGTGGTCACTGTGCTGTTATCAATAAAATCCTGTTGTTTTGAAGGTTGTGGAAATCGCACCGGCTTTCCAGCTGGACCCCCATCTGAGAGACCGACTTCACGCTGACGCTGTGAGCCTGGCCAAACAGGTACGTCTGTGCTGGTGTTTTTTTGGTGGAGCCCAACCCATCAACTGCAAAGCTCTTGTGATTCCTGCTGTTTCTTTGCTTTTTTGTTTTATTTCTGTGTCGAACTGGCTTTTGCCCAGGGTTCAGGTTTACCCCACTATTCTACATCGAGCGGAAAGGACAGTTATTTTATAAAACAAAAATCCTCACTTAATCCCTCTTAAATTATTGAATCTCTGTTGAAATAATGTTAAATATTCATGTTGCTGTGCTCTGATGTTAATCCAGTTTATTCACATTTCCTCTTAAGTGTATTTCCTGTATTTCCCTCTAAAATGTCAATGTGTTCTCATGTGCAGTGTCACAGACTCGTGATCACTTGTTTAACAAAAAGTTGGCCGACTTGAGAAGTGGCCCGCTGAAACTAAAACAGCTATCCAAGCGAGGCCGTTCAAGTGCCAGGCTATAATTAGGAAGTCTGAGCAAATTCCCAATGCTGCTAATTTTTGTCTGTCTACAGTCGGTCTGCACAACAACAGGATTCTCCACGGGAATTTTAATGCGCTACTTACCTGCGATTCAAATGAGGACATTAGTGCGCTGGAAATGAAAATGCAATTTGAAAATGGGTGGAAATAGATGTCAACACTGCAGACGGTAAATGCAATCCTGGAAATGAATGTTTGAACAGTTTTTGAGTGCATTTCTGCGAAACAATTTAATGACTGTCACCACCAGTTGTGCACTCTGATTAGGTACAAAATGCAAAAAAAAAGGAAACATCCGCTGCAAAGTAAGGGCTCACCTTGTGTCTTCACCTCTTTTTCAAATCATTTATAATCCCAGCTGTCTGGCTTTAGTGTTGCTGAAAAGTTGGCTCGACTACGACAGCATCACTTAAAAGTCAAGCCTCATCTCTCAGAGGAGATTTCAAGTAATGGCCTTTTCAGGTAATGGCCCAGTTGAGGAATGGATAGAAGTGAAGAGAAAAGCGTGGAAGAGGAGGATGGAGACAAGGATGGTGATTTGCTAAAGAAAGAAATGACCTTGACTGATACTGATAGAGAAATGGTTATGTAAGCGAGGCAGAAACTTTTTTATGAGACTCATGATGTAACCTTGCTCCTCGAGTTGTGTGTTTCTGCAGTAATCAAATCGCAACATGACCCGGCATGTCTGCACAAAGTGACGGGCCGTGTCGTGTCTCCTCGCCAGCTTTTGTCCACAGAACTCGTCTCTACGTATAGATGAGAGTGATGTCGCTCTTTAAACAACAATGTGTGGATGACGCACATATAGCATACTGGAAAATAGAAAATAGTTTTGTTCTATCTGAAAGTTTAAAGAAGAGATAATGTTCCCCTCCCAGCACCTGCACAGCTCACTAATGAACACATACTGTATGCTGTTCATTGATTACTGTGTGTAAAAACAACAAGTTGTGGGATTTTGATGCTTTTTTCACAACGGAAGCTTTTGGGAAAAGTCTTTTTGGGCCCCATCGCGTCACGTGATGATGTAATTACATGGTTTGGTAACCGCAAATTCTGTCTTCAAAGCCTGCCGTGTCTTGCTGGGGGCCTGGTGTAAACACTGACGATCCCCTGGTCCCCGAGCTCCCAGTCTGAACGGCTAGCCGCAAGGCTAACTGAGCTAACTAGCTAACTGAGCGGATACTCTGGTGATATGCTGCTCCCTAGCTGCTCTGAGAATGAATTTGTCAGGTGGCCAGTTCTGGCATATTGGACCGCTTTTAATAAATGGTAAATTTATAGCTAATTAAACATTAATTAATAGTTAATTCACTGTTAACAACCAATAAAATCCTTTATAAATATGTAAGCAGGTATCAACTGTGTATAAACCTTCACAGTTGCTTAGTACATGATCTATAAAACAACCAGTGCTTACAGTAGAATTATTAATTATTAACTCAAGTTTAATTAACTATACATGTACCATTTATTAATGCTGGTTGTTATAAAGTATGAAGAAGATGTCATGCACACAGCTGAAGGATCAAACCTGCAGCATTTGCAGATTATCACCAGGGGTCTCACTTTCTCTCTGCCTCATCCTCCATTCATCTTCTTCCAAACAGCCCTCCTCTCCTCTTATCCCCCTCCCTCCGTCCTGTCGTTGCATTTCCCTGCTCCGGTGTGTGTTGTGATTGCATTTCACATTGTGCCGGTCCCCACAGTGAAGGCTTCCACTTCAGAGCTGAGCCCGGCTCTCACCGCAGGTATTGAAACCTGCTCCCTAAGCAGCGCTGAGGCTGAACTTTGCTACCTCGATGGCTGTTATTAATGCGTGTGTGTTTGTCGCAGCCCGTCTGTGTGTGTGAGACGGTGCAAGGCGACTTTTATTTTTAATGCGTTCCGTGGTCCTTATAGAATAGGAAGTGATGGAGATGGCACGTCTGTGCAGCACGTGTGCTATTGTCTGGACACAAACACACATTAGCAGGTATACATGCTCGTCTCCAGAGGCCAGTCTTCTGTATAATTCACTATTCGTGTGGAGACGCCGACTCCTTTCAGTGCTGCACTCAGACACCTCAATGCGTCCAGTTCAATTTGCACTGTAATTAGAGGCTTTTCATTTTAATCAGCAGCTCACTGAGACGTAGTGGCGCAGTGTTCCAGACATGAAGCGGCACACATACAGTGTAGGGTCTCCTGCTCACACCTGCACACCAGATCACACCACAAAAAGTCTCCCACACTTGTAAAAACACTCTGTGTAAACACAGAAAGAGATTTATAAATGGATTCACTGGATGATATACCATCACCACTATCCATCTATACACTCTCACATTTTTCTCCTCCTCCTGCACACACACACACGCTATTCCTCGCCTCTTATCTGGTCTTAATGGGGGCTCCATAGTGCCGGCGCTCCGTCCCCCTTCATCTCGCCGTCTTCACTGTATCGCCCATCTTCCATTATCAGGGGCGTCCATCTCGTCTTTCAGAGAAACGGCGCAGTCTTTGAACTCGCTGCAGGCCACGGCGTTTCTTCATAGAATGTCCTAGAGAACAAAGTTGCCTGGCAACACCGACTGCCACAGGAAGTTACTTCAGCTCTAGGTAGAAAGGGGTTTGAGCTCAGAGTGGATACCAAGCCAGAGCTCACCAGGAAATCAGAGATATTGTCAAATGGCCCGCTCTGTTGTTATGTGTTATCTGCTGCTCAAACAGCTGACTTGTGGACTTGTTTGTTGTTGTTTTTCCCTCCTCGGCGCTCCGATTGTCTGGCTGCCATGTCTTTGCTTTGTTGTCTCCTGTGTTTTCGGCGGATGGACCATGGCTGACATTTCTTTTCACCAACACATGGAATATCTCAGCCAGTCCTGATTAGTTCTATTAATGATGCATCTCACTTGAGCAGTGTGAGGATTCCCTAATCACACTGATTGGACCCACTGATTGGGCGCTTCATTGCTTGCTCATCCATCCATCCATCCATGTGCTGCATGTGATCATTTCCTGATTTTTCTGTTTTGAATATCTCTTTGATATCTCTTTTGCTGTGCAGCAGTTGTATTGGGTATTTACTTTTCTTGCATCCGCAGTGGGTCTAATAGGTTTGAAGTCTGGAGCTTGTTTAGCTTGTTGAGCGTTTAGCTTTTATGATAAATGAGCTTGAGTGCCTGGATCCAAGCTTAAATCCCCTGATCTCAACCATTAACTAGTTAGACGTGCTGTCTGAGTCACGCAATGTCTGTGCCCATACAACACACTGCACAGTCCTATGGTGGGCTTTTACGACGCAGACTGTAACACTGGAGATTAAATTTGACGTATCTCACTGCATTTACAAAGTGGTATCGACTGCCCCAAATGGACGTGTCAATAACGAGTGAAGAGCAGCGAGTTTAGACAGTCTGTTTGTTGCTGATCCTGGCAACTGCATAATTTATAAGGACAACGTCTGTATTTACTGTTGTCAACAGAGTGGTAATCATTTCTTTTTCGCTGAACTGCCCGAACATTTATGTCTTTTCCAGCGTCATTTAAGTTGAGATAAATCTTTATTAATGCCTGCAGTGAAATTCAAGAGATCGAGTCACATAAAGGCATGTGGTCAAAGGCTTCAGTGGTCCCCAAAGCTCCTGCATACTCTCTGTTCTTTTCATATCCTTTGGGTCGGCTTTGTTCCTTTCCTCTATCCATTTTAAAACCATCTCTCTTAGCGTTTGTTGAAACATGAATAGCCTCAAACTGGGAAATTGATTTTCTGGGTTTGAGTTCATAAATGTTGTCAAAAAGTAAGATCCAGAAGCATGGACTTCATAAAAATGCTACTGCTCAAACGTTGGCATCCAAACATGACTGGTCCTCTGAGCACTCTTGCCTCCCCATTAGTAAAAAAAAATAAAATAAACTTAGTTAAGATGTTTCTTAATTATCCCGTGGATAAGACAGAACACGCTACATTAGCTCAGGTTTTAGTTGTAGTTGTAGTTGGTTCTTGATCACAATAATACTGCCTCCAGCTCCTGATGGGAGCAGTTTTTTGTTCTGGGTGTCCGAGAGCCGGTTCTTGTCTAGACCCCAGAGGTGGGCACTGGCTCTGAACCAGGACCTGAACTTCCTTAGTGGAAAAGGGGCAATAGAGTACCAGTAAGTTCAGGTGAGGGTTTGCCAGCTCGTTACCTGACTGTAGTCCACTGACATATTATATTCTTCACATTTTTCAGAACGGATAGAACAGAGCAATCAATTCTTCTTTGCAAACTAGTCGCTTGGCATACATTTTGCAAATGTGACATGGTGACACAGCATGATGTCACAAAGTCACAGACCTGACGGCAGGACTGCTGGCGAGGCGTTTCAGGAGCAGCGTTTTCTGTGGGAGAGAGGAGCTTCAGTCGGTGCAGACTTTGACCTTTTTCACTTTGAAGATCTTGTATGCACACAGGAATCTTTATAAAGCACTGCAGGAAATTTGAAAATAAAAAAGCTTAATGGGTCATTTTGTGCACATAAAATGGAAAGGGCTGAAGTATAAAGTAGTATTTGGATGAGTTGGATCATTTGGTTGTTTATTCACCCCTCTATAGTAATTACACATACAGTATAATGGCAGTACATCACACAGAGGCCCTTTTTTATGCCCATATCAAAGAAATGGGTCTACAGAAGTGCTACATCTGTTTCCGACAATATGGTAGTGTGATAATGTCTCAGAGTTGGCTGCTGCTTTAAGCTTTTTATATTCTGCCCCACATTTAGTAATACGGCTGACCCCGCCTCAGGCTATTTCTATATATTTCTTTCTACTCTGCGCTGCGTCGTCTTTGCAGCACTTGAGGCGTTTTTGCTCTTTTTCCAGTGACTCTTGGAGCTGTCTTTATGTTGAAGTTTGGCAGCAGGTTCCTGCACTCTTTCCAAGCCTCTATATCATGATGGGGATTTGGCAGAGCTAGCTGCTGTGAAGGAGTCTAAGCAAAAGAGAAAAGTCGCTGATCCAAGATGATTAAGCTTTTAGAGCTGCTATAATGAATTTTGTTCCTTTGACGTCAGCAGATTGTACCGTGTGAGCCTGCTTCCAGCCACACTGGAGCGACTGGTTGGTTGTTACACACATCTCTGGCACTTAGTGTTTTAGTATGCACGTAAGCTCACCTTAGAAGTCTGCGGGCAACACAGCGATCTGTCTAATTAGCTTAACATTCGTCTCGGTGTGTGTGAGAGGGAAGTCAAGCAGGTGTGTGTTGGTTAGTCTAGTGTCATCGAGGCCTCACCGGCTGCCATTTTTGTTTCATGGCATATTTACCGTCTGCTGGAATTATGAATTCAATCCTGGCACTTCTGGAGCATTGACAATTAAGAAGGCTTTTTACTCAGTGTATGATGCACACAGTTGTGTTGGTGTTGTTGGGCAGTGGAGAGTGAAATGAACCTTTTCTTTTTGTAATAAATAAGCAGACAACACTGAAGCAGCGCTCTCTCTGCTCTGCTCGCCTCACGCGTGGAGGGAAAGAGGGCAGAACATTCTAATTTGCTGCTGTGTTTCAAGTGCGAGATGGAGAGAGGAAAATGGGAGATAAAGATTTGAATTCTGTGCGCGAGATGTTTTTTGAAGGGAAGCGTCGTATGTGGCTAAGTGTTCCAGAGGACGAGGGAGAGATAATTTGTTGTTTGTTGTTTGGTATTTTGCTTTGCGTCTGCCGGCTTGTTTTCCCACAGTCCCCCGAGAGAGCTGCTACTCAAAGGCACAAATGTCAGCAGCTCATCAGCACTCTCAACAAAGCAAGTGTGCATGTGTGGGATAGTACAGTGCTCTACATGCAGTCGCTCACCCAAACTGGTCCTCTGTTCAAACTACAGGCCGTGACCGTTTGTTTTGTTTTGTTTCTTGTCAGATAAGTTCTTTAAATGGATCAACATAAACAAGGTTGCCTGTCTTCCCCCCGCAGCCTCGTCATTTGTGCTGAAGATGTAAAGTTTTAAAAATGGGTCACCAAAAAGGCTTTTGTTTTTCCTGATACAGCTAGGCATTCTTTGCAAACATTACACAGACGGGAGTGAGTTGTGAATGTGTCGGGCTTTATTTTCAGCATCACGTTGATGCACATTGGGTGCTTTAGCAGGTTTCTGACGTATGTGGGACTGACGCAGATATGTTTTAACAGGCGTTCTACTGTTGGCTTCATACGACTACTGTCTTCCAGAATTCTGCCACAGTGATGAACAAAACAATCATTCTGGACCAGACAAACCTTTAATTCATTCACGATCATAGTAATGTTTTGCAATTTTTTTTTAATTGTTTTTTTTATTTTGTGGAAATGATTTTGCCTCATAAAAATGTTCAGTACGACCTTTTTAAAAAGCTGATTTCATTATGTTTCCAGACTGCGTTGTTTGTCCGAGTTCTGCTACAGACAGGTTGATTAAAAAGTACGAGGATGAAACCGACTGCTGTGAAAATAGAAAACTGTTCATTACTAAAAGTATGATGTATAAAGTTGCAATATGTATAAATTGTGTGCCTATTGTTTCCATATTCCAAATAAACAGGGTGCAGCATATCACCAGAGTGACTGCTTACTGTAGCTGCTGTTAGCTTGTAAGCTCATTTAACCTTGAAGCTAAACGTCTTATTAGCTGACTCTGGTTAGCATGCTAACTTCAATAGATATGCCATGATACAGAAGTCAAAAAATGGTTCTGTCCTCACATTCTGTTAATTATTCTTACATATTGCATTTTATAAAGAAGTTAGCGTTGGACAACATAATTGCTACATCCATGTAGATTTGCTTTCTTACTGCATTTGTTAAGTGTTTAATGTAAACTACAAGCCAACAGCTGTCGATTTGCTTCTTTCCTCATCTGCAGTTAAAGTTTCCCATGACCTTGAAGCACTTGCAGTGCGTAGACAAAGTGCTTTTTAAGCGAGTGAGGAAAGATGTTTGTTTGTCTCATAAAAGTGAGAGGGAATTTTGTGTGTGTTCGTCTGACTTGAATAATTGGCGTTTCAGTGACAGTAGTGTGAAGATGTCTGCAGCCTGACATCCCCTTTAATTGAATAACAGCACCTTCTGTGTGTGTTTGAGTCCTGACGACAGGTGCGTGTGTGTGTGTGTGTGTGTGAGAGACATAAAACGCTGCTTTTGAGTGTGTATCTGCCTGTGCCACCACCTTGTGTAGTGTTTCAGGCCTCTGTAAGGTGTGTTTGTGTGTTTACGCACGCACACCCGTCAATTCATCGAGGGTATTAAATGTGGAATTAGTTCTGCTGTCAATCACTATGGTGACGGTGAGTGAGGAGATGACACGCTCTCTCTCACACACACACACACACTTACTCTCTCACACACACACACACGCGTCTGTCCCTGGAGGTGGTCAGCGTACTGTAAACATTATTATGACTTACAGATCCATAAACAGCGGCCCGTATGTGTGAGTCTGCTTGTGTTCTGCACCCATCTTGACTTCAGAGATATTTTATTAGAGTATTTTAATATTCCATCAAGAAAAAACAGCATTTGAAAATTGAGTATACTAAAAAAAAAAAGGCTGTACCCTGTATCAGTTTTTCTTGTTTCCTTTTCTAATTCACTCATGTTCTGCCCCGTGTTTTTCTGTGTTTGACGGTATATCTTGACTTCTTTGGTTTCTACCTTGTTTCCTTCTGTCGTTCTTTGCACCTGACGCTCTCTTCTTTCACATTCTGTGGTCTCAAGTTTCAAAATCTGCCGACTTGTTTCTTTCCTCTCTGTCCTCTGAGTGGCTCACCTTGTTTGTTCTCTTGCATCTTCTATTTTCTCTGTGCTCTTTTAGTTACAGTTAATATTGGAAGGTCAGCAGTGCCGAGGTAGATATGTCGTTCTGTAGGCGGATCACATGGATGCAGACTCTCCCCTGATGACGATGCACTCAAAAGTCTGCTAACACCTCACTGGAGTCTGTGGACGGTGCTCGTTGCCACAAGTGCAACAAGTCGTATGCCTTAAAGGGCCGAAACACAAGACCTTCTGGAGTTGTTTTAAGTTTGGGTGCATTCATAAATTCATTGCAAAATGTGTTTTCATAAATTCACAGTTCCAGTGTTAGAACACTCGGAGCATCCTCTGTATGAAAGATATCTTTGATCATAATTAAATTTAAGTCCAAATGGAAAAATTTTAATTGACAAGTAAAAGATTATTTTACTAAGATAGTAGGAATTATCAGGCCATGATTAAAGTGAAAACTGATATTGAAAATGCAAATTTCTAAATGTAAAAACATGATTTG
The DNA here is from genome assembly GCA_963678695.2 of Diplodus puntazzo. Lineage (NCBI taxonomy): Eukaryota > Metazoa > Chordata > Actinopteri > Spariformes > Sparidae > Diplodus > Diplodus puntazzo. The sequence continues at coordinate 703,609 of OZ023170.1, forward strand.
AAATAAAAACAGTCAGATTTTAAAAGATGCAAAGGCTTAAATGGAAAATGCTCAAACCTTACGTATGAAATTGAAAATGTCAGCGGTGAGATGAGGGAAATGCCAAATGTGAAAATGATAATGGGGAATAAAAAAAGCTTAAATGGAAAAAACTAAATTTGTTTTGCATTTCAAAATCTGTCAAGGTGAAATAAATCTCTGCAATCTTTTCCCTTTTTAATAACTCTAGAGAGAGATTTGTCCCTCAGGCATCATCCATTCTTACATTAATACTTAATGCACTTGGCTAGCGAAAGTAACATTTCCACCAACACATATCACTTTAAAATAACATATCTGTAGTAAAAGTCACATATCAAATTTGTGGTACGTCCTTTCATGTTGAGTTGAATCGAATTAAATTGAGTTAGCCGATATTTAGCCGGATAATTTGAATAAATACACTCTGCTCCTCTCTGTTTGTTCTGATGCAGTTCATTTAATCTATGACCAGTGATGAACGCCTCAGTCAACAGAAAGCAGCGCCGCCCACTCGGCTCGATGGAAGCGGTCTTAAGGGAGAAGAAGCACAACAGCGTTAACAAAAATGAATGGAGTGTGTAAGATGACGGCTGTAACTACGCTACAAGCCAGTGCTGAATAAATATTGTAATGCAAGTCCAGTGATAAGCACCTGTGTGGGTGTGAGTGTGTGGAGAGGCAGATTCTGCTGTGCTGTGTGTTATGCCGGATGCATAAAGTAGTGCATGGGTCTAAGATGTCAGGGTGACATTGGCACTTGTGATTGGATGAGTTCTAATCTGAGCATCCGCGGCTTGTCTCCTCACGCCTGCAGAATCCTGGTTCCTGTGTGCTGCTGCATGTATGAAGCCCAGGAGTCGGCGCGATATTGAAATGGGTGTTGCTTTTTTTCCTTTTGTTGAATATAATGACAGCATATGCGAGTGCTTGTGGCTTTCTGGGGCATAGAAACCCTTTGGAAAGGAAGCCATCTGAGTCAAAGATGGTGAGGTGGTTGGAGGGATGGAGGTCATAGATGGAGGGAGTAAAGCAGAAAGCGGGGGGGCGCGCATGAATGGAGGGAGGAGAAAACGGAAGACGAACCTGCTGTTACTGAAGACTGAGAGTGTACTGAAACCAAGTGAGGTGGTCAGAGGATGCAGGGACTGAGACGGGAGGAAGTGAGGGGGAAGACAAAAGAGGGGAGGTATTGATTCTATCTGCCAGCTGGGGGGGGAACTCGATCCAACTGTGCTCGTCTGAAATTAGAGCCAAGGAAAAGGTGGAAGGATGGAGCTGGAGAGGATGGAGGAGAAAATGGTGGAAAGAGAGCAGCACGCACGCTTTGGCACCGCTCGTACCACAATGTGTAGCATTAACACTAAAGAACAGTGAGATGTGTATGCTTATGAATAATGAATGTTCACAGCAGTGGTCGGCTCAGACGCTCCATAACTGGGCCGTTCGTTGTGTCAGAGCAGCGGAGCCAAGTGATTTTGAAATGGCGATAAAAGAAGCGGAGATGCAGCTAATTAATGCACGTGAGATCAAAACTAGCAATCAAAACATTTGCCTCCAAACAGATCGCCTGAACAGCCAAAACCCATCAGATGCCAAACGGAGACGTAAGCGAATTGTCTAAATCAGCCACAGAATGATAAACACTGAAGGCTAAAGTGGCTCTAAAGCCAGTCATGGGTCAAGTGATTGGGATAATTTAGAGCAAACGGGTGATTTCAGTAAAGACGGGCAACAAAACAAGCCATGTGCTTAAAACAGGAAACGCTTGTTGTTCCCTTTTCAAAGCAGACATTTTGATTTGTCCACCAACAATGGCTGCATTTAAGCCAGATCCAGGGTCCTGATATCCTGAATGGTGGCTCATCGGCCTGGTTTAGTGGGACACCCTTTGTTGATGTAACGAGCTTTTAACACAAAATCAATCTTGTTCTGCCAGTTTAAGAGCAGGTGGGAGATGGTTTATATTCTCTTGGGTTTGAGGTGGCAAACTGATCAACATGCACCCCCTTTAGATCAGCCATCCTCCCTCTTCATCCTGTAGTAGCAGCGAGAATACAGAGCAGAGGAGTTGTTCAGTTAGTCTTCACCGCCTGACTCACCGATCCTTTATCTGTTTGTGCGAGTGCGTATCGATGACCCCGACCACGGCTGTGAACTATCGATAGCCTAACTGAGCTGCGCATTGAAATATCCACGCTGCTGAAGAAGCAGACAGATTTGTAAATTTGTGTTTTTGAGTCAAATAAAGTTGAAGTCAAATAACTTTTTATTTAACGATTACACAAGTTGTACAACGTATTGCGAGTCTCGCTGAAAAAGTTTTGGGGATTTCTGTTTTCGTGTCTGCCGTTCTATCGCTGTAGTCGAGCCGCGGATGCGAGACGTAAACTTTAATTATGAAAGCTTGAAAGGATAAAGCAGAAGGAGCTCGGCCTTCCGCTGCATCGCTGTACAGACTGCTGGATTCGCCTGCTGCATGAACATATTGCGAGGTCTGATATTTGAGCTCTGTGACCCACAGTTTGACATTAAACTCCGCAGTCAGGAAGTCCAGTGCATTTTGTTAATCTCTAATTGGATTAACGAGTGACAGCCGCTGCCAAAAAGACATTAGTCCCTGACTACTGAAGGCCGTGCTGGGCTACTTTTTTGGCAGAAGCTTGTAAATTACACTTGAGAGTCTAATGAAATCATCAGTGTCGCATTGGGGTGTTGATTCCCCGTCAGGCCTCATTTTGCCACACTGACGAGCTTCCACTACATTACTCCTTATTTAGCATGCTAACGACGTACAGTACATCTAAATGATCTAAATGAGTCTACTGTAGTGCACGAGTGTCTCGCTTCCTGCCAGCTCCACCGTCCTCAGAGGACAGAAAAGAACAAATCTTCTGACGCGGGCGTGAGAACTGTTAGCCATGTTGTGCTGCCTCACGCAGTAAAACACGGAGATTAAAAGAGAGAGGGAGAATTTTGCTGTGGGGAAATTAGAGAGGGAACACAGGGAAAGCTTCTTTTGCCTGAAGGAGCAGTCCACAGGAGAACGTTCTCCCCGTTCTGCTGCTCACAAAGCCCGAGCACTGAGAGGATGCTGTGAAACAACGCTCATGTGGATGAAAGGAAGAGATGAACGGGAGATGCCCTTCCTCTCCCTCCCTTTGCTCTCTACTGCTGCTTTTAACTTGTATAAGAAAGCTCAGTCTGTTTAATGAAACTGGAGTGGACACACACACACACACACACACACACACACACACACACACACACACACACACACACACACACACACACACACACACACACACACACTCACACACACTGTACATCAGGCAATAACAGACTCACTGGCATCAGCAGTTTTCCCTATTTAGTGAAGCTCCCTGTGGGATAATGTGTACAAGACTTCAGTCAACTCACCTCACCAACTTTTCTCTCTTCACCTCCGTCTCATTCTTCCTCCCGAGTTAAATTGTGCGCTTTGCCTTATTTCTCTCCTCGAGCTTTCTGTCTGTGTTTGGATTGTTTTATTTCCAGTGCAGAGAAGATGCTTTGCTGCGTTTTCTTCCATAAAAAGCAATTTACATTAAGATTCACTGTAGACCAGCAATTGGTGCCATCATGCTCTGTAGAACACATTTGCAGATGTAATATAATGTGTGTGATGTGAGAGTGAAGTAATTAGCTGTGGTTTTAATTATTTATTTGGTGAGTGAAGCATATAGGGATGAAATTGGTGTGAAACACTGTAAAGGATTTAAATTCTGACCCATATTTTTTCCACCAACTTTCTGTGGAATCTTATTGTTTAATCACAATTGACTTTTACTCAGCAAATGTGATGAATTATTGTTTTGTTTTCATAAATATTTAAAGCATGTGACACTCGCTAACCTGTATTAGTACCCATATAAAATCTTAACTGTCGTGATTACCACCAATATGCTAACTGTGCGTTGCCATGAGTAACCAAATAATCAATCACAGAAATATAAATGAAACGTGCAGCTGATTAATATTCAGTATAAGACCTCTAACGCGGTGGACGTTAATCTGATTAGTCCAGGCTCACAAGTGTTCACGATACGATGCATTGATCAGTAAATGTTCTGTGCACGTAAATAGCCAATCAGTGATTATTTACATGGAACATTTTATTGATTGCTGTATTGATCGTGAACAGTTCAAAGCATGGGCTAATTAGATTACCGTTTCTCTCATTAGAGGTCATACACAGCGAGAACATGCACATGATAAAGATGTCTGCTGTGTTGTGTTCTAGGTGTGTGTATTTACCGGATGTTATCGCTCTCTGTGTTCAGTCTCTCAATCAGTCAAGTCATGAAGTGAAATAGAACACTGCGTCGTTATCAGGGCAGTGCTTTATATATTTAACATCAGGAACCCTCGCTCTGATATCCGAGGAGGGGAACCGAGTGCAACAATTCAATGCTGGATGATTTCAGGCGTCCTGTTGCATCTAAGGAGGTGAATGCATGAGTTAGCTAGCGAGTTCCCAAGACAACAGCAGACTAGTAGAGGTTGTTCTGTACTTGTTATAGAGAGAATGACCATAATTCATTCAAACAACTTGAGTTTTTTAATAAACCTTGCTTGAAATGTTCCCTGTCTGTCAATCCAACAACAATCGTGCACACACAGGGGTAGGACTGAATCTTTTATTTTCTTCCCCCCTGTGTACATACAGTCTGTCCATTACCATGACAAACCATCAACCTAGACTCTAAGCTGGTGTGTGCATGTCAGTGTAAAACACATTCCCGGCTGTCGAAGGGTTAAAAAGGATGCTCATAAAGAACAAAGCTCGTCACACAGTGGACCAAAAACTGATGCAAATTTAAGCATATGTTGGTGCATCGGCCCCCGCACACAGCAGGCACTGCATTCTATATTGATGTGTTTGCCTTATAGGCACACAACAACATGCATTAAGTGTAAGATGCACATGGATGCTTGTGCACATAGAGGATGCATTACTGTGGCATACACTCACAGTTGCATATTCTCACATGGAAATGCGCACAGTCGCACACAAACATGCATAATTAGGAACAAACGCACAAACACAAGACCGTCTCTCGTCTTTGCTTTTTTTGTTTTTTTCCCACTCTTGTCGTCTTTTCTCCTCGTGTCCTCTCCTTTCTCTCTCTCTCTCTCTCTCTCCCTCTCTCCACTTCCTCGCTCCCTCCGGCTGTGTCAAATGCTGCAGTGTGGGTGTCGTCGCATAGAGTGCAGCCAAATCTCAGTCTGACACACACACACACACACACACACACACCAAAGCGTATGCGGACGCATGCACACAGCTGCAGTGTTATGAAGTAAGAAAACCCATTTCTGCCCTGACTACCTTTTTGGACGGAGCGAGGAGGGGCGGAGGAAAGGAGTGAGATGGAGGGAGGGGGAGTGAGGAAGCCGTGGCGAGAGCAAAAGAAGAAGAAGGAGAAAAATAGCATTTGGCCTGATTTTGGGTACAAGTTACTAACAATGCATCTCCTCTGAGAATAGACTCTGATCTGTTTGTGTGTCTGTAATTCAGCACCTCTGTGTGCACAGGCAAGCATTAATCTTTGTTTGCAGGCGTGCGTGTGTGTGTGCTGTCATTGCTTTATGTGTGTATAGGCATGGATGTGCCCGCTTCTGACCAGCTGTGTGTGTTGTGCTTTGCTCTTTGATCATTAGGCAGCTGCATTCACTCCTTCTCATCATTTCATAGACAACAAGCTCATTATGCTTCCATTAACTGCTGACAGAGGGAAGGGTGAACGAGGGCAGAGCGCGAGACAGAAGGGACTGAGCTGGAGAAATCGAGGCGAAGTGGAAGAGAGCAGGGGGGAGGGAGACATGACGAGCCGACTCACTGAAAAATGAAGAATAATGCCTAATATTAAGAAAGATTTGGAAGAGGGATGAGCGGAGAATAGGAGAGGGTGAAGGAGGTGAGAGATTTGAGATCAGGGAGGAGTGGCGGTGAAAGGGGAAGCCTTAAAATGTAGCAGGGTGTGTAAGCAAGATGTGAATAGACGGATTTGTGAAAAGTGGGTGCAGTCCGATGGAGGGGTAATGGGGAAACTTTCAGAATAAGGCAGTCGTGACATTTTGACCGCCGGCGTGTGAGCTTATTTGAATTCAGCACACACTCATCTTTTTATGGGATATACAGTTTCCACTTCTCAGCAAGTCTCAAGGCCTTTGCATTTTTCTTTGCATACGGCAAATATGATTGGGAATGATTGCTTTCAGAACTGAACTAAGCACAGATTATTGACGGATAGAGCGATCACAGACTTGAGTTAAATGGCCTCTGCATTACTGAGTCCACTCATGGAGTTCATCCCTGAACATTTCAGGGATTTCTAGGAAATCTGCAGGCTGGCTGTGAACATTGTCGGGACTGGCATGTAAACGGTTATGTCCATCTGATGAAGACCGACTTTTTCACTGTCATTAAGAATGACTTTGATCAGAAACTTCAGACAGATCCTAGCCCGCCATGTTGCTATAAACAATAACCAGCAGATGCACAGCTGCAACTGTTTTGGATCTTGTCTTGGTCAGGATTAAATAGGGGACTTTCAGTTATACGAGAGGTTTTGGAACTGGATCCAATTTCAATAAAATGCTTTCACATCCCAACAATAAACGGTCCACTGAGTCCACTGTGGCAACGAACAGCAATCACACAGTTATGTGTCAATATCTGCCCAAAGTTTGATGAAGCCTTCTAACACTTGCCTCAAGCAGCTACTCGCCACTCCAGAACCAGTAAGATTGTAGCTGCAAAACCCGAAATTGCATATATAAAAGTTGCATTTCTTATGTATTTAACTTGCATTTCGAGAGAGGGAAAATGTGTAACTTATTCTTTTTAAAGCTCCACCGTCTTTCTTTTAATGCCTAGAGTCAGAATCTAAATGCTGATTGTTCTTTTCACTTCTACAGAGAAGTGTTTGTAATCCCATTAGCATGTGTGTGTTACTCGGGGTACCTGCAGTGTAGCAAAGCTGTAAGTTTTGTAACTGGATGACAAAACTTGAATTTAGATATAACCTCACACTATTGGGGCAGCAATAGCGGCATTTTACCTCGGGAAAATTGGTCGTAGACGGCATGAAAGCGGCCCTCATTTTAAAAATTGAGAGGTGGCAGACTGAATAGATTGAAGGATGGAGACTGAGGCCAGCAGACGGAGATGGAGAGAAGTCTTGTGCAGTAAAAGAGCAGAGAATAAGAAAGACACTTATAAAACGTTATGGTCTCATATATCGCAAAGTCAGAGACGGGGAAGAAAAATGGAAGGTAGATCTTTGGTACAAGTTTGAGGCAGTAAAACTTGACATCTGAGCGTTACTTTGGAGTTGTCTTTGCTTTTAACTGGTTTCTTCTGTTTTCTGTTGCATCCTAACCTGTTGGATTTTAAAACAAACAAACCACAGGCGAGTGTCTGTGATCAGGAAATGAGTCGGACCTTTTTTCATACGTACCCCATAGAGTTAAAGGTGCAATATGTAGAAATCAGCCATCTGTAGAGCATCAGCAGCATGGACTGGGAGCTCTGAACAGCTGGTTAGCATTGGTTAGCATGACGGTGTTGGGCCAGGCTAGGTGGTTAGCATGCTGTCTTCAGTAAATATCCATTACATAACATTACATAAAATTCATGGCATCAAAATTCTTATTTCTTTACTTTCTGTTGATTTTTTTTGTTAATTTTTTACTGCAACTGGCACCTTTAGTGTATTTTGAAGCTGAAAAGAATGGCCACATGTTGAGTTAATACTCCAAACCAATAGGGGGCAGCATGTTACCAGAGTAACCGCTAACTGCTGCCAACTATAAGTGGTTAGCTCAGTTAGCCATGCAGCTACCGTTCCTATTTGCTGATTCTAGGAGTTGAGGCACCGGGAGAGTGCTGGTGGTGTTTGTTTTCAGACTATCACCTCCCAAGGTTCCCAACCAGGCTAGCTGGTTAGCATGCTAGCTAAAGTAGATTTCTCCGCAACACAATACATAAACGTCCCTGATAGATATTCAGAACTCGTATTTCTTAAGATTCTTTTAATCGTTTGTTAGAATTCTTGCATATTGCACCTTTTTAATGTCTCAAGGCGTTGAGAAAACTGCTTATTTTCAACCTTTCTGGCTCAGTTGCAGGGATATAAAGCATGTGGAAGTCAGCTGTCAGTGACATTTCATAAAAGGCCAAAGTTAAAGACAGGAGATTTCTGCAGGATACTGAGATAAAAAGCTTGAAGGCAAAAGAGATGGATGGACTGGTAAAAATGATGAGGCCAAGCAGGCTGGGAAAAGTAGAGAAAATAAGACAACATGTGGACACACACACACACACACACACACACACACACACACACACACACACACACACACACACACACACACACACACACACACACACACACACACACACACACACACACACACACACACACACACACACACACACACACACACACACACACACACACAAACACACACACACACACACAAACACACCATACTGCACTTTATTTTATAGTGTCATAAAATGCTAGAGTTTGGGTCGCCGTGCTGACAGCAGATCAGCCCAGAGAAACTTCATCTGAAGCGTGCAGCGTTATTTTGAGACGAGTCTTCCTCTCAGTCTGTCCCTTCAGTACACCTAAAGTTATGGCAGCACTTTGCACTGTGATGTCTCTTTTTTTGTATTTAATTGATAGAAAGCATCAGATTTTACGAGCCCACATTGCAGCACGTCCGCGCGTGGACTGTAAATTCCTGTTAGTTGTCTTCTGTGGCTGTACTGATTTAAAATGTGTCTGTATTGCCTTTCTTCTCTCTCCCTCTCCATCCTCTGGCTTCTGTGTGAGCACTTTATGGCTGCATTGCTCTCAGACTATGTACCACTCCCATTACACTGCTGGCTGATGACCTTACAGCTTCCATTTGGTTCACAGGATCTCTCCGTAATGTGAGAGAAATCGACTGATCGATTCTGTTTCTTTTGTGTCCACACGGTTGTTGATGTGTCACGACTGCGAAATCACATTGAAACAGTTTTTATTGCTACAGAATGGCTGATTTGTTTGTCACACAAATAGCTACTCGAGAGCACAGAAATGATGCAGATGGAACACACAACATTGTTTATTGCAAATCTCCATCAGTGCATGTAAAATTCATTTTCATGGCCTTTTTCTCTGATGTTCTCTGCCAGGGTTCATTTTGCAGGTCTGCAGCGACCATCACAACAGAACAGTGATCGGGTCTCGAGTCCACTTTCAATTTTATCCCAGAATTCTGCATGTTTGATGTAAACAGTGAAGCTGCTGCAAATCCTCAAGATGTCCACTGGCCTGTTTGGAGTCCTTGAAAGCTCTGTGCTGTGATTGGCTTTGAATAACGGCCCTCTCATTTGCATAATGAAGATGGAATGGACAAAGAAATTTAAATGGAAATTACATAAATAAATACATTTGTGGAAATAAATGGAGGGAAAATGCAAAGGGAGAGCAATAACAAAATAAATACATTTAAAAGTGAATACATTAATTAATGAAATGGAAATTAAAACAAATTCCAATTTATGTCACATTTTTATAACTTAATTCTGCCTTATTTGTTGTGATTCGGTGCATTTAATGGGTTATTGATTTACTAATGGATTAATTCATTTGTTTATTTTATATATTCATGATTCTGGTTGTTTCAGTCGTCCGTGCATTGGGACCAGCAATCGCCAATACAAACTGTGCAACCTAGTAAGAATTTATCAGAGCGCTCTCAGCAAACAGGGCACATTGTGAAGCACTAACGTGACTGAGTGTGAATGAATTCTTGTAATTCTGGGACTCTGACTGGCCTTCGTTTCCTTTGGCCTGTGTTTCTGTCACCTGCATTCATAATGGTCCTAAAGAGACGTGTGTTTAACCGTTCAACACAATAGTAATCTGAACTGGACGCTGTTGCATCAAAGTGAAGGCGAAAGCAAGAAAAGTTGAACATGCACGGCGATAAATGCATTTCCTGTTTGCCTTAAGTGCAGTTTAACATATTTCTACCTTAATTATAAACTCTTTTGCGTGGATAAAAATCAGTCTAATGAAAATACAGTGAATGTGCCAAGATTAATGCCTCAAGTGAGGTTTAGTTTTATTAAAAACACAACTGCACTCAGTCTGCCTCCTGATTCTTTCATCTACGTGCACGACATTATGAATATCCATGAAAATGCTTTGCATACAGCATGTGATCAAACAGGAATCAAACAGGCCACTTAGTGTTTTGCCTCACGATGTTTGTGCGCTGTTGAACTTGGAAACGTTGGCAGTGGAATGAAATGAATGTGTGCTGGGAGGCATGCAGGTAGCGATTGTTATTAAAGTTAACACACATTAATGTGTAAAATTTTATGGCAGAAATGGATTACAATATTCATGATTATGTTTTAATTAGTGTGCAATCACCTGAATTTAAGAATCATGTTTCTGTTACCTTGGTGTGTCTTTGCTTACCACTGTAAAGAAAAGTTTCAGCTCTGACTTTTATCTCCGAATTCTGAGAAAGAGAATTGTTAAAGATATGTTTATTTTTTAGAGTGTGTCTCTAATCCTGTTCTGTATGTTACTATATCGCCATCACAGATTGTTCAGCATCATAACTACTCATGAATGACGTCAACATGCTGGACGGGCATGAATGTGACCGTGTTGCACGCTGAAACTAAATGTTGCAGGAAAGACAAAAGTGGTTTTAAATCCCATTTAGGCAAAAGTGTGTTTTGATCTTAAGTTGATTACAAAAATAACATATTTAATTTTCCTCTGCAATGTGCCAACACAACACCAGGTACCATTAAATGGTAAAATAAGATCCACCACTGATGCAGACGCCACATGTGGCCTCAGCGTTGTGGCTCTTTGCGTATCAGCTCTGACACGTCTCAACAAAGTGCGACATTTATGTAAAGTACACTTGTGTCTCAGTATTGATCGAGGCAGCAGTCTGAAAAGTGTTGTTACTCTACGCTGTCATGTTTGTCTGCAGTTTAGTGACGTGACATCATGTTAGTGTACGTGTGCAGCTTTAAACCTTTTTCAACTCTGCAGCTTCTCGTGTCCCTTCTTTCATCACTCTTACATCACACGTCTCAGTCATGATTCATCGCCCGGCCGGTTACTAACAGCCTGTTAGGCTGTCTTGCTGTAAATCCACAGGTGCTTTGATTTTGCTTATAGCTTCTCTTCAGTAGATTATTCTCTATTGATCTCAGTGTCTGCCTCTCAATCTTTTTGCTCCATCCAGTTTCCATCGCGTCGTCTGTGTTCGCTGTCCAGACATCTGCTCCATTCATCATCCACCATCCCTCATCACTTCCATCCTTTTTTTCTGTCTCTGCCCCGTCTTTGCGCCGCTCTTCTACCATCTGTCCATCTGTGACCTCTCAGCCCACAGTCTCTCCTGACAGCCTTTCTTTTTGTATTAAAAATTTCCTTACATTTTTTTATTTATTTTTTTGTTGAAAAGACTTTGAAAAGACTGGACACAAACGTAAAGGGGGAGAAAGAGGAGAGTGATGAAAGTGGAGCAAAGGACAACTGCCACATACTGAGAGACGACGGTCATACGGGGGAAAAAAGCTTTTTTGACTTGTAGCCATGTAGAGGAAGAGAAAAGATGAAGGGAGAGGAGCTAAGGGAAGGATCAGATAACTGTGAACAGGGGGAGGGTGCAGGAGAAATGAATAGCTTTCACTTCAGAAAGAAGTGGATTATTTGTAGAATATAGTTTTTTTTATGAAGGAGTCTGGTAGGAGTAGTAGTTTATTATTCCTGGTGCGAGTGGCACGACTCTATTTGATGGATTGCTATGAACTTTTGTGCAGATATTTATGGTGTGCAGAGGATGAACACTAATGTCTTTGCTGATTTCCTTACTTTTCCTCTAGAACCACTGTAAAGTTTGCATTTCTACCAAATTCAGTTCATCTAATAGTTATTGAAAAGTCCAGTTCAGAGGTTTGCCAGAGGTGGTGAGATTTTGTTGCTGGCACTAGATTTGAGTCGGTGAGCCGACGCCGAGCTGTTGGAATGTATTCAATGAAACGAAGCAGTGAATATGCAGTGTGGGATGAGTGGTGGTCAAGACCTAAACGCAGTTACAGATGGAGAGTGTTGTTGATTAACGTAGTTTTGATGCTTTCATGGAACAGAATAAACATCTCATCAGTAAATTAGCGGTGTGTCTTTTTGTCTTTTGCTTGCTCATTGCACATTTGAACAACATGCATTTAACGCTATAGTTTTTTGCTAAACAAAATCTGTGTCCTTCTGTATCAGGGTTGTCACAGTTTGCGCGATTAACGGGTCAAATCGGTAGGTCAGATCAGGCAGGACGGAGACTTGTGCTTGGATCAGCGTGGACCCAAATGCAAACATGAATTTGTCCCCCCAGGAGTGTTTTATGACTACATACTAGCAAACCCGACGTTGCTGTCAGTTTGCTTTTTTTCTGTGTTTCTTGCATAATGTTGGCATGCCAACACTCCAATACCTTATACCTGCTCTCACCGAGCAAACATCAGCATGGTCTTTGATGTTGGCATTAAACCTGCCGTGTGGAGCTTGGAGCTCGTAGTTTCTGTCGCCGGCGCCCTCTCATACTACGGCAAACCCGTCTTTGCTGGTTGACATAAAACGCATCACTACCAGCGCAGGAAAGTTCCCACAAACCCCCCCAGATTTAAAACCTTACCTGACAATGAGAGACTAAATCAGCAGTGTGTGAACTCGTTGGGAAACAGAGCAGCATGATCAAGATCTTGCTCATTTCAAAATTCTGGTCAGATCCGAAAAATAAAAGAGGATTCAGACTTTATCCTATAAGAATGACTTGGCACCCTCGCTTCTTTCTTCATTAGTATGTGTGCTGTAGTTTAGACTGTTTTTGACAGCTTATTCAGCGTGGAGAAGAGGAAAGATCCTCAGAATTTAAATATCACACAAGGCCACCGTCGCAACAGCACTTTGAGCAAAGCCCGGGTGTTCAGGTCCCAAACGGAGAACCTGTTAAGGGAGCATTATGTAATACTAATGACCACAAGCAGCAAGCACTCACACATCGGGTAATTTGGGCATCAATTCAGGAGGGAGTCCTATCCCGACTCCATACTCCACAAGAATTAACGACAAAATAAGTGAAATTTCCAATTACAGGAACCTCTTGAGTAAAACCTCTCCCATGAGACTAGTAATAAGTTTCAATTTATAGTTATTTCATCCGTCCTGTTCTGAAAGCCTTTGTATCCTTCGTACGTTTCCTCAAGTGTTTTTGTTTTCCTGCTACAAATTTGATGAGCGGGCATGTTGTCCTCTTTATGTCGAGCAAATAACTTTGCATCACAACGAGGCTGCGAGTGTCAGAAAACAGGAGATGGAAAAAGAAGGGATGGTGACCTGAATCTTAATGACAGCGGGTGGGAGTTGAAGGAGAAAGCAATAAGAGATGGACTGGAGAAAAGCTGGAATGACGGGATGAGTCCGTGAATCGGTAAATGGATGGAGGGATTCCGGTCAAGCTCCTTCCATTACAGCTGAGATGAAAATAAACGCCTGAGTGCATAAAGGACTGTGTGTGTGTGTGTGTGTGTGTGTGTGTGCGTGGGCGCGGGCAGGCCTGTGCTCATTATAATCAGTAGTTTTGTGTGCCTTTGGGCAGGAATGTGATACGCGTGCATTTCCGTGTGTGTTTTTCTGGGTTGTGTACTTTGTGTGCTCGGGTGGGTGAGCACCGCTGCTTTGGCAGCTGCCTGCAGCAGAAGGATTAGAGAGGTGGCACTGCTGAAACGGAGCTGAGCTATTTGTGAGAGCGCGCTAGTGTTTGTGTTCCTCTGCGGTTGTATCGCCGATGAATCGGATCAGAGTTTTGTGTGTGCCGTGAGTCTGAAAGGGAATTGGATCAGATTACAGGAAATCCTGGCACCGGATTAACTCCAATCCTCACAAGAGGGGAAAGAAAGGGGAAGAAGAAGTGTCGGCGATGTTTAGATGGGAGGAGGGAGGAGAGAGATGAACTGTGGGATCTGGTTATGTAATGACTGCAGGGCTAATGTGACTGTGTGCCTCTAAAGTTGCTGTGTGTAGAACCTTTTTTAAGACAGCTTTTCATTATCAGGCTGTCATTCCCCTAATGTATTATACAAAGAGTAAAACAGGTCTATATGATGATCCTTTATTTGGTGACAGTGATGTGAGTGTAGCTGTTTTCAAAGTGAAGGCCACATTTGTGATAAAGTGTTGCTGTAGCCTGCCGTGCCTCCTCCCTCTGCCTTCTTCTGACTGTGTGCAGTTGTCTCTTGGGTTTTTAGTGAAAATGAAGATGTAGCGACGCCCCCCTCCCCATCTGTGTTTTACTCATTCCACCCTTTGGCAATGCCGGAAGCTTTGCCTTTACGTATTTTCTTTCGGTGCCGTAGAGAAACCCAGCGAGCTCCCTGAAGGATGGGTTCAGGAGTCTGTCTTTCTCACTGTACATATGGGTGTGTGAGTATTTTATAGTATTATTGATTGCTCTAATTATTCCTCCTTTCCAAATGGATTATAAATGGAGCTTGGTCTTTTTTTTTTTTTTTACTTCAGTTAGCTGGTTTTAATCTAGATTTAATAAAACACACTAACACTTTTAGATCCTTTCTGTTTAACTCCAAGCCCATTAGCTCCTATAGAAGTGTACATTTATATTAGATTTATATATGTATTATATATTAGTTTTACAAATGCATAATTTGATTAAAAAGGCTGAGCCACTTTCTAAAACAGCTGCAGTTTTTAGCTAAATTAAGAGGATTGCTTGGAAAGACGCTGCCTTTAAAAGGAGTTGAAATATAACTGTAACCGCTCCCAAATGTCCAGGCGTCCTTCATGTTGGTGTGGATGTCAGATTAGATGGAGCTCAGACTCAGCGGGCATGGTGAGGGTGGAGGAGGTTGTTTTTAACCTGCGTTCTGAACTAATTTGACGAGACTGTAACCATTTAACGGGTCAGTACCATCGATTGTACGATTGATTTGTTTTGTTCCCTCTGCTGCGTGGTGCGCGTCACACATAAAGCACCACATCACTCTGACTGCCCCCCTGGCAATTTGTGACCCAGCATGCACTGCAGTCTGGCTGGTGGACGTCGGGCACAGGGGTCCGGATTAATCGCCGTTATATATGCTGCACTTTGAATCATCGATAGTGCTGTCTCACAGATTTTGCATGTAGTGACAGCCGTCTGGCAGCAGCAACCTTGAGGGGAAACCATTTTTCCTTTTCTTTTAGGCAGTGAGAGTGTTGACCCATGACCACTCTGGGATTTTTGTGTGTGTGTGTGCACGGTGGTACTTGAAGTAGAATTTGTACTGTTTTCAAAGCAGCATTGTCTGCTCGATTGAATTGAAAATCTGTGGAAAAAACTGTTGAAAGCCTCTCTATTCCTCCCCTCCATGACTAATCCAAGCCAGGTTTTTAGTATTGTAGTTGCTTGTGTCTGTACTTTTGAGTTCAAAGACAAAAAGGATTGTTATGCTTAGCACCAACCCTCATCTGCTAGGATTCTTTGCCTGTGTGTCCTTGCAGGAACGGATCTGCAGTCGAATGAAAACACTTCTGAACTCATGCAGACTTCATCAGAGCGAACATGACCCAATATTTTGCTGCCAGGAACCAAAAAAAAAAAAGCTGTTTCATTATTAGCAGTGTGCAGCACTCCCTGGTGCTCTAAACTTCTTGAGGGGTTGAGGTTTCTGTGGTTTAAAAGGAGTATTTTATAATGTACAAAGGGAAATATCCGATGTTATATTATGAAACAAGTGGGTGGCACACTTTTACTTGATGGATCTTTTATTCTGCACCGACACAGATGGACACACATGCCACTCAGCAATCACAATTTGCTGAATCAGGCACACTGTGGTGCCAAAAGCCGACAGGGAGCACATTGGTAGCGTTCCTACACTTACAAGGGTTGGTGCAACGTAAATCCCAAGCATCACGCTGCTTAGGCAAAGAAGATAAGGATTAGACAATGTGCTGTGCCAGCACAAAACATGACTACGCACACACAAAAACACTCATGCAAACAGAAGAGCTCCTCTCAAACTGCTTTCTTAAATCTGTTAAGGGTTACAGAAAACAATAAAAAGTAGCCCTCAGCAGTGAACTTCCTGCACAAACTCTTTAATTCAAATGAACTCTGTCCCTTTGTTTTCACTCAAACATAAAGTCGGGTCAGAAGTCTAAGACCACCAGTCAACAAACTTTTGTCTTGCCTTTTATTTTCAGGTCAGCTGAGCAATCTCAGTGGAAAGTTGAATATTTTATCAATTTTAATGAATTTCACAATATCTTGGTTATTGAGACGTCTCCCTTTGCAAGAACTGCTTGAAGACCGAAGAACACCAAGGAGTCCCGACTGTCCTGGATTTTACTCTCTACTTACCGATCTTCAACCCCATTGAACATTAACTATAGTGGCAGTTGAAGACTGAGAAAGCAGTCGGTCTTTGGTCTTCCAGTAGAAGCTTTGTTGAAAACTGTCGAGTCAATGAGGGATAGCATCAGTCCTCAGGATTTGCACAAACTTGCGGAGTCCATGCCAGCTCGAGTGCAGCCCGTCATTGAAGCAAAGGGGAACCAGAGGTGCATAGAAGGGTCTTCAGTTCAGACCTGAACCAGAAGATACAGCCAGTGTTGCCACTGTGAGGCAAGATCCTGTCTTGCCGTCAATGATGCTGAAATTCTCTGACTGCTTGAAGGTCACCTCTGCAGTTTGGTGCAAACTAAACAGCACCAGAGTTTGGCATTAATCCAAGGCCACACACATCCCCTCCCCACCTCCCCCCGCGCACCAGGGAAACTGTAGTGTGTTTCAGCTGAGAGGTGCTCAGACAGTCGGCCGCTCGGGTAAACTAAAGCTACTGAGTCATCTGGCCTTGTAAGATAATTATTTTCCAGGTTGATAATTATCGCAAGTGTGTGGCCATGAAGGGATGCAGTGGTCAGCAGCAGCATTTTCAGCCCTAGTATATTCCAAGAAAACGGTCCACTACATCATCTGCTACCGTCCTTTATGAAGGGCTGCAAAGAGTCATCGATTTAACGTATGCCCTGTTTTGACCTTGGCATCAGCAACAACAGGGACTACAATAGGATTTTTAAGATCAAAGTTGAGTTTTTCTTTCTCGAGTCAACGGGCTCCTTGTGATTGTGCTCCTGCTGCTCTTGCGGACAGGAGACATGAGTGAAATCTGTCTCGCAGTCGCTGAAAAGTACATCAAACTGTTTTTCCCAAGAGTCTTGTACTTTGTGTGGCCCTCTGCTGTACTAACCTCCACGCTTGACGTTCTCTTTTTAACTTGAACAAACTTTGTTATCCTCCTAAGACATCAGCAAGGTTGTTTTAGCCTCAAGGATTTCAGGCAGCCTGGTGAGCACACACTCGCAGGGACAGAGGGAGGAAAAACTGGCTCTTTAAGCCGACTCTACTTTACTCCATCTTGTTGATAAATGATTTCACCCAGTGTTTTCCACTATTGTGAGCTCTTTGCGAAAAGGTTCTGGCACAGTGAGGGCGCAGTGGAGCAGAGGAGCTGGGGTGGGGCTGTCAAGGGTCCTCGTTGAATTTGAATTTTGACATCCTGTAACAACGTTACACATAAGTGATTTCAAGCTGAAGTGCTTGGAGGGAGGGAGAGAGAGAGAGAGAGAGAGGGGGGAGAGTGGCAGTCCCTCCATCACTGAAGCTCTCTGCTGTCCTTCCCCTGCCTGATTACTCCATCTAATCCACTTTTTTCACCCTCTACTGTACGTCTCTATGTCCCCTTTCCCCCTCCACTCCCACCGAACACTTAGATTCCCTGTCTCATTTGATTCACCCATCAATCTTTCTTTAACTCCCTCTCTTCCCACATCTATCTACACTCAACCATTTTTCTCCCACTCCTCATGAATTGCTCTTAATGCATTTTGTTTCACTCCCTTGCCCTCTCTGTGCTCTACAATACCAGCTATCTATCTCTGTCACCTCCTATTGAAGCTGTACACCCACCATAGCCTGTCCCCCATTTCCGTGCTTCTCCTGCCTACTTACATCCAGCTGATAAAAACGGTAACGCTGTCAGGAAAAACTGTTAAAGTGTGGACAGATGAAGCTTGAGCAGCTCTGCAGGACTGTTTTTAAATGCACTGACGGGCAGACGTTCAGAGATGCTGCCGCCCAGAATAATGACCTCAATCTGGAGGAATGTACACTAACAGTGATATCTTACATCGGCAAATGTGTAGTTCAGTAAATCAGTGCCAAACCAGACAGCCTGGTTGAATGGAGACGTGATGCTCTCTTTACAAAAAGCATAGGGAAGGAAGTGTACAACAGCACCAGTGTTATATGAATCCAGACTATCACAGCCTGCAGAAGCAGGAGCTCCATCATCCGATCTGAGAATTCATATTGGGAGTTAATAAAAATGTTGCTGAGTGGTGCACAGAGAACAATCGAAGAAGAAGAAACTGCAGTTGTGTTTTTTTTGAGGCAACCTAAGAAGATGAATGGAAACATCACACATTGGCATTGAACGTGCACCTCCCAGGACAGGAAGGCTTTGCAGCAGGTGATTTAAACCACCCACATCCCTGCTGCCATCTGGCAAAAGGTACAGAAGTGTCTGCTGGTGTACCGCCAGACTACAGGGGAGCGTCTTCCCTCAGACTGTGATGCTCCGTAACTCATCCTCTGCACTCCAATAGAAACAAAGTTGTATTTGTTTGACTTATAATCTATTCATCCATCATCTCATTTTTGTTTTGTAGCATCATGAACCCTGTACCTTGTGTATATTCATCAGTTCCTGCTTTGTTAAGCATAATCATGCACGCTCACTACACACACACACACACACACTGTAGTCAGGAGCTGAATGTGTGAAAGCACTCTTAAAAGTGTGTGTGTGTGTGTGTGTGTGCACTTAAGTGTCTGTGTCTGTTAGTCTGTGTGTGCACGCGACAACCCAGCGACCTGTCCTTGTGCCAGCACAGCCCATTGACTCGTCTGTCAGACCTTATAAAACAGTGACCACTCAATCTGTTACACTGGCTGCTGCTTCACTCACTGACTCGCCCGTGTGTGTGTGTGTGTGCGAGTGATACGGAGTACAATATGCAGTGACACACACACACACTGGTACATGTGTGAGTAAGTGTGCACTAAAGTCTAGGGGAGGCGTGTGTGAATTTCTGTCCTTGTGCTCGTGATGCTGGACTGTGTCTTCTACATCTTTCACTGTTGCAGTTCATCAAAGAGGCCTTGTGTTACTAGCTATATGTATTTGTCATCACACACACACACACACACACACACACACACACACGCAGACTCAAGCACATTTGGAAGCATTTGGCTGCACAGTGAGAAGGTTAACAGAAGGGTGAGTCAGGCTGAAATATTAGCATTTTGTGTGTGAATGCATATATAGTTGCCCAAAGCATGGTCAGTGCATCCCATACAGTACATACACACACTGACTGTGTGTCCTTTTTAGGTGATAGTGTGCGTGCATGTAGACATGCTGTATATAAAGCGCACGCACACACATACAAACTCACAACAGAGCTCTAGAACATGCAGCTGTTTGAATGTGCACTTCTGTGTCTCGGTATGTAGGATTTTGAGTGTGTATGCATGTGTTCAGGCTTTTACAGTTCAGATAATTGGATGTTGTATGTTAGACTGTGTGTAGTGCAACATGTCTGTGTGATTCCATTAATGAGTCTCCTGTGAAACCTGTGAGGGAGCTGCAGCACAGATGCTGTAAATGGGAATAATTTCTCTCTGCAGAGAAAACTCTGCTGTCTGAGTGTGTCGGCATGTTTTCACACAATGATGCTTTGTGAGGTTACAGTGAATATTATTATATGAGCTGTTCGTGTGTGTTGTGATCCTCGTCAACTTAAAGGTGCACTATGTAGTCTTTGGAAACAAAGGTTGGATCAAAAGATGAACAATTTAATTGATTTTCATACTTAAACGAACCAAATAATCAAACTGTCTTCACTTTCATGACCCATTAAACTGTATATGCCAATTGGCCTTTAAGGACGACACAATTTCGTACTGTTTTACGTGTTTATATTTGGCGGACCCTGCCACCTTTCTAGCTTTTAAGCAATAATATATACAGCTTTAATTATACTAGTTATGAGCTCAATGAGAAGCTGAGACACACTGAGCCAGCGGTTTGTTTTGCTTTGCATGATGTTTTTTAATCATTGTGAGTGGATTTCCAAAACATTTCTCGATCATTTTTTTTGTAGTTTGTTTTGTGTTTGCGTCGTTGCCAAGTTCGAAACGGCTACAGTTTTTGCTTTGGGCCAACTTTGTCTCTGCAATCCATCTCTCTCTCTTCCTCTGCCCGTTTGATTGGCTTGACAGCTGTGGCTGCCAAATGTTGGGAATCAAAGTGATCCTTTAGGCACACGGCTGGTTGAACAATTAAAGGATAAACTGTTCGACGATGGCAGTGAAGGAATTGGTTGAGGTCACGGACTTCCTCATGGCGCGTTCATTTCGAGGAAGAAAACCAAAAACTCTTTTTCCATCAAATGGTTTTAGACTTTCAGATGGAGGTAGAGCTGGTGCCTCTTCACTTGTTTTGAGTCGCATCTGTGCCTTCTGGGATAATTAGATTTGCTGTTTTGCAGCTTGTGTTTTGGACATCTGATTGCACACAGCCCTCTAATTTCATTCAGATGTTTTGATGTTGTTGTCTTCCAATATTTCCTGCTATATTTCATAACACGGCACAGCTTTGCTTATGGGAACAATCAGCAACGTGGCTGAATCTGATCCGTGCAACTTGAGCCGTTCTGATTGGTTAAATTGGTGAAAATGGTTGGGAAGCTAATCAGATTGCTTTGCTCAAATCAACTGTGTAATTTGCGGAAACCTGCCCTGTCTCAAAATGATAATAATGACAATGATAATAAACTTTATTTCTATAGCATTTATATCACAATTACGCCCTGCTTGCAGCTCCGATTGGGCAAAATTAAACCAGAGCCGAGACGACCAACATGGAGGTTTGAAGGATGAGTGTGTCTGCTAACATGCTAATCTCTCTCAAATTACCATGTTTTCTAACAGGAAAGCACAGAACAATCCGTTCAGAATGATTATATGTCGAGATTAAAAAAAAGTCATTAGAAATGGCAGTTGCACACAGGTGCTGCACAGACGTAACAGCAGTGTGCAGAGGACAAAGTGTAAAACAATAACGGAGAGGCCGCCTCTATAACAGCCATAATTAAAAGTTAAAACAGACTTTAAAATGGAAATGGAAATACGCAGCCTCTGCCACACTCTGAGCATGTAGAATTAAAAATGGAATATATTCAGTTGAAACGTCTGACGAGGTGACCATAGATCGTATTATGTCTTGTTATTGTCTGCTAAATGGAGAGTTGGCTATGAAATCAGCCGTTGGATTGTTTTTATAGGTATAACGAGCAGTGCGTGGCGTTTTTAATGGTGCATTTGAGCACCACAGTGCTGATTTAAAATGAGAATATTTCTCTTCCCAAAAAAAGAATAACAGGTTGTTACAAGCTTCTTAAAAGCAGAACGTCAGTCATTGTTGGACTGAACTTCTTGGCTCACATTAATGAACGACAGTAATGATCCATGTCCTCCGGAGACACAGTAAGCTGTTTAAGGCGCTGCACTTTGTTTTTTTCAGTCCTATGAGTCAGCGTTACTTCCTTTTGGTCCGCTGAACTGATCTGCCACCATATTGTATTCTGTAATGCTGCTATATGATGTTCACTTTTTATTATTTTGCTAAGACCGCAAGCTTTTCTGATCCTTAAAGTTGCTTAAATACAACCATAGTTGCCAGCAGCCAATGTTATTGTGAGTCAACAGTCTAATAAGTTGTAGATACATTCAGAAAGAGTTTTTTGTGTTGCCAGTGAACATTTTGCAGATGAGCTCACCTTGCCTGCTGTGATTCATATTTTTTATTTAAGTATAGTATTAAACACCTTTACGTTTCATTATATTATGAAGCTATAGTTTCTCTTTGCTCTTACATCTGTCAGTTACCTATTGCTGATTATTTATCCATCCTGAATGAAGGATCCCAACTGTTTTGCTTCAGTAGTCGAGTTTTTTTGCTTAGTCCTTTGTATGGTGTATAAACTGTAAAAGCCTTCAGGGATAAATATGTGTCAATGAAACTGACTTGAGTAAGGCTTACGGCTGCTCGGTGGTCTTTGAGGCACTCTAGATATCATGCCCGATAAGTGAATGACTGTGCTTTTGACAACATATGGAGACCATTTTAATCTCTTACAGAGCAGACTCAAACAGAAGAACTATGAACTAAATCAAGCATGTTGCCCCATTGATCATCATCAATAGCAAACACCAAATCCAGCTATTAGTTACTGATAAATTATCACTTATCTTATCAATATTGGCTGCAAGAAGTGTGTTTATTATCAGTGTTAGAAACTGGAAGAATATTAACTTCTAATCACTGGGAAAAGTAATATTATTGTAATGTATTACTGATTAATACGTTACTGCCCAGCATTGGAATTGTTTGCTCCTTATGTTGATTCAAATAAAGAAATCCTAAAAAAAACAAACATCCAAATTAGCTGCGTATTAGTCTAACTTTAAAGGTGCCTTACGTAAGAATTTTAGTTGAAATGTTTTAATAATTAACTAAACTGATCAACAGAGTGTAAGAAAAATATGCTAACAAGCTAGCAACATTCCTGTGCAGGTGTTGTAGACACTGACACTGCTGTGGCTCTCTGAGCTCCTAGTCTGACCTCTAGATGTACGGCTAATGATGCTAACTAGCTAACGTCAGCTACCGTTAGCATCAGATAGCAGTTACCCTGGTTATATGCTGCTCTGTTTGAATGCGACATGTTGCTCATTCTTACATATTGCTCCTTTTTAACAAGACGGGGCTGTATTAGGTGTTGCAGAGTGACACATGAAATGCGGCCCGGTGGCTTTTGTTCTATGTGACTGTTTAAAGCCCGAGCTTAGTTGTGCCTTGTGTGCATTGTGTGATGTAGCTCAAAGGACATATCAGTGTCCCTGATCACTAACACTGTGACAGGCTCCTGTATGTTCGTCGTACCTGTGTTGATTGTGATTCTGATTGCAGTGTTGTTGCTGAAAGGTTCTGGGAGGGAAAATAAGCTTTTATGATGATGAACTTTCAATAAATCCCCTTTGATTAATGATCTAATCAGCACATTACAGGAAAATGATGAGAAATGCCCCTCCTCTCTCTCCACACTAATAAAACATCAACCTTTCCTCATTTATGTGGTCATATTTTTATAGCAAGATGACAAGAGTTTTATTTTTTTGTTCCTTTTGTTGTCATGGCTCATTAAGATGAGTGAGTGCGCCTCCTTGAGAGTTTACACAACTTATATTATTGCTAATAAAAAATTGCCGTGTTGTTTTGCTGCAGGTGGGCTACGAGAACGCCGGCACCGTGGAGTTCCTGGTGGACAAACACGGCAAGCACTACTTCATCGAAGTCAACTCTCGACTCCAGGTTGAACACACGGTCACCGAAGAAATCACAGAGTAAGTAGCGGATGTTTAAATATGCAGAAGGCTTCGGGCAGGCGGGCAGCTGGGCGGTTGGGGTGGTTGTCATTTTTCAAGTGCGTTTGTGTGGTATCATCTGTCCACAGACCAGGTGTGCAGCTTCAAGGTTAGATGATTCCCACCATGAAAAAGTTGCCGAAGTAGAGGAGAGTGAAGGCTGGATGTATGGAGGAGGTGTAGCTTTAGTTTGCTTTTTTTAAAGCATGTGTGACAAGAACAAAAAGGAGAGAACAGGTGGAATCAGTGAGGAGAAGAGCTCAAAGATGAGGTCAGAAAGAGAGAGGGTGGGAAAGAAGGAGAGAGGATAATGAAAGATATAAATAGCATTCCGCTCGGCTGATGACCTGTGAGATTTGCTTGGCTGAAACAACACAGATGGGTCTCTAGCTGATACACACCAGACAAACACGAGCTGCAGGTATACAGGCCTGTCAGTCACACCCGGACCCACACAGCTCTGCTCAGCACTGACGGGTGTACACACAGAAAACTACAATTACGCTAATTCATATTAGATTCCCAGGGTAATGAGCTCAATTAATGAATTTAGCTGACAGTCTGACAAATCAACTAATACAGGAAGTTGTGGGCAGAGGGGGAGGAAGTGCTGCATGGAAACATGATTTCACCTGCTTGTACCAAACATGACTGACAACTGTGTAAGCTGCATTCTCTCGCCGTCTTGATTGTTTGGCTCCTTTCATCTGTTTTGTCTTCCAGTCTTTGTGTGTTATTTTCCCCCCCTCCTTCACAAAGAAGCTCTTTGTCGAGCTTGCTGTATTTGCATTACAACGCAGTGAGAGCGAATCAGCTCCGGATGAGTGGAACAAACTCATCAGTAAACATTGAACTCCTGCCGATCATAAAGCCAAGCAACCACTAGTCTCAACAAAAAGTGGATTTTGTTCTCCTGAACCATTAATTTGTGTTATTTAGAGTAAAACTGTGTGTGCTTCTAAGTATATCCTGTCAGTTAAGGTCTTTAAATATTTATGCTAGCCCTGGGTAATGTGACTTGATAATGACGATCTGAAAAACAAATGTGACAACGTGATATTCATCATCAGTTTGGGAGGGCTTTTTCATGCTTTTCAGATTAATGATGAGGCACACTTGCTATTTGATATTTTATTTGGAATTTAAAAATAGAAAATAGTTGTGTGGTTACCCGCTTGCTGCACACTTGGTCTGGACTCAGAGGCGGCTGTGGTGGCTCGTTGTGCTCTGGGTTGAGTTCAGTTAAGGAAACATGTTATTACTTAAATTGTTTATGGATTAATAAACCCCTTGACAGTCCTAGTGCCTCCCACACAGGTCATTTTACTTTGGCTGATTAGACATCTTCCACGGAGTGTGTGGGCATGTGCAGAACCGCTCTGATTCTCCTGGTAGCTTTGTTTCTCCTGTTATGGCAGGATGTATTTCACCTTTATGGTTCCATTGAGAGTGTATAAGGTACATCAGAAAGTCCCCAGCGTTGCTCCACCCAGCCTCATTAGGTAAAACACCTGTGAGTTAAAGTCCAGTGTGGCGTTTACTCGTGTACACAGACGGACTGAGGCACTTCATCCTGAAAACATTTGTGAAATTGATCTTTTAAAACTTTTTGTTCATAGCTTGAGCATTCATGTCTGCATCATGCAGCTGGTCTGCGTGTCAGTTATTGATAACGGTCATAAGTTGACCTTGTTTACAGTTCGAGGTGTCCCGTCGACAGTTTATTAGACGTCTGGTGTTTTCTGTGAGCGTACAATGTCCCTCCATCGTCGAGACAACAACTCAAAAAGCAATTTCATACATTTTGTTCATATATTCCACTTCTTTTGTGACCTTCAGACCTCCGTAAATCAATTTCAAGCACCCAAAAAAGAGCAAAGGTATGTTTGCACAAGAGGTTTTAAGAATTTCAACAATCGGACAACAATATTTTGATACATTTTGATATAAAGCGCATATAAAGGGTATTATGTTAAATGCAAGTACCATTAAAAGGTGAATTAAAAAGGTGTGTAAAAACACGGGTTAAAGGTGCACTATGCAGGATTTCCTTTGGCCAAATTGGCCCCTCCTCTTCAGCTCAACAGGTGAGATAGAAAGATAGCAGCAGTGGTCGAAATACAAACAGTGTAGTCACCATCCTGTTTTAGATAAGAATGAATAAGGAGACCTTACAGTGCCACAGATATAAGACAGTAAAAAGGTGAAAGTGGCGTTGAATTAACAAATAAACGTAATTTGTAACTCGTTAAACCAACCAAAGCTCCTACAGCCTCAGCAGCCGTGTGACGGTTTGCTTCTCCCCATTTTTAATTATGTTCTAAGTTTCTTCTTCAGCACAATGTCTTTACATTTATTGTACTGTCTGAAAAATTGAAATGTGCAGAGTCATGTTGTGGCGGTTTTGAAGAAAAGCAATAATGTGGGAAGAAGTCGGTCTATTTAACTTTCATAAATAATATATTTCAAGTGCACAGAGTCGATATATCTACAATGTAAACCTTCCAGAACTGCCTTTTGTTTCTGTTCCTGCTATTGAATGCAGTGTCACGTTGAATACATTTGAAACTGAAAAGAGGCTATAATGGGTAGATAAAGCTCTGAAGAGCTCCGGCAATATCACACTAATATTTTCATCTGGTTGCAACTCGCCACGGATGTCATGCAGCATTATTTGTGAGGAGAAAATGAGGATGGTGAAGATCTTTGCTCCACCCTGTGCATCAATAGACGCTTCTTTATATTCTGTCTTTGTGCCACCGCCACCTCCGCCTACCCGGCTTTTGTTCTTTTATATCTCTCCTCCTTCTGTCTCTGCGCTTTGCTTTTATAGTGAGACAGCTTTTTTTACCTGCCTTCACACACACACACACACACACACACACACACACACACACACACACACCATCGTCCTGCAGTGCTGCGCTCCGATCAGCGAGACAATATCTTGATGGAAAGTCATTCTCATGTATTACAGACTCCCACACACACACACACCCTGCTCTGGTCCTGCGACGGTTTGTCATATCCACTTTGTCCCGCTGAGAAAAAACCTCTATCGCCGAGGAAATTTGACGTTTTGGGGAATTGGGGTCATTTAAATCAGCAGGAGTGCAGTAATTACTTGAGTCTGAGCAACGTCGTGCGTGAAACGTCACGTGCTGAAAGTGTCGGCTGTCACGGGCAACACTTATATCAGACTGGCGTTCAGTTCTGAGCAGCCACAGCTGAAAAGAGAACGAGACTTTCCCCATAGTGACTCCATGTGCATCCATCTAAATGTACTACAAGTATTACATTTGAGTGTAAATGGTAAACTGTAAGAGGTTTTACTGTACTTGGACATTATGTCCATTATTCTCAGTTTTTCCGCTGCCCCGCCGCTCTCTGAGGCGTGTGAGCACATTCCTCTTTGTTTTGTGTGTCTGAAAGCGACTGTGTTACTAATAGACCTGTCAGCGAGGTATTTTTCATAGCGAGTTGTGAAACTCCCCTTTTAAACTCGCCACTCATTCTCCCGCTCTCCTCCCCACACCGTCTTTCATCACTTTCATCTCTGCTGCCTAATTCCTCTTTCATTAATCATTCCCCTCGTCCCTATTCGATTAGCTGAGTTTCTCTCTCTCCAACTTGGTTGCTATTGAGCCTCAGCTTCTTTGTCTTTTATCTTCATTCTCTCTGTCTTTGTCATTTGATTTTTTTTTTAATCCTCCTTCCTGCTGCATATATTCCCAAATTCAGAAAGGGCTTTTTGTCTGCAGCCCCCTGACGTTGTGGGAAGAAGCCCACCGTTAGTGCATCGCACTGACTGTTTCATTGTGTTGGATCTGCAGGATTTGTTCAGATCCGTCGTTTGGTGCGTGTTTGACTGTGAAGAGGGAACCGCAGCGGGCGTGTTATATCCTACAGGTCCTTATGTAATGTGCAACCCCCTCTGTTGATGAGACATTTTTGATTACAGTCTCAGCTGGTGGAAACACGGGCTGGTTCCCTAAATGGCACCAAGGTTCCAAGAATCTTGACCAGAACTGGTGCAAGAAGAGCCAGTTTGGTGGAATAGGAACATCTGTGTTCAGCCATTTCAAAGTTGGTTAGGTGGTCCAGATTTTAAGTTCAGTATTTTGACAGTTTTAATTAAGGAGTATGAAAATGTACGAGTCTTTGTGGTCTCCTGGCTCATCGTCTAGCAGCTGGTTCATGCAAATGCTTGCTTACCACCGTGATAAACGTGATGACCGCTCAGGATCAGAAAAAACAGGAACCATATTCTCAGATTATTAATCTTTGACCTTCTTAATATTGGGTTTTCTCAAAAATGACCATAAACGTCCTCACAGAAAGACGAGCCCGGCTTCATTTACACCTGCTTTAGTCACACAGACTGTATCTGGATATCTTGTTTGGATAAGGAAAAATAAATGAATGCACACAGAACACATTTCATTATCTGATCGTGGCCAGATATAGTTTTTAACCTGCACAAAAATCCACCTAACAAGTTAAGAGGCCACCCCACTCTGCCTCCTGCTGCTACTCACTGCTACTCACCTTCACCTGTGACGTGCTGTTTCTGTTTCTGACAACGTACCAATCTCAGTCAAGTCTGGATCATTTTTATTACGTTCAAGCTGCAGACAAATGGATTCAGTAAGAGGTTCAAAACTAGATTCACATTTTGTATTTCCTTCCCTGATTATTATTCAGAAGTATTAAATGCATATATATTTTTAGAAAGGCTGCATTCATTTTGTAAACTTACTTTGACTTCCACTCTGGTTAGTGTTTTTAAGTGTCAGTAAGGCGGGACGGGGTCAACTGGGGTGCCAACTTACTTGTTCAGGACTTTTTGCACTTTGACATGGATCTTGTTGGACTGAGGTAACCTGGATGCTTGGTAGGTGGTGATGAGATGCCCAGGTACACAGTACCACCTGCAGACGGGTGCTGAGCCTTGTTCTCCCCTCAATTAGCCGCTCTCACAGCAGCTTCCTCCCCTTTGATGTGTGTGTGTGTGTGTGTGTGTGTGTGTGTGCTTGCTATGCAGTTTGATCTAACTGTTACTAATGGGATGCTGTCTGTAGCGAGGGTCAGTGCGACACGCTCCCGTGTCATCGTCTCCTCTCTCTTCTCCTCTACCCTTAATCCACCCCCTTCTTCTTTCCCATCCGTCTCATCCTCCACTCCTCCCTCAGGCGCTCTCCTTCATCTGTCTGTCCCCAGCTGACTCACTGCATCCGTCTCTCCACCTCTGTCCATCTCTCCATCTGCCCTCTCTCTTCCTCGGACCATTGCCTCCTGTTCTGTCTCCCTCCCTTCCGTCCTTTCAGCCCCGTCAGTTCCTCCGTCTGTGTGTCTCCTACTCCTCTGTCGCTCCCTCTCCTCCCATCACATTCCTCTCACCTCCGTCGCATCTTTGTCATTCTCTCCTCTCATTCACATTCATCCTCTCTTCTCCCCACCTTGACATCTGTCTTTTCATCTATCTCTCCCCCCCTCTCTGTCCTCTACCTCACCTTTACCTCGTCCCGCTTCGCCTCACACCTCATCTTTTCTTTGTACCTTTATGAACTTCCATGCTCCCTCCTGTCTGCCCTCCCTTATCCTGCCGTCTTGTCACTCTCCACCCCCGTCTGTCTCTCGCTCCGTCCTTCTATCAGGCAGTAATCAAGTTACTATGAAGTAATTAAGTCACATCGGCGAAGACAGCCCCACGAACAAGTAATTAAGTCAAATCCTCTGTGTGTTTACTTTGATTAGCGCCTGCCTCACAAACAATGAGGCAGTTGCCGTTGTGATAGCATCATATTCCCAACATGGCGTGACTCCTGACTGATTGCTGGCCTTTGACGTCACTTACATAACACGTTGCATGTGTTGCGTAATTTATGTAAGCCAACTTTTGTAACATAACTTGCAAATGAAGTGTTTCCACTAGAAGACTGAGGTGTAACCACTCCGACCTATCCCAGACTTCTCTGTATCTTTACACTTCTACCCTTGAGTGGAGCTTCCAGAAATAAAGCTAGAAGAATAACGACAAACTCGATATATAAGCAGGCTTGATACACTGGAGACAGTAGGAGTGAATTCACGTTATGTCACGATATGAACACCCCCTGAAGTCGGAACAAATAAGACCTCTTGTTCAATTATCTTTTTTTGCATTTTCTGTTCTGCAATTATTTGTTTCTTATCGGCCAACGTATGCCAGTACAGATGAATCGTTGCAGACATTCAGTATAATGATGTTGGGCTCTAACTCCAACACAAGCTGCCTTTGTGAGGAGGCACAGCAGTCAAAGTCCAAACGTACCACCTAATACGTAATGCACAAACCCATCTTAACATCTATTTTTCCTCTCTTTTCCATACGTCCTCCCACCATTCCCCGTCCTCCTCTCCCTGCCACTGCTCCCCTTCTCTCCCGTCACTCATACCATTTCTTCCTCCTCTGCTGCTCCTCTTCCTCCACCCTCTATGAATATTGCTTTGATTGTCGCATCGCGTCTCTCGCCTTTTTCTCCAGCACTGCAAGCTTGTGAAGGTGGCATCTTTTTTGACTGAGAAGGCATCCTCTCACTTTTCCACCGCTGCTTTTGCTCCCGTCTCTCACTCCCTCTCTCAGCGGCAGTAATGGCTTGCGTACACAAGTGTCAGTGAGGAGGCGGAATACCACAATCTATAATCAGAATGAATGCCCACACACACACACACACACACTCTCTCTCATTCACAGATGCTTACAAAAATACGCCCCCGTCTTCAAACATTTTGATGTCTAAAGGCATCAGCGAAGACACTCTTGCAGTGAAAAAACATTGCAGAGGAACATTATACGAGTACCTTTTCATCTGTCTTCCTGCATTACTGAATTCCTGCACAATAGAGGCACTTCTGTCCGATGCGTCTCCTGAGTGTGTATGCAACAGACCAAATGTGAGATACATGGAAGATATATTTTGTCTGTGAGGCATACCCTGTATATATGTGTGTGTGTGTGTGTGTGTGTGTGTGTGAGAGCTCCTTGTGTACGAGGCACTCGTCTGTCTGAAAGGCCTGAGCACGAGTGTTTTTGCGAGACAGCGAGACCGCCTCTGCATTCAACTCCAGCTCTGCCTTTGAACTTCTCCTCTCTCAAGGTTCAATTTGTCCATAATTTAGCTTTAAACGATCCTTCCTTTGTGCGTGGAGTGTGTGTTGGCAGTGGCAGCGTGCATTCAGTGATTGTTTGCGTGTAGCGTGCATGTCGCCGTCAAGGGACATTGCACATTCTGTTAGATTGGTGGACAGGAGTCCTTTAGATCCTAAAGTGATGTAATTATACCCCCAGGCTCCCGCTGTGCTGTGTGTGTGTGTGTGTGTGTGTGTGATTGCATGCCCAAAAGATAGTGACGGTTTTCCTGCCTGTTTGGATGACATGGCATGAGGATAAAGTGTCTTCGCCTTTTGATGTGGGGCTTTCAGTGAATGTAGACGGGTGGACCAAGTGTCACGTGTGTCCGAACTTTCAGATGTGGATCACCAGGAAATCCCCCGTATAGCAGTTCGTCCAGCTCGTGCTTTAGTCCGGTCCGTAATATTTCATCGGAAACTCAAAAAAAGCACAACAAGTCGACCTTGTTGACATCCAAGAAACATTTTCTTTTCCCCAAAGTCTATTTATTTCTCAGGCAGCACTTTCAGACACGCCATGCATCGCCCCATCAAGCTCCATCAATTCAAATCCCAGCTAACAATTTGTAAACCTGCACCCGACCAGAACTACGTCTAACCTCTGACGCCGCAGACTAACTGTTTGATTTATGGAGCTTTTTGTGAACACTGTAAGTGCCGGCTCTTTATAATGTGGACAAAAAGCCGTGTCGGACTCAAGCTGCACAAACTTGAGGCTGCTGACCCACTGCTCACATTAATGTTCAGGTAGTGACCGTATTGAATGGAGTCTTTAGATGGTGGCTGTAAAAGTGGGGTTGCCCTCTGACTCCGCACTTACCAAACACATCGCACCATAAGGTCTTCGACAGCTGCTTTTTCCAAGGTCATCAATAAAACTCGACGATAAGTCCACTAATTCTTCAGGATCCATCCACCCATCTTCTACTGCTCTTTCCGGGGTCAGGTCACAGAGGCAGCAGGCCTACCGAGGTGTTCCAGATGTCTTTCTCCCCAGCAACACTTTCCAGCTTCTCCTGGAGGATCCCAAGGCGTTCTCAGGCCAGATAACCTGCTCCAAGTTTCCCCCGGACTCACGAGCTCCTCACCCTGTCGATCTTTGTCACGACAATCTGGCACAACACCTGCTTTACTGCTGATGCCACATCAAAGCGTCTGTCTGTCGCACACTCACAACCACAGAACCATGGCCTCGGGCGGAAAGTGGGATGAAAGTGGAAATTTTAAATTTTAGCTAAACTTGTGTGACATATCAACTATAGATACAGATCATGTGATTTGATCAAAAGCTTCAGGAAACCTATTGAACGAACCTTCAGTTGGGATGGTTTTTTATCAGAAGTTGAAAGTTTATTTGTCTCTATTTTAAGTCTTTAACGCATTAATCTGTGGGGGAAAAAAGTATAAGAAAAGAGCAGGAGCGTATTAGAAGCCTCATTCACTTTGGACCCTGACGGAAAGAAAAACTCTCAAAGACAGCTTTCGCAAACCATGCTCGAGAAAAATAACTTCAACTCAGGGTCAAGTCACCATCTCAAATCTCATAGTCTTCATCAATGAACTGCAAAATAGCACGAAGCGCTGTGTCTGAGTTTTTGAGAGCAGATTCTGCCAAGTCATTCTTGGCTGCAAGAATCCCCCAAAAAACAAAAACAAAAAACTGCAGAACTGTACTGGAAAAATGTCAAAGGAGTGATGAGCAGACCCAGTGAGGAAAGAGAGTGAAGCTAGCTAACTGGCCAGACCTATAAAATGCTTCGACTCATGATTTTGACATCACAATCTTTGCCCCCCAGCAAACCAAAGCAGTGTGCCTGTGATGCTGCACACGCTTAAAGGGACGGAGCACCAGCAGAATCAACCTCACCTGCAGGGCCATTTATCCATCCAGATGTTGGAGATAGCAGCTGTAGAGATGTCTGCCTTCTCCTGAATGTAATGGAGCTAGATGCTCGAAGAACAAAATTACATTTGAAGAAACTCAACAGCTGTTTGTATTTCCAGAAATCATAGACCAGCTCCTGCAGATAATCCACTGATCGTGTTCTGTTTCATTTAAGAACTATTTTCTATCTACCGAGCTGTGTGTCTACCCACCAACCGTATCACTGCGCAGAAGGAAGGTAAACATTAATGCTATTCTCTTTGGCTGAGGTGTAGCATTAGCTTGCAGAGTAAGCGAGCCTCTCATCTATGGGTAGATGAACACCTTCTGCCCTGTGATACGTAAAAGGAAATAGTTCCAACATGAAACCACTCTTGCGAATTGAGAAATTGCTTTTCAGCTTTTCAGATCTTTTCTTTTGGCTCTTTGAGCACCACAAGCTGAGTGCCATCTACTTCCATTAAATTGGAGAGAGGGCAAGCATCTTTATGGCCGGTACCTTTTGAAACTGTGCAACTCACACCAAAACTATCTAGATGGATAAATAGCACTTCAGGTAAGATGTGTTTTTGATTTTGGGGTGAACTGTCCCATTTCTATATAGCATTGTATAGAAGGTATTGTGTTTGCAAGCTTTTCTGCTGATATGTCCGACACATACTGCGCTATGATGAGTTGAAGGGATCCTCAGTGTTATATTTCAGATAAGAGTGACATGACAGGATCTGCTGACACACCCAGTGCTGGATTCCTCTAGTAGTTTTTGACTGACAAGGACTTTACGTGCTGATAACTACATTTTGGAGTGAAGCCATCATATTTTTGTGCAGCGTCTTTAATTTTGCCATCTTCTTGTCAGTTTGTTTCCTTCTTGGCAGGAAAAGAAACGCCTCTAAAGCGGCTTTTTAACCCACAGGAAAAGATAACTAATCGTCCTCCCGCTGCAATGTGGTGATAAATAACACGTTCCCAGAGACGATCAGTGTAGTATTGAAAACCAAATCTCTGAGGTCATTAAACAAACCGCATCGAATCCATCACAGAGACGCAGGGTGACGGTGACTGGTCGATGCTCATTTTCAAACAAAAATCCAATAGCGTGCAGATATTATATTGACGGACTGCTGACTGGCTTGACTGGGATCTGCATTTGCAGCCGCAGAGCAGCAAGGCAGTCCTGCTGGAGTGCACATAATAAATCTGTTCACGCATGCTCGTGTTGAATGTGATTAAATGTCACGTTGGAATTGTTTGAGGTTGAGGGCGTCACATAGACAACCAGCATTGATCGCTTTAACAGTGTTGTATCGATTGTCTGCTTCATATATACAGTTTTCACCTGTTGAGAGCTGATATAATGGAGCGACAAACATCAGAAGCCAATTTGTGTAAAAAAAAAAACCTTGTTTTGTTTTTAGTGATGGCAAAAAATACCCAGAACTGACATCACAGTGTTCAGTGTAACAACATTTGAACTGGATATTATCTAATATTTCATGTTTTGATGCTGTGATTTTTGCTGGTTAAGAGAAAAATTGCTATCATTACATCCTCTGTACGCGAAAAGTAAAAAGCCTGGCATGTAATATTGTTCTGTGGAAATGTGTGTGATTGTGAGGAAGAGAGAGGCAGCGCTCTAGAGCGATGCCTTCATTGCGTTTAGCTGTAAATACAGCGACTAGATGAGCAGATGAAGAGGCGGCCATAAAGTCTGGTGTTTGTAGCAGCGCCGCAACAAGATTGTGAGTGTCTTAAAAGCAGAAAACAAGCACATTCTCCACTTTTTATTGCTTTTATTTTGACAATTTGGCCGATAAACAGAGAGAGTGTTAGTGAGTGCACTTCGATGGCTGTCAGAGAGGACTGAGCTTGCATTGTTTTTGGGCTTTGCTGCTTTTTGTGGAAGGAGATGCAGCACCGGTTTATCAGTTTCTTTGAGCGTGCACATGCATTGATATAATCAGCACTTGAGGGAAAATGCTTGTGCTGCACCTGGTTATTTGTCTGTTCAGGCTCGCTAATTACCCTTAAATGACCACCCTCTGTCTTCATCAAGCTGCGAAAGAGTGACAGAGAGGGAGAGCGAGCTGCGAGAGACGCAAAGAAACAATGCCTGGCATTAACTGACAGGGGAGGTCTGACAGACGAGGGGAGGAAATGGAGAGAGAGGTCGACAGGACATGAGGTGAATTAAAAGAACAGACCCAGAGCTGCTGGAGGGATAAAGCACAGAAGCCCGTCGGACCAAAGTTTCAAGCCTGCGTCTGTTAGATATGTTTGAGTCTGCATTAATTCATTTCACAATGCATTGTAACTCCATTTCTCATTCCTTCAATTTGTCACTGAGCCTCTTTTTTTTTCCTGCTCGTTTTGCATTTTCTTTCTCCCTTTTGTTCCATAACGTCTCTTTCTTTATCTCTCCCTCTTTTTGTTCCCTCCTTGTCCAACGTAAGATATAGCGGCCAGATTCTCCGGCTCTCCTCTCTCGGCTTTGATTTTTCTCTCTGAACGTGGGAGTTGGAGGAGATGTTGCCACATCAGCAGTTATCCTCCCTCTCCCTCTCCCTCTCCCTCTCCCTCTCCCTCCTTCAGCTTTTCCCAGCACCGCTCACACTTCATGTTTCTTGGCAAAGCACAGCATAAAAAAAGATACTTGAGAAAAGGTCAACTCAGTATCATTATGCGCTTGTTGAACAATTAGCATGCTAAAACTGGGTACATGCTTGCTTGAAAAATGGCCACCTTGTGAAGAAATGTGCCTGTTTCTATTGTTCCTGCATCCCTCCATCATCACTTTCTTCTTCTGCTTATCCTCTGTTAACCTTTTCCTCCTCTGGACTCTCTCCCCCCTTATTTATTTATTTATTTCCCCATGGCTTATCTGTTACTGCGCTCCTCTTCTTCCTCCTCTGCCTCCGGTCCATTTCTGTCTTCCTCGCCGCCACGGGGCGACGCACACAGCAGTAAACAGTCCACAGCGTCTCCTCTGTGTGCTTCCATAGAATAACCACTGACAAGGAAATACCGCTGAGCCGCGTAGACGACATGCCTGGACGCTCCGCAATAAGCAAGATAATGGTTATAATAATTGTAAACGTGTGTGTATGTGTTTGAGTAAATCGTCTGTGAAATAGTGATTACCTGAATCAGCCGTTATATTACAGTATGCTTTGATGTTTGTGTGAAAATTCAGATGAACCAATGCAGTACACAACTGAATCCAGCTTCTGATATTTAGCCAATTTGTGCAGTTTGTGTGTGTATGTGTGTGTGTGTGTGTGTGTGTGTGTGTGTGTGTGTGTGTGTGTGCTGTGTGCGTGTGTGTGTGTGTGTGTGTGTGTGTATAGGCACCCAGAGGACTTTTGTTTGGTTTTGTGAGCACGTCATAAAATAATTTTAAGGTGATTATAATTGTGCAGTGAAGCGTACAGTGAGTGATTGAGAAGTAAGCAGATGAATAAGAATGAGGGCGTGTGTGTGTGAGCGAGAATCTAGTGTGTGTGTGTGTGTGTGTGTTGAGCGTCAAGGCTATTTATGATAACAGGAAAGATGCATATCATGATTATAATCACAGCCGTCTTTGTTTTTGGTTGAATTAAATGTTTTTTTTATGCACATGGACAAACTTGACTGCTTTCTAACATGAAGTCTTTCTAACACGACGTTTATCTGACTGTCTTTATCTGCTCAGATGGGATCTTTACTGGACAGTCGCTCATCATTTATGACCGGAGATAATTGTTAGTAGCCATTAGCAGCGCAGCAATAAAGGAATTTGACTAGTTTTTACTTTTTTGCTCAGTTTTATTTGCCTTCATTTACAAGCTGTTGGCAGTCACTACTCGCTAGCTGGGACACACATTGTTATTTTCAGAGTAAGTGACAGAAATGACACTGATTTGCATGTGAGTGATATCATTCATGGACTAAAACAGCTTTTAGTGGTGTAGCTCCTAACAAGATTAAAAAAATATATTTTCTGGACTTTAAAGGCTCGGTAGGAACCAAAATAGATTCATGGGACCTTGCAAAATCCTGTAGCGCTACTCTAAATACTTTCTTAGTTCTGAATTGTTTGAACGTCTGTACTAAACATATTGAGATTTTTCAAGTGAGTGCATATTCATGTTCAAGTCTAATATTAATGAGTTATGACTGG
Organism: Diplodus puntazzo; assembly: GCA_963678695.2. Lineage (NCBI taxonomy): Eukaryota > Metazoa > Chordata > Actinopteri > Spariformes > Sparidae > Diplodus > Diplodus puntazzo. Next base: position 740,535 of record OZ023170.1, read on the forward strand.
AAACAAAGGGTTAATCACCTGCAGTGCCCAGCTGTGCTCCTGGGCAGCACACATCAGCAACAACCGCTCCACGGTACCAGCTCCACACCAGTCCTGTTGTCTGGTTCCTTTGTCCCCCTCCTGCACAGATAGCAACAGTATAATGCTGTAGAAGGCGTTTGTCTGATAATTACCTTGCTGTGTGTTTCCTATGCAACCACATTATCCTCTTCGCATGGGATCCTGACAAGACTGCACACCCCTACAAGAGCAACACCATTTCAACCCAAGGCTAGAATTAATGAAATCCTAATTTGCATGAATTACCATGACCTAAATGATAAATTAAACTGTAATTTCCATACGTTCGGTCCAGTAATCCCCTTTGGATTCCTCCTAAGCCTTTTCTGCAGGCTCGGGCCTTCCGAGGCAAGTTGTATCAAAGACTTGACGAAAATCAGAGGATTCAGCATCAAAAGGTGCTGGATGGTGGGTAAGGCCCTGGGACAGACATGCTTTGGGGATAGCAGCAGAATGGGTTGGGGGGACATCAGTCTTCCTTCCAAGCTGAAAACAGAAGAAGCGTCGCCTGCTTTTTTTTTCTCCTTTTAGCTTCAAATGTCGACTGCTTGGGTCGAGCTGAAGACTCATTAATGGAGATGTCAGTTTTATTCCCGCTGTGATTATACAGTCATGAACCGCAAGGGATTTGTCAAGCACCGATCCACTTTGCATGACACACTCTCCACTGAAGCCTGCGATGAAAGGTGCCGCAGAGTTGTGTGTTTGAACCGACCTATCGCAGGTCATGTTTGTCAATATTGTTCTGGTGTCACTCTGCACACAGCGACCGGCTGACTGGATGCCAGGTGCTGCCGCTTGCATTCAAATGATTCGGCAGCCTGTTAGTCAGAGCGCTGTGAGTGGAATATAATGGGGTGAAATGACAGATGAAATCCCTCCCAGCTAGACGTAAAGGAAGCTTTCCCGCTTTGCTGGGCTGTCTCCGCACAGCAAGCTTACCTATCTGTGTATCACGCTGGGAACCATGTCGAGAAGATCATTTGCTTTAAAAAGGCGTGCACATAAACTGTTTCGTGAGCGGCTCTGCCTGCCTGCCCGCCTGTGTTGATGGAGAATCCTGTCGCATGTTAACACAAGTGCACGTATACATTCATACATCAAAGATGCATCTCCAGTCTCTACAGAGCTTTGGGTTTAATTAGGATGGTTTCATGCTGGCTGTGTTATGGAGAGGAAGACCCGGTGACTCCCTCCCAGCTGCACACTCGTATCGTTATGTTGTGCGGCTCATTCGTCTAAAACCTGTAAATGAAAACTCCAGATGATGTCGACTACGTGTGTGCAGATGAAATTTGATGAGGATACACGTGAGTTTCTGAATGTGGTTTGTCTTCTGTCCACCAGTTCGTGCACTGAATGCATCATTTTGTGCCGGCATGTTTCTATGAAGTTTATGTCCATTTTTTTCCACAATATTTGTGCAGAATGACAGTGAAATTATCTCGCGGCCAACAGTTGTGATCCTGCTAACAAGTAGATCAGCAACTAACTATTGTTTTCATCATCACTTATTCTGATGATTATTTGCACGATTAAATCTTCAGTCTTCAAATGGCTTCTTTTGTTCAACAAACAGTTTAAAACTCAAGAATATTCATTTACTATGAGAAACTACAAGAAAAGCAGCAGATGTTGATATTTAAAGGGTAACTCCACCAATTTTACCCATTAAAGTGTTTTAACCTTTTTTGGCTCCAGAGGAAGCTGCATGTATGATGTCACTCGGTGGCCAAGTTGCATTTTGGGTAATGTGAGTACCAGGTTTGGACTATACTTATATAACTTTAAAAAAACAAATAATCAAATACAGCAGAACCAGAGATATCGCCTTCTTTTTATTAAAAGCATTCTTCTTCCCTTACAGAACCTGGAGCCTACATTACCCACAATGCATCTCAGCACTGAGCGGGGAATTGTTGCTTTCAGTCTTCGAATGTGATGTGGTTATAATAACTAACATACCTTATATTTTAACAGTGCTGTTCGTCAGCATAAAGTCAAACTATCACAATTTACAGAAACGTGCTTCCAATCGACGGCTTTACATTTTGCAATTAACACGTGTAATTGGATGCTGCTGCTGTGACTGAGGGCCTTACAGCTGGACTGGACTTGTGTTTAATTGGTACCTTGTCCTCTGCTGACCTTGTCTTCCTTCCGTCTTTACTTCAGTGTACATACTTTCATTTGCAGTCAGTGATCTTCTCTCCAGCAGTTGAGTTATCTCTTCGCCTATTTGCCGTCTCTCTGTTTTCATTCCCTCACAGTCTTCCTCTCTGGTAACTCGTACACTCATGTTTCCCCCAATATTTCTTCCTTCCTCTGCGCTGCGCCCTTCGTTCTTCTCTTTCATGTTGTATTTATTGCGTATCGTTTCTTTCTCTCCCAGCTGTTCTCGCTCCTCATTGTCGCCAACATTTTATCCCACTGCAGCTCATATTTTACACCTATCAAGTTATCTGGGCTGCTCTGTGACTCGTGTGTGTGTGTGTGTGTGTGGTGTGTGTGTGGTGTGGGTGGGTGTGTGTCTGATAACAGGCATGTTGTGTCTTTCTCATGTGTTGTGTTCCTGCTGCTTGTTGGGTATCTTTCTGTGGGTGTGCCAAATGTGCCATGTTACTGATGCTTTTTTAACAACATGTGTACTCGTGTGTGTGTGTGTGTGTGTGTGTGTGTGTGTGTGTGTATGTGTGCGCGCGCGCTTATTTATCTGGCTTCCTTGTCTTTCTCTCTCTATTTGTGACTTCCACTGCAATTTTCCAAGTGAGAGAGCTTGGATTGCATTTTATCAATGCCTATATGGGCTTTTGCATTTTTTTTGGTTGGCGTGTATGTGTGTGTGTTTGTGTGTGTGTGTGTGTTTGTGTGTGTGTGTGTTTGCTGATGTGCATTTGTATTATTGTTGAATTGTTGTGTATGTAGTGTATGGGCCTTCTTGCAGGCCTGAGCTTTGCATCAACATCACCTTTAACTGAATTTAATGACAGAACCTTTAAACTGAGCTGTCGCGCGCCTGAGGTCCCATATTGTGCGTATTTTCAGATGAATATTGTTATTTTGGATGTGTAGTAGAACAAGTTTACATGCTTTAATCTTCACATACTGTAAATCGCTGTAGCGCCTCTATTCACCCTCTGTGAACAACGCGCTCTGTGTTTTAGTGCCTGTCTCTTTATCACCCTCCTGTAAAGCCCAGTCCTCTCTGATTGGTCAGCTGTCACAGGCCTGAACAAGCACTGCCCAGGTGTTTCCACATGAGCTCTGTTAGTGTTTATACAGCACCGAAAACTGCTTTATAACCAGACGGAGACATAGAAATCTGACTCTCTGAATAAAGGGACCTTTTAATGAAAATCTGCATGATCTCTCACAAATTATTAATCATTTTTCTTAAATTGGAACAAATTATCAAACCATTTATCTTTTGCTTTTACATGCAGATGAATCCTGCAGTAACAAATTATCACGTTGCTGAGGTCGAACGCTGTAATTCATAAAATATACTAATTATACTTTAAAGTATTTAATCAGTAATGAACAAATTATGCGCTGAAATAACCTTTCAGACCCTAAAGTGGTCAAATCAAAATTGAGTATAAAAAAAAGGGACTATTTCAAATGAACAGTAGATGATTCTTTCCCATGTCACAAGAATAACACATGAATGCTGAAATATGTTGGTTTTTATCTCAGAAATACAGTCTATACAGCTGAGCGTGAAGCACACACTGCACAGTAGATGTATGTTCAAGTGTTGTGTAGGTGTGCGAGGGCTTCTTGATGGTTTACGGCAGCTCGTGGCACTTGAGAGTTTACCGTATAGCCTCTGTTGGCTCTGTTCTGGATCTGTTTCAAAGCAAAACCTGGAATTAGAAGAGCCCACTTGACAAATCTAATGCTGTTTTTGCTCTCACTCTAGACTGAAGTCAGGGGTCCTTTTCCTGCACCGCACACCACCTCGCTGAACGTATCAAAACATGTTGTATATGAATGCAGATTTATTATTTAAAGGGTTTTAATGAAATGTGTTGAAGGGTTTTAATGGTCGGTTTCATTAAAGGCCAGGTTCTAAAACAAGAACCCCAACACAGCCGGGTCAATTCTCAGCCACAGAGACGGACATCAGATCAATAACTTAAGTTTAATCAAGCAGCGTGTTGTCTTCGAACTCAGCCCAGCACATCAATCTTACACATGAATCTGGACCCCTGTGGGCGAGTGCTTACTCATACTGGGTCCTCAATAAGGCCTTTAAACATGTTGCACTGCAGAGTTAAGAGTTGAGCTACAAGTCGGATGTAAACAAAGAAGGGACATAAATCTTTACATCTATAACTCTGTGTAAAGGTCGCTCCCTGTGCAGCAGGGAGACAGTCAGGTGTCCTTCGATGGCTGAATATTAGCATATTAATCAAGTTACACCAACCTTGAAATGATTACTACACTCATTGATTATTAGATCGACTGAAAATCATTCGGCAGCCTGATGATCGATGAATCCAGGGTTGTGTGCCTCGGAGAGCCAACAGTCTGCAAGGTTGGTCGAAGGAGACGATGTGGAGCCAGTTAACATGTTTACAGACAATGCAGGATTTAGTTTGGTTTCATAAGAATGAGATCGAATTCTACACATTTGGGTGCACACAATCCATATATTGGTGTGAAGCTTGTTTACAAGAAAACTACACAGTGCACCTTTAAGACGACACTTCCCCTGAACCTTTGTCACAGAATAATGGTGCATCTCACTGTTTGCTTGGCACGACGTTCGCGTGCCGTGTAAACTGCAGCGTGAACGACTGTAGAGGCGACCGAACCGCGTAGTGACGCTCCTGCTTGTTAGCGGTGATTATGTCAAAGCAAATGTGTCGATGACTTGTTGATATTTAATTAGTATGTGTGAATGCAGAGTGTATAGCTTTGTGTCACAAGTAGGATATTAAGGTCTTGTTTGTACTGACATCAGCATCATGTGAAATACTGAGTGTTTCTCCCCTCATCTGTCTGTCCTCCTCTTATCTGCACACATTGTCTCCCCCTCCTCCCCTCCTCCCCTCCTCCCCTCCTCCTCCTTTCGGCCTTTCTCATCTCGCTCCTTGCCGCCTTCTGGACGCCGGGGTTATTTTGCATTCCTCTCCTCACTCTTCCATCTGCTTCATAACAAGAAAAGCAGGAATTAATTAATAGGCTGATAGTGAGGCTTGAGAAAATAAGGGAGAAAGCGAGCTGAAAGGGAGAGGAGATCTAATCAGATAGGATCCTGTTTGTGAGTGCGAGAGTCTTCTGGGGTTGTGTGTCGTCCGTATATATCCCTCCTTCACTGGGAAAACAATTAGTTCTTTTTCCAGGGTCTTAAACCTCCTCTCCTCTCCTTTCCATCCATCCTCTCTCCCCTCCATGCAGTGTCCTGCTCACCGCACACTGATAAACTGTGATTAATATTTCCCCCCTCACTCTTCATCCCGTTCTCCCGCTCTCTCTCCGTCTCCAGCCGCGCTCTGTTTGCAGTCGCGTATCGAAGAGGCAGCGTAGTTTTGTGGCTGCCAGCTAAATTGATGTCAAAATGGCATCCTCATGCCACAATGATTCAAATTTCTTATTTCCTCCCCTCTCCCATGCAGACAAGTCATGCCTCCCGTCTCCCCCGCCGTTTCTCACCTCCTCTCGCCGGGCTCCCTCCTCTTCCTGTTTGCTGTCGAAAGCCGTCTAATGAAATTCACACAAAACAAGATGGGAGGCTCAGCGCCTTCCTCCGCGCCGTCCTCTCTCTTCCTGTCTTCTGCCTCGTCTTCATTTGTTTTTCTTTCATATTCGGTCTCGCTCCATTTACTCGTCTTTATTGTCCTCTCCATCTGTCCTTCACACTTTCCTCCATCTGTCTTTGTCCCCTTCTTTCTTTTCTTCGTCTTCCCCCTCTTGATTTCTACTGTTGTCTTTGTTTGTGTTTATCCGTCCTGCCGATTCCCTCGCCACTTATTCCTGCCACTTCCTCTCTCGTCCTGGTTTCTACATTTCCATTCCTGCAGGCCTCACTCGGAAACACATATAAATTTATTTAGCTATATTTCCATTTCTTTATTTAGACAAGAAGTTTGTGTGTGTGTGTGGTACGTGTGTGTGTGAACGTTTGGTTGACAAGAGTCTGCATTAGTTTCACCGAACTGAGAAATACATTTGTGCTTTGCTCTTTACCACTTTGCCCCGGAGCCGTCTCGAAAAATGTATTTACCAGAGACGTGTTTTGTGCGAACATTAACAAACCCCCCCCCAACACACACACACACACACCCACACACACACACACACACACACACACACAGTGATACAGTGCTGACTAACACTCGGCACACTAATGAAGTTATAAAATCAAGTGTTCACTTCAAAAGACGTAAAGGTTTTGCATTTCGAGGCCACATGCGGGGAGGGGGAGCTGGAGACATGAAAGGACAAAGAGGGAGGAGAGGAGAGAACCCGAAAGGAAGGATGGAAAAGTGAGGAGCAGAGGGAGAAAGGATGCGAATGAAACTTGAAAGAATAGGATTAACGTCATACTTTTAATTGAGTGGTTCTTTGGACCCCCTATCTGTCTCTCTCTTTCTCAACACACCGGCCTTCCTCTCTTCTCTCCCTACTCCTCCCCTTTTCTCAACTTTTATTCCCTTCATTCATCCCTTTTACACTTCGTACGTCTTAAACCTAAATAAATTGTTAGCTCATAGGCTCTCTAGCTGGGAGCCAGATGAGGAGATCGATACCGCTTCATGTCTGCCCATTATTGCCGTCGGCTAACTAAGCTTAGCATAAAGACGAGAGAAAAAGCTGAAGCGGCAAGCATGACTTTGTCCAAAGATGACAAACCCACCTACCAGCACTTCCAAAGATTAATTATCTAATCTTATTGAAGCTAACTGGCTTCAGCTTGTGTTTACAGCCTTTTTTCACTCCTTGTTAACCAAAAATCTTCTTGATATTTCCAATAAAACAGTCTTGATGGTACATTTGTTTGTCTCCTGGTGATGAAATTAGCAAAAATTAAATAAATATGATCTAAACATGCAAAGTTAAAGGTGTAATGTCGAAGAATTGTAAAATTATCAAGATAATGGGGAGAAATAAGACTTGACATTATATCAGAGACGTCTATGTTGTGGTTTTGTGTTGCAGAGATATCTGTTGGAGCTGGAATGCTAACCAGTTAGCCCTGACTTATCCTTTTTCATGACACCACGGCAAGCTCTCAAATTTCGTCTCCGGTGCCCTTTTAAAATGAACATTTGGTCAAATAAATCAATCGACAGTATACAGTGATGGCTGTGGGTGTAAAAGGAATTCTGTAAACCTTATTTTTCACAATTGCTTTTATAGTAACAGTTTTGCTGTGATGATAAAGGCCTCCATTGTGTGGAAATAGTAGGTTGAGGTACATTTAAAGTGCCTGAATTATACTTTTTAAAGCTGTACGCAGCCTGGCATTTAGCAGTAGGCGTATGTCCCTAAATGACAAAGCATTTCTTCAAGCGTCTCTACGCCTGTTATCCACCCAATATTCTTTCTGCAATCCCACCTCCTCTCCATCTTTCTTCCCTTCCTCATTATCTCCCTCCATAATTTAGCATCCTCCACCCTGAGTCATCTCTTCGTCCTCGCTCCCTCCTCAATTCATCTCCTCCTTATCCCTCTTGTCTCTCACTCCCACCTAACCGTCTTATCCCTCCATCCATCCATCCCTCCTTTCACTTCCCATCTTCCCTGCTCTCCAGCCTCTCTCGCTGTCTCCCACCTTCGCTTCCTCCCACCTCCTGTTTGCCTTGGTTTCCTTTTGTCCTTTCCGAGCGAGGCCAAATCTAATCTCTTCCACACTCCCACTTTTTCCCACTCACTCGTCTTTCGGCGTTGGCATCCAGCTTTTTATCCTCTCCCGTGCTCCCACTCCTTCTGCCTCCCCTCGCTTCATTTTTCGCTCTCTTGCGCCGAGTTCGGGATGCAAAGCCGTCATCTTGCCTCTTATTTATTTATCTTCCGGTCTCCTTCATCCTTGTGGATCTGGAGACTGGAGAGTGGAATATTTTCCTTACCTTCCTGCCTGTTTGTCATATGTTCTCGACTATTTCTTCATCTCCTATAGCCATAACAAGCTTCCTTCCTCGCCGCACTATACTCACTCTTTCTCACCCCCTTTAGTTCTGGGCGCGCAGCCACCCCCTACTCCCTCGCTAACGAGCTCTGAGTGAAACGACTGAAAATGATATGCAATTAGTGCTCAGCCTTCACTGTGTGTGTGTGTGTGTGTGTGTGTGTGTGTGCACATGTGACAGATTGAGACAGTTTGTGTGTGAATGTGACCGTATGTGCAGGTTTCAGATGGTATATGTGCGTGTGTGCCCTCAGGTTCTAGTCAGTAAAGAGCTAATGTACTTTCCATGTACTGTGATAATGTAGGATGTGTCCATCGAGGGCAAGTCGTGCGTGCCTGTGCCGGCACGTATGTGGAAATGGCCAAGTACTTCTCCGGTGTCTCACTGTACATATATACATTTTCATGAACACATCTGAGATTAAATGGACTGAAAAAGAAAGCACAGGTGTGTGTGTGAGGGAGCTCAGCCCTCTGTCACAGGTCAGTACATTATACATCCTCCACTGTGATCTCCCAACCCTGGCAATCTATCTCAGGGCGCACATGATAATTCATTTTAATAGAATTACATTTTAATGAAACGGCCATTGCACTCTTGACTCTGCAGGATGACCTGCAGTAATTCTATGATGATCCACTCAGAAAGAGGAATATGTCATGTGGAAATCTTTTTTTTTTTTCAGCACGCTGCACAAAAAAAAAAAAATTCCACTCATTTAATTTTCTTGCCAGGAACCATGCATGTTGGGTAATTGCACCATATTTCCAGTGGGTTGAAAAGCTAGTTTAACAGCATTGTAATACCGAACATCATCAATTCAAACTGATATTTCTTGTCTCATTAAAGGTTCAGTTCATTTATCAAGGACTTGGTGTATTATTTAAACGTAGTTCCCAAAGTACCCACTGGTTGCGACCACCAGGTGCCTGAAGGACGAGCCAAGGGCAGCACAGACCAGGATTACATTACACTGTCATTGTACTCACACTGAAATAGACACACAGCTAGAGACGAGGACAACAAGAGCTATAGAAGAGTCTGAATAGAGGACATATACATACATTATGACCAGTGTGCATATAGACATGTTTACATGCATGTCATTTACATAATCAATCCCCCGCGTACAGCACACACACATTTAACACGGCAACATAAACAAGATTTTATTGCACGAGCTGAGATCACCGTGTTGGTGTTGTTCAGGGTCGGCAGTAGCTCAGTCTGCAGGAACTTGGTCCATCTCACCTACTGAGCACTGCGGATGTGCCCTTCAGCAAGGCACCAAACCCCCTAACTGCTTTTGGCGCCTCACACAGGGCAGCCCCCTCGCTCTGACTCTGCAGTGATGCAAGTGAATAGGTTTGTGCATGTGTGCATCCTCAGGGCCTGTGTATGTAAAATATAGATAAAAACAGAATTTCCCAGTAAAAGCATTAATACATTTCGTCTTCGTCCCTGTTTTCCTCGAACATTTTAATTATTGTTGCTCCAGGAACATCATTGCTGCTGACCAATCACGTTTAAGCGCTCTTGTCCTCATTCCTAAAGCTACCCAAGCACGGACAGAAAATTGAAAAGAACATACTGTGATTAGTGAACGTAGCGTAAAAATAATTAGAATGATGACGTTCCAAGTGGGACACAAACAACCGGACAGGAGCCCAGCAGCGTTCTCTCATGATTAGTCTTCATCGCTTTTTCTAAAGTTGAGAGAATCCTGGAACATCATTAGTTATGATGTCGGAGGAACAACAATGAACAACAATTATGATGTGGTTACCAGTTTTTCTTCCATTTCTGCCGACAGATCTCCCTGAATCCCCATAAATTCCACACACTGGACCTTTAAATAGCCGGAGGACTCACCCTAATTAGGCCAAACCAACCGCAGTTCCTCAGCACTTGATCTATACGTGTGCTGATGATATGAGTCAACAAAGTGAAGCCGCACTCCCAATTACAGCGCTGAATGCCTCTAATAGAGAGAGTTGTCTTTGATGGTGATATCTCACGCTATCTAACATGACGTGTGGATAACAGGATGTCAGAGTCGACCCGGTTATTGCTGATGTCATAATGCGCTGCAACAAAACACTCTTGTCAGGTCAGAGTACGTTTGCCTGCTCAGACTCGCTTGAACTCGGATGAGATATTTGCATCAGACGATAAACAATATGTGCACGGCGTTGACCCCGGCCTCGGATGAAAGGCTCTTTACTCATCTTTGAAGCTTACTTGGAGGGAAACCTGTTAAGTTCAATCGGAGTTTACACTTTCTGCCCGGCCATGAGAGCTGATTGGACTCGGTGTTGAATGTGGAGATTTCCACCGGGGAAAACATTCTGAAAATCCTTTTTTAAGGTTCAGCCATAGAAGCTGAAATATAAGATGGGGTGCAGAGGTGTGTTCACACACTTTATGCTCCAGGCTGCACTGCAGCATCCATAGTGATATATTTCATATGTGTCCGCTGCAGGAGGAAGGATTTACACTGCGTATCTCACAGAAGACTATTCAGGTGCTGCAGTAAAATATGGCTAATTTAGTACTTAGGGGAATGTAGCCGGTGCTTGGCTGTAAATAATTGGGCCTCCATGTGGTTCTGCTGTGTAATACATGTATCTCCTGGCTGGTTTGTCGTCGGTGATTTCATCAGTGAGCAAATGTAAGATATTTACAAGCATATCAGAAGCCTTAAGCAAAGTTGTTCCAATAGACAGGAGGACCAAAAATAAAGTACTTGGCTGCGAGTTGAGGGTTCTGACTGGATTCACTCATACTGTATCTGCTACAACACTTGTGGGGGTTTCAGTTTTCCTTTTTAGATTGTCAGAGATCAAATATAAACTTGGCAGCTCTTCAGAGGGCCCTCAGTAAGGCAAAGGCACAGCTGGCGAACGAAGACGGCGGGCAGGAAAAACAGACGCGCAATATTAGGTTTGACATCTTCAGAGATTTATGTATTGTTTAGCATTGTCAGGAAAAAGAGCGAGTTTACACCTTCGACACGTGAGGAGCAGCAACGCGAGGGAAGAGAATGCCCGAGTAGGAGACGTTAACAAAGTGTAAGACAAAGAAGTGACACAATATTTACTTTGACAGTTTTGGGTTTTTTGTTTTTAGGAAAAGACAAAATGAAAGTTGGGGTACTGTAGATGTTTAAGTCTTGTCACTAACTTTACTCCTTTGACCTTCTTGGGCTCGTGGCGTCCTGGAAACACGAGTCATATTTTCCTCTGTGTTCCATTCTGATTGCTGTAATGTGATTATTTGCCAATTTGGTAAAATATGCCCCACTAAAGCTCAACATCAGCCGAAATGACAAGCGCCTTAAGGCAGGTCGTGCATTATTACCTCATGTAATCTTAAGGCCTTGTACTGTAGCTCAGCCCGGAGTGAAAATGGAGTTTAAAGACCTTATTATTGTGCGTTCATGCTGCCTATTGCTAAATAAATGTGTGTTTAATCAAATCCCCGCCGACTAATTGACACAGAGCAAACCTTGAGTCCAGGTAGTGTTGCAGCTCCTGCGTAATTCTTGGTTCCTGGGGCTCTTGGCAAAATATAATTAAACTGCCATGTTTAGTGAGCGCGGTGCTTGATGGCTGCTCACATGAAACAATATGGAGAGAGTTAGAAGTGATAGTCAGATAGGCAGGAGGAAAGTTTAGTAAATGTTGGTTTTGGTCACGGTTTAACACAAATAAAATCGCTAATATTTAAACTGCACTTACAGCAGAATGAATCTAGAATTGAACCAGCTCTTTTCTGCTGCGCCACATCAATATACTGAATTATTCTGTTAATCCATTTTATGGTAAAGAATAATAGTTCTCACATTTCTTTGTGCAGATGGCACATTTATTGATGCTTGAATAGAAAGTAACCTCATCGGAACAATAACAATCCGACTTTATGTTCATCTTTATACGATCTATAGAAGAAGAAATGCAAGAAAACAGTCTTTCATATTTATTACCATAATTATCATTTATGTGTGTAAATAAGACTCTTGAGTCTCCGTTTCAACAGTAGATTCAGATAAAAGAAGCCAGATGTTTATAAAAAGCCTTTTATTTGATTTTAATTACTTCTTCTTTTTCATAACCTGTTGGGAGAACACGCACTCATTTTTCAATTTCAACCTATTTTATTGACATAACCTCTTTTTATAAAGTAATTTTATTTCTTATGTACTCTCACATCTTATGTTTTGTATATGCGATATACGTTATATTAAAGCTCCATGCATTTACATTTTTAAACATTACATAACATGTAACCTATTGCCAACCTAAGCTTTAAAGGTGTGATACGTATGAATTATAGTCATTTCAAAGAAGTTACGTCTATATAACCCTACTTACTGAAGTCAGCATGCTAACCAGCTAGCCGTGGCCGCTAACAGTCGGTGAAATGCTGCCCTCGATTTGTTTGAGTATGACTTCAGCATGTGACCAATTCTCACACATTTTTTAAAAAATGTTTTGAGGAGTGTAAAGGAAATGTGTCCATTTCCATGTTCAGGTGACACTGAGCTTTGTTCTCTGGAGAGTTTCCGTGATTTTATACAGTGACTTCAAATGTTGCTGATTCTCAGACGTGGTAATGTGTGTAGAATCTTAAATCTTGCCATTATTGAACTTTATCCAGTCGCACTGAGCAGCTGAACACATCGTTCCCTGTCGGTCTGTCTCGGCCTCACACTCTCCTCCCCTCTGATGGGGATCTTTGCACCGTGCAGATGTTTCAGGTCAATCCTCTTCAGTGATCCTCCGTGTTATCCAACATCGAGTTTTGCCAACAGTTTGAAGCGGCAGTATTTATTGTCACCACGCTCTGGCTGAGCATTTGCTGTAGTGCAATTCCCAGCTCCCTACTCTTGCTGAAGGCACATCACCCTCATCCTCTTCCTGTGCAGCTCAGCCTTATTGAGAAATGAGTTACTATTACTAATGATACACAGGACTTTAAATCTGTAACTGGCTGCACTGAGGGACAGATGTTGCTGCAGGCTCTTTAATTTGTCTGCGTCAAATTAGTATACAATGAATTTCATAAACCCTGGAGGGCTCTCATTCAATCAGTGTTGCCTTATGTTTTCAAAGTAGAAAAAAATTATGTGAGGAGAAAAAACTAGGCCAAACCTGATTTGTATGTATATTTCAAGTCCATGCATGGATGCCAAGTGTTTGACTCTCGACTCAGAATCTTGAGTTGTCTTGTTTGCCGCTGAAATGTGTTTATTTGCATCGTATTAAAGAACTCGCATCTCTGCGAAGAGCCAGCCATTAAGACGCTCCAATACATCAATCATAAGTTTTGAGTTTTTTCAGTGTTTTCGTCTTTGGCCTCACTTTTAATGAATATGCAAAGTAGGTGATTGGTTTCAGGAGTGAACAGCTGACTGAATAAATGAATGTGCAAACAAACTCGTTCACCATATTTCAGCTTTAGTATTCTTTGTCATCATTTCAGCCCGGCTGTACAAGTATGAATGAGTAATTCGAGGTATTTAAAAAAAGATAAGGTGTCGCCGAGCAGAAAGCAAACACCAGGTAACTTTATCGTCCAACATTTAGTCCCAGGCGCCGTAAATTTCCCACCAAAGAGTAGAAGAGGCCAAACATTTATATTCATATACAGCGTCCTAACAGAGGAGCTGACAATATGCTGGACGAGAAACTAATCTGAGTTTGCTAACAGTCTGGCATCCTCATTAAGCCATAAAGAAGAAACTGAGAATGTTTTCCAGAACAACTGTTGAGGGGAATCGCTCTCAAAGTGCCACATTTCATCTTGTCCCCTTTTGTTATTTAAGGATGTGAGCGGAGCTGTCTGATTCAAAAAATACCAACATATTCATGAAAATGTAACAAAAACACGAGGTTAGCGCCCGTCCAAGTAATCAGGAGAGGATCTGCTTTTTTCCACCAACACATTTCACACCAGGCTGATGCATAATTGTCCTTCTGTTTGGCCAGAATGCGGATACCAGCTAATTGAGACATTAAGAAGAAGGAAGCCAAAACGGTGTCCAAAGTCTGAGCTTGTTTGCTAATGTGTGCGCCTTCTGTCTCTCATTCACCCTTCAATGCGGAGAGGCTTCGCAGTTGTCTGTTTGTGTTTGGCAGTGCATTGGGTGAGGCGACGCCGACAGAATTATGTGTCCCCACCCTCCGTGTCCGCCCGCTGCTGCATTTAGATTGTCTTGAAAAAACACCCAACAATGACAAAATACAGATATACATTCCAGCTATGCATCAGAATGTGAGAGGTCAGGAGGCTCAACCCAGCGAGTCTCATTTGAGTGTTACATTTAAATAAATGCATACAGATGAGCCTAAATGGATGTTGAGGCTTTATAACTCGTGGAAATAGGAGAAAATACCTTATTATTTTCACCTTTGGCATTTGAATTATTAATTGTTACTGAATGAGAATTTTGTATAATGTATTAAAAATGCATTTTTAGAAATATCTGAATAAAATGTGCTCTGAGGTGAACGCAGATGTCGGCTCGTTGGAGCGGCTAACACTGATGTTAACCTGTTGGCTTTAAATGTCCTGTCCGTGTTATAACGGTCATACGTCTTCACCTTCACTGACATCCATTATGCTTCAAATACATAGTTTTAATTGAAGGCCCGTCCTTTCTTGTTCACCACAGCGAGCTATCTCGCCAGTGACGAACGAACAGCTTTCGTCCTGGATTCATTCAGGCTCCTGTAGATTCCTAACAAAGATCCGGACATGACGGATGAGTGCCGATAGAAGAATCAAGTTCTAGTTGGACGTCTTAAAGTGCGAAGTCTGAGATGGGATGGGGTGCAGTCATGAGTTTGGGGATTTCTTCTTGAGAAAATCCTGTTTTTGAAGCTGAAGATAAGACAAGTAGTTGTTGTTTTTTTTGTGTAATGGGATTTGCAGATGACAATTTTTCATCCAGTCTGATTTTTTTTACCTATTTGTTATAAGAAAAAAGAAATATTATCACAGAGCGTATCCCGCTCCAGCTGAGGTTTAATGTTTTCGGCTGAGTGACACAATCTTAAAGCGTTTTCCTCGTATCAGTAGGAGGCGCACTAGCTTCTGGTCAAACAGAAGTTATGTTGCTATTTCAGGAGTCGTTTTCAAATCTAAAACTGGATTCTCCATTTCCTGCTCACCTCCCCAGGAGCCGTTGTTAAAGCAAAATCAAATTACAAGCAAAGGTTTTTTTCATATTAATTGACTTTGTTTAGGCTATTAAGAGGCATCCATGTGGGATTGTTTTCTTGTCATGCATCATAGATTAATTTGTTCAAATATAAAGCGCTGCAAAAATCCTCACGTCTGCTGCAAACACACCAACCGCTCTGTGAGTTGAGGCCAAGAATTGCTAAAGATGTTTGTGTTCAATAAAAAGCCTAACTGGTCTTTTAAACTGTGGGGTAAACAGAGAAAAAGTGCTCCCCACAGTGACATCAGGGGACTTTTAAGGCTGTTCACACAATGTTCAGGCCGTCAATCACTTGATTCACCTCATTGCTTCCCTCTCACTTTAACAGTGTGGACCTGGTGCACGCCCAGCTGCACGTGTGTGAGGGCCGCAGCCTGCCGGACCTGAACCTCAAACAAGACAAGATCCGGGTGAACGGCTGCGCCATCCAGTGCAGAGTGACGACTGAGGACCCAGCCAGGGGCTTCCAGCCAGACACCGGCAGGATTGAGGTAGGGTTGCTCTCAGAATGACCTGGAGATCTTTTCCAAGCTGTCTTCAGGGAGACGGACGACATGTAACGTGTCCTGAAACGTGACTCACAAAATCTGGAGAGAAACCTGCAAGTTGAGTGATTTGGTGAAAGTATACAGTATTTCTGAGTGGTTTGTGGTTAAAAGACAAACATACTATTGCCTACATAACTCCAAGTAACGGTCTCTCAGGCTTTCTTCCCAAGTAATGTGCTAAGTCAGATGTTTAAAGTACCCTGTGGAGTTTGTTTTTTATCACTACCACCACTGTGGAGCAGTGTTTTTATTAGTCGGTTACAGTTTTGTTAGTTCTAACTCATGCACACATGATGCACATTCCTGCAAATGGCTTTAGACTCTTCACTAACTCAGAAGCCTGCTGACAAAAAACAACATGGATGTAAACAATACAGTTTTCAAAAATATATGTATAAAAAATAGGCTTTGCAAATGTTTCATGATGAAGGAAACGCTTCGAACACGTGTTGGATGTAGACAGACTGCTGTTTTTTTTTTGTTGAGAAACTCCAGCGTGCACCTTTAACAGCCACCTCAGGTGTTGCACATCGTACATGTTTATCTCACTGAACAACACTCTGTGTGGTTCACAGGAGCACAGAAACCACATTAAACCCATTTTCTGTATCACTGAGATGCTGCAACATTGAGTGGTAAAGTGCCAGATCCCAACTTGGCACATTAAGCTCTCCGCTTCCAAGTTTAATTATGCAACATCATTCTCTCTTCCGCTAAGCATGCTAAATTTAGGCAGCATCAGTTTAGCCCATATGTCATATACACTTGGCTTGCAGAGCAACGTGGCATCACATTAGAGTCTCCTTGCTCGCCTCATGGCAAATGTTGCCTTCATTTAAAGCTGCTGTTAGTGATAGATTTGTATTAAATGAGTGTTAAATAGCTCCGTATATAGAGAGTGTTTAGTCAGTAATGAAGTAGCGTTGGTGAGCATTTTTCAGTTTGTGGTTCACATGTTTTCCTGTGGTTGCGTCGGTTATGTTGAAGTGCTCTGGTATCCCCCCTCAAGCATCAGGAACACATAGAAAAGGTTGTTCTACTAAACGTTGAAGCACTGGCTTGTATCTGGAGTTGGTCCCCAGGTGATGAATGACGGCTGCCCTGTGCGCCACACGGGCGGGTTTAATGCAGAGAACACGTCTCACTACTAGAATCGTTCCTCGTCACTGTATGTGATGAGGAACGATTCTTCCTCAGAGAAAAGGAGCGATGAAGTGAAAGTTGCAAAAAGCTTCAGAGCGGATTGATGACTCCCACTGGGATCTAAAGTACGAGAAAAAATATCATTAATGGAGCTTTATATTGATGAGAGATTACAGAATGTCTTCATCTAACTGGCACATACAGTATGCATGAACACGTGTGCACTCGGTCCCAGCTGCAGAGATCAACCAGCGCTTGAAATTAGAGGTGTGTCATATTGATCCATGCAGTAGCTCTCAGCAGTGCAATTATAAACGCACACCGCCATATGAGGCCTGTGAGCGGGATGACAGGATTTCTCTGTGTGCATGTGCATTTCTGCATCAGTGCGTGAGGATGTTTGCCTTTGTTCTGTGCGAGGACTGCATTTGTTTTCTAAATGCTCCTCTGTTGAACGTCCATGGAGAGTGTGTGTCCCTGTGCCCTCTGTGTGAGAGGACCAGCCATTCCTCCACACATGAGAGGACACAAAGGTCGCCATACTATACAAGTACATATCCTCTATATATCTACTCTCCACACTGTACATGCCTTTTTGCAATCTTGTCTCTATAAATCTCTCTGTCGCCATGAGGTCTGATCCCAGGATGCTCTCTGGCTGTCGGGTCCTTTCGCCCTTCACCCTTGGTTGTACCCCGACCCACACTTCTCTTCTTGTCTCTTCATTTCATTCCACCGTCGTCCTGCTTTCTTTAGTGCTTTTCTCTTCGCCGTTTTCTCTCTTAGCTTTAATAGGCTGCCAGTTAAATGGTAATGACAGACACTTTGAATCAATAACAACAGCTGAAAGAATGCGAGTAATGGAATTAAATTAAGGTTTGATAGGAATTAAACCACTTACCAGAATAAAAAACAAACTGAACCAGGTGTTAGAGATAACGTTGAGGGATGATGGTGATTTTTGACCTCAGCTGGTGGACGTTGCTCAGAAAAGCCCTGTAGGCTCGACTATGGTTGGGTTATGTTTGGTCTGAAGCCTAGAGTCTGCTAAACGCGGGAGGATTGTGCTTGAGGGGAATAAAAGTGTAATGAATTCTTAAACAGTGCCGGGAAGCTAAAATAACAAGTCATGTAATGTGTTTTTCAGTTCGGTTTCCTGTCAGAAACCTGCAGTCTGCAGCTGAGCAGCGCACACAAGCAGACAAGGGAAGCTGATGGATGTTATCATGTTATTGTCTGCATGTTAAAATTTATAGCAATTGGGAAACTATAAATTCCTGGTGTCCCTCTGGTCTCTCGCGCCCCCCATCGTCTTGGATGCTGTAAATAAAAACGCTGCCATCTCTGCCCGGTGACTTCACGCAGTGATTTTTGACTCCTGGGATGTGATTGAATTCGACGTGCACCAGTAGCTTTCCAATCAAACAAATCATCCGTCTCTGGGTTCTGAGTGAGGGGGAGGAATGATTAGTCGTGTCGAGCACGCAGATTCATTTCAATTGAATTTGAGTCCATTAATCTTTCAGCCAGGGATAGTTGTTTTAGTTAAACAGTTGACGAGGCCCAGTGAGCGTTTATCTGACAGTTTAGATTCCTGAGCCACATTCAGATCATCATAGGTTTGAGATTCACACCTGGGATGGGAAATGAAGACCAGACAGATCTTTTTTGAATGACCTCCTCTTCACTTTGACTGTGTGATGCTTCTCTCTGAGAAAATGGCTGCTTTGGCTTTATAGTGCTTTTTTCAGCAACTTGTCCGAGAGGAGTAGCCTCGGAATAGCTTGTGACCTTCCCACTTCAAGGACTTTTCCGCTGCTTCCGCCTCGTGCTTTCCCTCTCTAGCTCCCCATGCATCACTCCAGTCTTCCCTCCCACCTTTCTTTCTGCTCAAAATAATGTACATATTTTCCACATCCTTTTCTCCTCCGCCTTCAAGCAGTGCTTCTCTCCCTCTGCAGCTCTCGTTCGCTCATCCTTATATCTTGTCCCCATCTCTCTTCCCCACTTACCCTCTTGTTTTCCCCCCTTCCTTCCGACGCCATTTAGCTGCGCAGTTGAGCCATGAAACGTGTCATCGTGGTGCCCCCACCACCATTACCATGCAATATGAATGAACCACACACAATCACTACAGGAAGGCATGGATGGAGGAATGCCATGTTTGAGGGACAGATGAATAAATTATTACTGAAGGGCTGTGACAAGGTTTGTAAGTAGTGACGCGCAGAAAAGTGGAGAGCAGGAAAGGCTGGAAAATCTTGTCACGCTATGGGCTTTTGGTCACTCGAGGCATGCAAAGCAACTTGGATTATGGACGTGCGAAGGTGGAATCACTTCTGTGCCCTTTTCAGAGGCGATACCGACGGCCCACACCCAAATCTTAGACGAGCGAATGGCGTTTGAGAACTCCGCAGCGGTATTAATCTTTGAACTGAAACTCATGCGGCGATGGCGCTGTTGAAAATTCCGTCAGCCTCTCGCTCGGTGTGTTCGACTCGGTAAAAAGAGCTGCGGTGTGTCAGCAGGAGTGGTACACTGTGGTGAGAAGGCTGCTTCTTGTATATAAGAGCAAAAATCATATGTCCAGCACAAAATGCTAGAGTATTGAAAAAGTGAGAAAGAACTAAGCGAGGGATGGGAAATGAGGGAGCTAGCGTTAGAAAACAGATGGAAATTGATAGAAACGTTGGAGAACTCAGCGCATCAAGACTGCAAATGTGTCATCGCGTGTAGAGACAATAGACTAATGGCTGTTTGTGAGGCACAAGCAAACATCCAACAGGTCAAATCTGTTATGTACACGCTTGTTTTTGCCCTTCTTTGACTTCATTTTCTGTTCTGGGGAGAAAAATAGATAAATGGGGGGAATAAAAGGCACAGAGAGGCTTTCTATCTCGTTCTCTCATCTCCTTTTTAATGGAGCTTTCAGAGCAGGTGAAGGAGACGGTGAGGAGAGAGCAGAGAAGAAAGCAAGAGGATACAAGAGAGCAACGCAAGCAAACAAGGCAGGATAGATTGTGTGCACTGAGAGATGTAGAGCAGGATTAAAAACTGCCATTACTCAGCTTTTATTTAAAGGGCCGACCCAGAGTCGCAGTGTCGGGCCCCCTGCTGATGCGCTGCGTCTGCACTATGACTGTCTGGGGCTGCTCGCTGCAGTGCAGATGGTTTTCTATTGTGACAGCTATTCAGTGCATTCACACTCTGAATACACTGTGTTAATCTAACATTTAGGTGGTGAAGGGAAGAGAGCTGCCCTTACAAATGAGCACTGAACTGCTGCAGACAGTTGGTGTGGACACTGTCGGCCTATTTTTATCATCAGTGGACAAAACCGACCTCAGTTCAAGAACTACTTTCTCTCTGTTTTGTAGCTTTGGACCGTGTCAGGTGGCGTTCATCGGCAGCAAAGTTTTTATCACTTTGTCATGCACCTGAGAGTGGAAACGGATACCTTCCACCACAAGCGGTCAATGTGGTATCACTGTAAACACTGTAGCTGCAGAGAACAAAGTGAGTTCATTCATCCATTCGGTCTATAATGAAGATGTCAAAACAGATAGAAATGGTGCCGGACTGCAGATTGCACACTGATATGCAAACTGAAGGGGGATAGTGGACTTTGTGCCTGTATGATCCTCCTGAAGTGCTTCATTCATACAGGTGTGAGTGCAACAGGTCTGCGGTTGGGGTCGAGGTTGTTTTCAGGTTTATAGTCCTTCAAGCAGAGCCTGGTTTTTCTGGGGAATCGTGATGATGGTGAGTGTTTTTAAAGCGTGATGGGATTGTGGCTTGTGTACAGGACAACCTGCAGAGCTGAATGTTTAATGTGATGTAATAACATCTGTCTACTGGACATGAAATCCGTATGAAATGACAATTTCAGCTCCAGCTGTCACAAAGCGTGGCGCTCCACTTTAACACTATGTACACAGCCTGACTACTCCACCGTCTACCTGACAATTGTCACGACGGCAGATTATATAATTGCCACTGTGATACAGTGTATTTACAGAGGTGTAATATCCTTTCACACAGTTTCACAGGCTGGTAAAGGAGTTACTCAGCCGTGCTACCTGACTGTATATTTACCTGAATGCAGTCTCTTTTTTCACCACTGTTTCCTCTCTGAACCCAGAGTGAGTTTTCACGTTTAATATGACTTTGATATACCTTGAGGATTATCTTTACACTTTACATTTAATTAAAAATGTATAAGAATTAGAATGATTATATTTGGGCCTATAATTTATCTAAGAGGAATACTGAAGCACGGTCAGGAAAAGTAGCTCTGCGAGTGAAGAGGCTGGCCTGCTGCTGTATTTGCTCTTGTTGTGAATCATATAACAATATCTGCTTTAACATAATGAGGCATCATACAGCAGAGCAAACACAATGCGGTGTTTTAAGGTAAAGACAGAGAGAGAAGAGGTACATGGAGAGAGAAAATGGTTAGGCGAGGGTGTGAAGCGAGTGATGTGGGATGGAGGGGAGAGACGAGGATGAGGAGTGATGGATGTCATAGCAGGAGGGTAGCGGCAGCCCTGTCGACGCGGCTGACAGGGAGGAATGGACTGCCTGCTTCGGGATCAAGCAAGCAGGGAGGGAAGCAGAGGGGGAGAGTATTAAAGCAGCACCTTGACATTTTGTATTTTAATCTATTTTTCTTCTGCGGCAGCCACTTTTCACATCCAATGTATCCGCCCCAACCTTTTGGCACATAAGCCCTGTGATCAGTGTTGCTTGGTGAGATGTGAAGCTGATTCCAAGAAGCGCAAGCGGGAGAAGCCCTTTACTCCCACGGTGCGATAAGTGGATGATGAAGACAATTTACAGAAGCTCGAAATCATGTTACTGCTGTAAAGTAAAGAGGGGGGGAATATGGCTTTGGGAAAAATGGAAGGGGGGGGGGGTCTGGTCGATCGTCACAGTGTGTAGAGAAGTAAAAGAGTGATGTGTCTATATCTGATGGCACCAACGAGGGAGCAGCCATCACACTCCTTGTTTTCCCATCTATCTGCTGACCATCACATCAGCATCTCATCACAGATACCTGTGATGTATGTGGCTGACCATTTCATCCATCCTCCATCTTTCTCTGTCCTTCTTTCTTTCCATCTTCCTCTCATTTCTTCACCTCACTTCCAGATGTTTCCCCGCAGCCTCTTTTAACATTCCCACCATGTCCCCACGTCAAGACAGCAAATCCTGCCGTTCCTCTCTCCTTCCTGTGTTTCTACCTCTCCTTAACTCCTTCCTTGTCTCCCTTCTCACTTCCCTTCCTTCCTGCTGTCATGTGTCATTCAGTTGACTGAGGAAAAGAGAAGCTACCCATGCAGCTCACAGAGGAATGAAAACCCTGGCAGCACTTGGAAACCTGGAGGGAGCTGCAGCACCTCACCTCTCCATCCTCTCTCTTTCCTTATCGCTCTAATTTGAATATCAGAAAGCGGATTTAGCCGCCATCCCATAATTCATCCCATAAATCACTTGTCTTCTCTCCTCAATGTGTCAAGCAGCTTCACTCACATCAGTTTCCGCTTCCACCACCCAAACCCGACATGCATCTTTCTCTTGTTTGTTTCTTTTAATGGAACACATTTGCATGCGTCACTCAATGTATTAATAATACCTTTAACAATGCTGCTGTGTGTGTGCACGTGTGCGTGTGTGTGTGTGTGTGTGTGTGTGTGTGTGTGTGCGCGCGCATGTGTGCGTGTGCGCTCATCATCTTCCAAAGAACATCTTTGAGTTTGAAAATAGGTTGAGGCCTCATTAGAGGAGGTGCAGCTCAACACATCGTCGTAAACGCCTTCATGTGCACACTACACACACGCCGCGCCTCACGCCGGTCCGCGTGTCATCATTCAGCGCCATTATGTCATTTTCTCCACTCGCCAAGAACAAAGCGGGCAGTCACCTTCTGGACAGACCTCAGGGTGTTTTCTGCTTATTTATTTTGAATTTCTGTGATTTAATAATGATTTACCTCAACACTTAATGCAGAATGTTTGCCACCTGCTGTTAAATTTGTATATTTACAATATTAGCGAGGTAATACTACAAACTCGGTAACATTATTTTCTCCATAACATTTAAACAAATTGTTCCCAGGATAAGATAAGGTCCCCAAAACACCGTTTAGAGCTCGAAATTCTCTGGTGCAATCTCTGGTGTTTGGATGTTTTTAAAAGGATGTTTCGATTTGAAAACTGTCAATCCACCAAACAACTCCTCATGCTGTTAAACATACCAGCTAAAGTCCTGATAGTGTGGAAACTCTGTGATTTTTAGCACAAATTCAAGAGCTTCCTCCCAGACTGTGACAGGAATGTCGGCTGTATTGATGCAGGAACGTTTTGTCACAGCTGCAACACGTATGCATGTCATGAAGAGACTGCAGGAACGAAATATCATCAGGATTGTGTTCCGAGTCCTGATTTGTTTCACGTTATCTCTGACACAATATTGAAATGCTGATTGTTTTTGCTTCTGTAGGTCTGTACCACAGCAGCATGCTCCCATCCAGATTGCGATTCATCAATTGTTCAGCTGTACTTTTGCGAATTGGTAAAAAAAAGATAGAAGGTTGTGTTGAGCTTCCAAGTTTCAGATAAAACATGAGTGTAAATAACTGCTGTATGTGATGGATACTTCTTTTGATTCTCTAAAGATGAGCAGACACCCGAGTTGCAGCAGCGAGTTGCAGCATGCCTTGCTGTCAGTCACCACAATTACATTTTCACACACTGCTCCATGCAGCGATGATAAATCAGGGTCACCAGAAGCCAGCGCGAACACACACTTTACCAGAACTACCGAGTGTGTGTGTTCTCTCCTGAACCAGTTGAACCCAAACAGAGGTGTGAGTGCTAGCTTAAACTTGTCACAAGAAAGGAGGAAAAAAGGAGGCAGACGCACACACCGCTCACACCCCGCCTTGTTAACTCCAGTAACATCCAGGACCTCTGACCAGGTGTTAGAACACCGGGAACACACACCTGCAGGAGGGCAAACCACCAGCGCCGCAGGTACAGACACACACGCTGCCGTACAGGGTGTAATTTCCAAAGAAAGCACCTCTGACCTTGGGAAGGTCATGCGTGGAGAGCCTCCGACGTGAGCTGACTAACTCCTGCAGAGTACGTCGTGTTGGAGTGAAGGAGCCCGTCACCGCGTGTCCTTTCTCATTCTGCTGTTCTTTTCCACATAATCTTCGGTCGGATCACATCTATTTTTGATGCGATGCCTCCCTTCCCTCCCCGCTCCGTCTCTGCCACTCAGCGACATGGCAATTACGGGCCCAAATTAGCCACGTATTTTATGGAGTGACATTTCTCCCTTTCCTCCATTAGTGCACTCACCACTCAATTCTCTGCTCATGCATTAGGTAGTATTGTCCAATTACTGTCTCACTTTCTTTTCCCCATTCTCTGCCTCTCCGGTGCTTTTCCTTCCCTTCTCCTCGCTCTGTGTGTCGTCCCACCATTTCTAAATTAATTTATCATATTAGCCAGACAAAAATCATTGCTAATGATGTAAAACCTGCAAAGAAATCATTGCTAATGATATGGAGTCGAACATTTCAATCACAAATATTCAACAATTGAAAGGGCTGTGGGATATTTTGCCCCCTGATTGCTTTGCACATGAGTCGATAGAGTGCGTACAGTCGGCGAACACTAAGATCTATTGTCATTCAAAGACCGTAGCTTAGTGAAAAATGGGGAAACATGCATGAGTGCGCTCTCCGAAATGCTCCGTCACACTCTCAGTTTCCAGTTTTACTGCTTCTGCTTCCTCGTGTCGTAAAGGAAATCCCAACTATTACAGGAAATCAGTGCCATAGATTATTTTGGAGTCCTCACTGCAGTGATAATGAACTCCTCCCAGTGACGAGAGCTGTAATGATTACCTGTTTTAACTTTTGGAACAGGAGTTAAATCATTCCTGTCGGAAAATCGCTCTGTTGTAGCAGGAGCAGTAAGCGGATACATGTCACGGAGGAGTAACAATGCAGAGATGATGAGTTTCAAGCAGAAATTCAAACACTTAGGCATCATTGAGGAGAACTATACATTTGAAAGGAAAACATGAATTTGAAAGTTAGCTGTTCGTGCAGAGAAGTAGCAGGAGATTTAAAATCTGCTGGCTGTTGGAACCACAAAGCATGAATCCAAACCTGAGCGCTGTAATAATATCACTACATATAAATTACAATGTAGAGTTAAGACGTAACTTAAAATCTATGTCTCCCAAAAGGGATTATTAACTTGGACATTATGGAACTTTTAGAAAAATGTCAGGGCCCGATGATAAAGAAGCCAGTGTTTGAGCTGCTTTCACTTCAGATGGTATTTTCTGTGTTAGCTTTGAACCCGTCAGCTATCTTCTGATGGTAATTTAGCCTCTTGGTACAACAGACAGATTTTTCAGGGCCTCTGGTGTCGTTGGAAGATATCCAGGTAATGGACGTCTGTGCAAAGATTTCCTGAGTGGTTCAGAAATGACATTCCACCACTTTTGGTCTCCTCTTGGACTTGCGTGCAAACAAAGCTTGCTCATACGTGACGGATTAATACCAAAATCTTGTCCCATACAGATATAACACTACATTCTAGAATATCACCCCTGCTGTGCATCTCCAGATGTTTCTGGTGGAGCGACATATCTACCAGTTGAACCCAGTTAATCAGCACTATTTAAGATCCTTACCTACAAACTGAGTGCTGTGATATGTCTCCACACACCTCCTCCTGCTCTTGCCAACTCCAGGTGATCGAATTTCCTGTCGGTGCTCTCGAGTTACGCTTTTGAAAGCCGAAACAATTCCCTAACCCCACACTGCGACTCGGGTCTCATTTACATTTAGCCTCGTACAACAGGCTTCAAAGCAAAGTGGACTGTTGTACATTAAGAGGAAGATGGACTATTCAAAGAATTATTGAAGTTGAAGAAAAATAAGCAGCTCCATATATTGCTGTAGGTTGTAATAACCGCTTGAAGGTCGTTTCTGCAGCAGTCTTTCGTCTTATTTCCATATGTACACTTCCATTTTTCACAGACGGACACACATTTAAGTCCAGTGTTTGGGAGGGAAAAGCAGCGTTGGAAACCTAATCAGAGGCTAAATATCTTTTTAAGGGAGCTATTTGACCTCTCTTACCATCCTGGCTGAATTAACTGAAACTGATCGCACTCTCGCAAGGTGCAGCGGTAACTCCGAACTATCTCGTGGCTGTAAATCGTCCGCCACACGGCCCGGACCGAGCCGTAAAGAAAGCGGGATGTTTTATTTCCATAAATATGTCTGCCCATATTTTCATCTCTCAGTATAACTCTATTCCATACAATATACTATATCTTTCCTCGTATTATCCCTCCCGCTCTTCTCTCCGCAGCTATTTCCATCTGCCCTCCTCACTTCCTGCTGTCACTATCAATTTCCTCCAGCTTCCCCGTCTGTGTTTATGTACGTGGGCTTCACTTCCCGTACAGGTGTCTGCATCCATACAGGTGTGTTTGTGTGTCTATAATTGAAAAGAGCCGACAAGCCTCCTCCCGCTCTCATATTCCTGTCGTTTATGTTGTTTTTCCAGCCGATCCGCTCTCTCCTCGTGTCCTCCTAACTCCTCTCATTCATCATTCCTCCTC
Source organism: Diplodus puntazzo (assembly GCA_963678695.2). Lineage (NCBI taxonomy): Eukaryota > Metazoa > Chordata > Actinopteri > Spariformes > Sparidae > Diplodus > Diplodus puntazzo. The sequence goes on from OZ023170.1 coordinate 767,309, forward strand.
TGTCCTCACCTTCTATCTTTTCTGTCGCCATCTCCCATCTCATATTTTCCTCCGCTAGTTTTCCTAGTTATTATTCACTCTTTCTCTCCCCGTCATTTCTCATCCCTCTCTCGTGTACCTTTCCCTCTCACCGCTCTGTCAGTTGATTTGTTTTTGCAATATTTCATATTTCTCTCCATGTTTTTCTTTCACCCCGTTCTTCCATTGTATCCCCCCGTCTATTTTAACCCCTTTCTCCCTCCTCTTCGATCTCTACCCCTCTTGTTCTTTCCCCTCGTCGGCTCCTCGCCTCTCTCTCTCTCTCTCTCTCTCGTGTCGCTGATTTGTTTTTGCAGCTCTCCCTTCACTTTCTGCTGTTATTCTCCCCTCTCTCATCTCATTTTTACGCTCTTGTTCTGTCGTCTTCTTCTCTTCTCCCCCCTCCTTTCCATTTATTCGTACATCTCCTATTGTCTCCCCCCTCTTACATCCTTCTTCTCTCTCTGATTCGCCCTGCCTCCATTCCTTCTCTATAGAAATCTTCTCCTTATTTGTCGCTTCTTAGTCCCCCGTTCCTCCATCGTTCTTGGCCCTCCCTCGCTTGTTTATTTCTAAATCGGATTCCTCCCTTCTCTTCCTGCTTCTCTTTATATACACCTGGTCCCCCGTTTCCTCTTTTCACAATATACCTCCCTCTTTCTTCTGCTAACGCTGTCCTATTTGTCATTCTCCCCCTGCTTTTCATACCTGGATGCCATTTTCTCATTCCTCTTCCTCTCTCCTCCCTATTCACGTCTCTCTCCGCTCGTCTCCACCGTCTCCATATCTCCAGGCTTCCTATCTCCATCTTCGAAGGTGTCTCACTCTCTTTATTCTGTAATTATTTCCTTTTCTCCAGTCTCGCGGTCGTTTTCCTATCTCGTCTTTTTTTGTGTGGAATACATGCCTGTACATGTTCACATTAGAGTACCGTTTGCTTAAATTAGCGAGTTCCGAGTGTCTGCAGCGTCCGTGTCGGTTTTAATCAGGCCCCTTGTTTATGGTGAAGGCCGGCCTCTGTGAGACTCAGCACTTTTTTTTTTTTGCGCACAGTGCGCAAAATGGTGTGCTTAATTTGGAACAATTCTCAGTTGTGTGTGCGTGTGCGTCTCATTAGTTGTGTGTTTTATTCAGCAGGAGTGATACAAGATGGGGTGAGAGGAAGGGAGGGAGGGAGGGAGCGACTGTCCCTGAAATCTCAAAGAGAGCATTCAGTCCAACATGCTTTTTAAAAAACGAAAAATGAAAATGCAATCATTTTCTGAGAAAGCTTTCACTGAAGGCGATTTCTTTATTCTATGAAGAAAAGAAATGTCCAGAGCCCCCGAAATTGCCCATCTCTCAGCATCGAAGCTGTGGGATAGGACGGGATTTCAGCTGGTCCTTAAAAAATGTTCTTTTCCGACCGCCTCAGTTGCAAAGATAACGACTACAAGGAATGTCTGGGAGTTATGGGAGAAGTAATTGTTTTGATGCTTCAATCAAACTAATCATTAATCGTGGGAGTTTTCAGCATCCCATTAATACTAAAATGTCAGATCCATTAATGGATTTCAAGACGCTGGACTCTGTTCTAATTTGTGTTGAAATAATCAGAAGCAAATGGTCAGAGGGACGGTTAAATTGGGCCGAAAGCTTGTCAGTGATCTTCTGTGTTTGTGATCTCATTCCTGTATAAGATGTTGTTTTTTTCAAGATGTGTAGCACGTGATGGAGAGACAAGACAGCTGAGAGAATCTCTGACAAACACACAATACTATGTGTGAAATGAAACCTACACTTGTTTGAAATATACTGCAGTAATGATCCATGTCAAGTTCAGACTGCTAGTGCAGATTTCAGGCCACAAACACTAGTTCTCGTTAAGACATTAATACTGTGTGTGCTACTGTAACACATTTTGATTATTTGGTATTGAATACCATCATAGAAGATGATTATCTGCTAAATATGTGAGATTTAAAGGTTCCATGTTTCTATACGGATATTACATGCTTAATGTTAACAAATCATTGTTTTTCTCATATTGTCCATTGCTGCCGCTTTCCTATTAATCACTGATTCATGTGAGCGGATTGTAACGTGACGAGAACAACGAGCCTCTCCTCCGTCTCTCTGACGCCTACACACGCCTGTGGACGATTTGTTTAAAGGTGCATTATGTAGTTTTTAGGAAAAACGTTTAAATAGGAGTGAAAGATCTTCAAGTATGCCGAAATGAATTCTGACCTGTTCTTTTTAGTCAAAAAAGTAGACTTTGAATTAGCCTGAATAAATGGGAAACAACATGCATTTAGGAATAATTTGAAGGGCTGCAGATAATGGATGCTGGATCAATACGATCCAAATGTGGCACAGCCTGTCAGATGTGGCCCAGCGGTACTTTGTTCCAGTAAATCAACCGAGTTGGCTTGTTTTGAAGTAATTTCTCTCAGGGACTATTTTTTTTTTTTTAGAATATGCGACCCTCGGTTGCCAAGGCAGCGCAGAGAAAAGCCAGCATAATCACAACATGAATCTGACCTCATTTTCTTAGGCAAAGTCACAACTTTTAATTGGTATTAGTGACAGCAGCCGCGCGTTTCCTCTGAGAGCGCGGCTACTCAGTCGGACTGGCAGACGAGCCATTCTCTGCATGTTAATGGAAGAAATAGAGCGACTGAAGAAGGCCTCCTGGATCCTATTTTTCGGTGGCAGCCATTGTGAAAGCCCTCACCAAATCCTCCAGCATCCCTGCATTAGTGTGACAGGAGCCCCAGCACGTCTTTGTTTCTGAAATGCTGAAACGAGCAGACGTATAATAACGCCGGGACGTGTCTGTCAGTGCAGCGGCTCGCACATCAGTCGGTGGTCTTTGTGATCACTGGAAAGGAGAATTGCTGTGAACTAATTGAGTGTGAGCCCTCATGTTGGGCCAGTTAGACAGATACGAGGCTGCGAATGGCCTCAACGCGCAGGACTTTCAATGATACTCAGCTTAATTATTAATGTATATATTGCTAATGAGCGTTGTTCAGATCTTGGTCCCACAGACACCCAAGCAGTTAGTTCCACCGTGTATACAAAGCTGCCACAGTGGAAGCCATTGTTCTGTCAGGAAGTTATTTCTTATGTTTTTTAGAATAATTCTGTGATTTTCCAACATGCTGACCGACCCCTCAGCTTCCCCTCATCTATCCTCGTCTCTCAGATTCCCTCCGCATTATCTGTCCTGCAGGCGGTTCGTGTCCACGCCTCTCTTCCTCCTCCTCCTCCCTGCATCTTCATCACCCACACTTCTTCGCCGCCTTCCATCTCTTCTTGCACATCTTTTTTTTCCCTGCCCCCTGCGCTTCCTCAACTCCTTCCCTGCTCATCTTTATTCCAGCTCTCATCTAGTTAATTTTACACTTTTTTTGGCATCTCCTTTCATCTCGTCTCTCCCTCGGTTTTCTTTTCTTTTTCTCCCTCTTGACGTGCAGAATGCAGGTTTCGGCACATATGTCCGACATAACCGCTGTATGTCTGGCTGTAGCGTGTGTGTGTGTGTGTGTGTGTGTGTGTGTGTGTGTGTACTGCTGTGTTCACTGGAGTGTGTCTGTGTGTGTTTACAGGTTTAGTGATGCATCTGCATCCCTGTTCCTGCTTGTCTCCTTGTTTCTGTATGTATTTCTACGAAAGTGTGTGTGTTTGTGTGTGTGCGTGTGTGCATGTGTGTGAGGCTGTGCGTGTGAGGGTGGTTTTATCAGCTCTTGCAGATGGCCCCAGCCTCTCATCCATCGTTCCAGTGAAATGAAGAGCCCTCTGAAGAGTGAAGGCAGAGAAGAAAGGAACGGACAGACAGACATGGAGAGAGAGAGGGGGAGAGAGAGAGAGAGAGAGAGTGAGGGGGCGATGACGTACAGAGCGAGAGACAAAAGACAAACCGAGAGATGAAAAAGAAGAGGGGTGCCATCAAAAGATGGAGAGATTTGGAGGAGTGATGGGGGGGATAGATGCCCCCAGAAGGGTCTGTTTACTAGAAACACTGTGGGGTGTGTGAAGTGTTTATCTGAGAGTGTGTGTGTGTGTGTGGGGCTGTAACATGAGTGCTTCAGACCTCCTGGCATACACATGAAACTTTTTATTAAAGTGCCAATAAACGTATCTAGCTTGTCAGCTTTCAGTGACACTGAGTGTGTGTGTGTGTGCGGACCTTTCAGGAGCTGATGTTTCTGTTGCTGATGAACAGCTCACTGTAAGGTTTGGTCACACAGCTAGAAGTGTGCGTGCCCATTTGTGTGTGACAGTTGGCTCGCATTAAAGAGAGGCTCTTCCACTCGCCGCTGGGCGCGGAGTGTTTACGATGCAGCACCCGCAGGAGTGGAAAACAAACAGAGAAAGAGACGGAGAGCGAGAGCGAGGGATGAACACGAGGGGGGACAGAGCGAGGAGAGATGAGGTGAGATGAGGTGAGGAGGAAAGCCAGTGCGTGGCGTGTCAGGAAGCAGTGCGGCGAGCGGCGCGAGGGACAAAATGTAACTCTAAAAAGCGACTTTAAACAGCCAGAGAGAAACACAAACAGACTCCGGGGTGGCGAGGGGGGAAAGACAGCTGCGAAGAGGGGAGCAGTGGTTCATGCAGGTCGAGCGAAGTGGAAGTGGGATGAAAGAAGTGTGACCCAGGAACAGAGAGGTTTTTGTAGACTGCTCCAGGTAGTAACATGGTAAACGGAGAGAATGGAAGGAGGTGCGAGTTAACATTTTGTCCTTTTTGATTATTTCTCCCTGTTGAGCTGTGAAATGTCACTCCCCACAGGGTTTCTATTTTATTGGGCGAAGAAGACAGCGGCATGCAGAGATGGAAGAAAAAGATACAGGAGAACAGAAATAGTCTCGAAATAAAGGCCCAAAACTGAGCAAATGATCAAACCCCCGAATGCATTTCTCAGGAGGAGTGATGGTGCTTTGTACATTTTATTACAGAGAGCATGTTTTCAAGTCTATGTAAGGGGCAACATGCAACACTGGAAAAGAAATGCAAACTCAGAATTTTAATATTTACTAGAAATACATATTAACTCAGAAATACTTAACTGAATAAACAAGCTGTTATCGGAGGAAAATAAGATCCCAGAACACTGTTCGACGCTAGAAAGGTGGCAGGGTCCGCCACATGTAATCAGAGTAAAACAGTATGAAATTATGTTGTCCTTAAAAGGTCAGTTTGATTAGTCAGTCATGTAAAAAAACGAGAGTTTGTTCAGAGAAAAGAATGTCAGTCGATGAAAATCTTTCTCGTCTGATTTGAAATGTCTTCCTCTTTTCTTCTTCTGCCTCATTTTAAGGTTGTTGGTTCTTTGGAGTCCTGCATTGCATTGTTTATATTTCTTTAAACCAGTTACCATGATCTTGGGTGGACCAGAGCCTGGAGCCTGATAGTGCTGCTGCAAAATAGATGATAGTGTGGAGTGGATTTCATTATGGTGGAGCAGTTGAACGTGGTGGGGTGAAGCCCTGGCGTTATCTTAATGTTAGTAAGACAGTCGATTGTGGAGTCTGACTCCAAACTACTCACTCCAGACTGCTGGCCTAGTTTCATATCCACAGAATCGGACCAGCTTCTCTGTTTCTTGAACACCAATAAATCCTGTTTTTGGACGAATCAATTTAAAAACACCCCTCCACCAAGGCCCAGCAGTCCCTATTTGTACTGACTCATGGACCCAATCCATCTAAATACGTATGATTTTTCTCA
>OZ023170.1:773141-854426 GCA_963678695.2 Diplodus puntazzo
AATGGATGGATGGATACGAATCCAGAGAAAATAGCACCAAGCGATTATGAGGTCTGACTTTTTCGTAGACAACGGTTTTGTGATGCAAATTAATCACTCTTTAGAACACATTTGTTTTGAGAAGAAAAAAGGCTTTATTTTCGTGACCCCAGACAACTTGCCGGACTACTTTTGTCAGCACCAAAGCCGGGCAAGAACTCGGCGCACAGGACACTGTGGGGGGTAAGTCAGTGTTGATGCACTACACTGCTGACGGGGATGCCATACAGATTCATATCAAAAAACCCGAACTATCCCTTTAAGTCAAAAATATTTCTATAGAATATCCAATCACTCCCAGGAGGAGCATATACATTTAATATTGTGATTTCAGATCCCTCTATCCTTCCCGTTACCTTGACAAATCTACCTTCATCATCACTGATTTCTGAGATATGTTCGTAGTTAAGTGTACCGGAGATAAGTGTAGCCACTCCCCTCTTATGTTTGGATTTGACAGATGAGGAAAAAACATATTTAAAACCCTTTCTTTTCAACCTTAGATGATCCGTTTGGCTCATGTGTGTCTCCTGTAGCAGGGCAATCTGGGCTTTTTCTTTCTTTAGTTTGGACATTATCTTACTCATCTTGATCACATTCAAGATCCCATTTACATTGAAAGAAATAATTTTCACTGGCTCAACCTGCATGTAGTTGTAGTAACTGGCCGCACAACATATCTCTGACAGCAGCAGGCAACCCCCTTAGGAAGACAACAAATAAAGTATGAAAAAAGAAATTAAAACAGAAAATATTGTGTGCAATAGGAGCATTAACGCACCTGGCCACACTTCCAGCAGTGAGACACCTCCACTGCTTCCCTTAAACCTTGAAGGAAAACCCCTTTCCCCTCCCTGAGTCAGGGGGCCTTCCGCTGTGATGGCACCCTCAGCAAAGAAACGTCCCATTCCCTTTAACTCGACATTAGTTGTATTTTAGCAAGTCGTCCATATCATACTTATAAACAATATATCAGTTCTCATCTCGTCTGTATACTTGCAGCCTCTCCTTGTATCCTGAAGCTCCTCGGGTCTGCCGCGGCCGCCGACCCCCGACCTCCCGCCACGCCGACCATCTCTGTAGTTTCTCTCTTAGAGTTGCTGGTGGTTAAATCACTTTCACTGGGAGCCCCCGGCTCGCCAGATCCGCTGTCGCTTCCTCCACCGTGTTATAGGTTTTTGCTCCTTCTTCATAAAACACCTTCCGGCGGGCTGGGTACAGGGTCCGGAACCGCAGACTCTTTTCTTTCAGGATCCTCCGCACCTCTGCATACTCCTTCCTCATGGCCATGATCTCCGGCGGATAGTCGTGGTCGAGGTTTATCTTGTTGTTGTTCCATAAAAAACCTTTCTTCTGCCACGCCAGCCGAAGCACTTCTTCTTTAACAGTGAAGCACAGGAATTTTACCAGGATCGACCTTGGCTGTGAGCCGTCTGGTGGGGGAGAAGAGAGCGCTCTGTGCGCCCTCTGTATTTGCAGTGCTGTTGAGGAAGGGATGTTAAGATTCTCCCGAAGTAGCATCTCCACAAAATGGGCCATAGATTGTGATCCTGATTCTGCTCCCTCCGGGACCCCGTACAGCCTGAGCGTCTCCCTCCTCGAGTATGCTTCCAACGCTGTCAGTTTAAGTTGAAGCTTTTCCTGTGTTGTTACCATTTCAGATAATATGTCCTCTGAATTTTGGAGCTTATCTTCATGCCCAGCGACCCTGGCCTCCACTTCGTTGAGTTGCGTTGGTTTTGTCCAGCTTCTCTCTGATGTCCTGTAATTGTTTTTTCGTGTCTTTCCGAAATTCGTTCACTTCTTTCCCAACGCCTCTTAGTTCTTCAAGTATCAACATCAAGCTTACAGGTTCGTCCTCGTTCTCTGTCCCACCGCCGTCATAGCTAGGAGCGTCTTCAGCTTGATCGATATTTGGCTTTTTAACTCTCCTGTTCTTTTTGGACGTCATTTGTGCCTCTTCTCACTTGTTTTCACGTACTTCGCTGGTTCGTTCATTCGCTTTGGGGCAATTTTAATCACTTCTTGTCGGATTCTGGTCAGGATTCTGGAAAGCTGAAGACTTTTGGTACTAGAGACAGGCAGGCCATAGTAGGCTACATAATATCATCAGAATCTGGTTTATTGCCAATTAGGTTTTCACATACAAGGAATTTACTTTGGTGTATTGGTGCATAGCATGTAATCGAGGCAAGATGTGATAAATGCATGGACAATAATTTCTGCATCAGCCATACTCGGCATGGGCATAAATTTATGCCAGTTCTAAATATGTCCAGCTATGAGTGTATCAAAGCATCAGAGAATCATATTAAAAATAATTTGTCATACACTGATGATCATTGCATACTAAAATTGAACTTGTTTTGAAATGATCAGATTAGGTAGATAGGTACTTCCAACACTAATGTAGTGTTAACAGCATCTTAAGACAACACAAATTGGAAAAATATAAAGTACATAAATATACAAGGTATAGTATAACCAGATATAAGGGTTTAATAAGCTTAATTGAGTTAAATATACTAAAAATGTTCTTTGATAATCAAGCCATTGGGCTCATAATAGGATTAGCATCTCTTGGGAGATGATAACTATTCAAAAATGTTACCAAAAAACCTTTAAAAAACAGATTTTGTGATCTTAAATCTGCCTAGCAACCGTCCGGTCCTCACAGCACCCACCAAATTCGCCAGTTGTGTGAACATTTGTGTGTTTAGACATTTGAAGTGATTTTCTGGTTTCCGAACCCCACCTAGTGGCAAAACTATTTTTTTCATCCTCCTAGCATCAGCAGAAAGCGCTGTCCTCACAACATGCTATAGGGTCGTTGTCCTCACAAATATGCCAAAACACGTATGTGTGTGTGTGTGTGTGTGTGTGTGTGACTCAAAGTCTAAGCAGGAGAAGCAAGGAGACATGGAGGGCAGCAGAGTCAGCAAACGGATAGAGAGACAAGACAAAAAGACACAGGAAGTGGAGGGGGAAAAAGAGGGGAGAAGGTGGCGAGGTAGAGCTGTGACTGATAACATTGTCGTACTCAGGTTGCCTCAAGGGCAGACAAGACAGAGAGAAAGAAAGAGAGGGAATGAGACACAAAGGCAGAAAATGCGGAAATTTACAGAGCAGCCAGAGGCGGAAAGGGTTATAAGATGGAAGGTGAGCAAAGATGGAGAGACGGGATAGGAAAAGATTGGAAACACAAGGAGGAGCACTGCAGTGAGAGATAAATGGTAGAGGATGGATGGCAAGGAAACAAAGAACAGTCTAATAATAGAGCCAGTTGAAGAAGAAGTGGTAGGTAAGAGAGCGGTGGGGAAGACGGTGAATGTGTGGGAAGGCATGACACAAGGAGGAAGAGGTGAAAATTGAAGCGCGAGTAGGAGAAAATGAGAGGAAGGAGCAGGTTAGTGAGTTATTACTAGAGTGAGAAAGCTAGGCAGAGGCAAGAACTAAAGCGGGGAGAAAAGATAAGAAGCAAGGGGATGATGGAAACATAAAAGGTCAAACGAAGGAGTGGAGAGACCGCACAACAGGAGTGTGCGTGAGCGTATTGACATTCAGCATGCCGCGGGTGAAATGAGCTGTCTGAGGAGCAGGCATGAGCAAAGCACCGGGGTAATCTGGTCAAGGCCTGGGCTGCAGTGCCCCGCTCCGTCTACAACCTGACGTTAGGACTCTTTCAGGGCTGGCGCGGAGTAGACACATTTTTAAGTGGCCTTTCACTTTTTTGCCAGTGCATTTTTTTTTGTACATTTTAGTATGCATGCCTCCGCAGGAGCTCAGGGGCAGTCGACATCCAGCGTCGACCGCCCTGGGGACTGGCTGTCACTGTAGGCATTCGTGACTCTGTTCTGCCCCCCTCTCCCTGCACTCCCCAACCCCTTCTGCTGCTGCTGCTGCTGCTTCAGGTTTTGAAACTGATGACACCAGACATAAGGAAATAACTATCTGTGGTGCCATGTGCTCTGCTGGAGTTATATTTTTAGGTTGGGACTGAAGAGGGTACTGAGTTTCTGGTAGTTATTACAACTCCCTGGAGCAGTCTAGTATTTAGAGTTATTAGCAAGAAACCATCAACAAGATAAGTTCCAACACTTGTGTCGTCGTAGCTTATTAAAGCTGATATGAATGGGCTCATACCTGTCTTTCTGCTCGTCTCATCAAATGAAACTGCATTTCTCTTCTTAACTGAACATCAATTGGTTTAATGATCTGCCCAAACATCTTTCAAAAAGAAGTGCCTGACATTAAGGAAGTAATGATTCCATTTCTAGAAGCCTTAAGTAATCCATATATAATCTATTCCCATCATCAGAGAGGGATACTGCCTACTTCCTCCCTTCTCTTTGCTTTAACAGGGGCCTGAAATGTAATATATCACCATTTCAAGCACTGGGTTTTATCTATCTTTTTGATGCAGACTTTGTCATAGCCTGTCTAGAATCACTCATATAGCTCACAATTTGGAAGCAGACCAAAGCAAACCAAGTCGAGGGGAGGAGAAAAGAAATTGCTGCTGGAAAACCCCAGTGCTTTGACATCGACGCCGCTTCAATATCCGAGCTAAATGGTAAACCCTCTTCTAGTTTCACGCAGAAAGAGCAAAGCTCGCACCTAATGGAAAATATTGAGCTGGCAATTTGCGTCAACCTGTAAAGTCAGCATGATATACTGTTGTGTCTGGGCGTTACTCAAAGGATTAGGTTGCATACATTATATGCTCGAGGCTCTGCTCCGCAATTTTCCAGATTGCTCCACGTAGAAATACACCTGTCGTCCTCCTGTGACGTGAGTTTCTCTCTGTCTGTCTCTGACTCACCGTCTCATCCTCTCCCTCATCGCCGCAACTGTTACCAACACTCCTTGTCACTCTTTTTGTATCTAGGTTACAGTTGCTATGACAACTATTATGCATGCCAATCAGAGTCAGTGACTCATCTCTATACCTTATTATCACATAGCTGTTTTTAGGGATGTCTGTGCACACGGCGGGCGTTTGCTGGGAGCTCTCCTGCATGTCTGACATTACAATCAGATGCTGGTGTCTGTGTACTTGACTGAGCCTACGGAGACCTACATCATGTTCTACTTGAATCCCGTCATGGAATCAAGGCTGGTGACCTAATTCGATTGACTGACAGACAGTCTTAAGAAAAGGTCCGATGATATAACATTTGTCTAATCCGCTCTAACAGGTTTCTAGGTAACTGTTACTATGGGTACCGGCTGTGTTCAGTATTTTGGGATGTTGTTGCTAGGCAATATGCTGTCGTGGTGAAGAGGTACATGGGACTCTGTATCTGTGAAGCTGTGTTTCCACCGCAGGAACTTTCCCTGGGGAACTTGCATTTCCACTGCAGGGCCCGAGTCTAAATTTAACACCATTACTTTACCCCACAAAAAGTCCCTGCTTGGGGGCTTGTACTTTTCATAAGTGCAGGAACAACAACATACATCGGCTTACTTATTTGCCTAATCTTTGTGGCACACAACAATGGGCTGAAGGGAACGACCCCCTTTTTCGACCATCGCACTTCAGTTTCTGGTTTGGAGCCAGTGCCACTCCAGAACGGGTAGTTCTTTGGTCTAGTTCTATGCGTTTTGACAGCGCTTGCATCGGGGGCAGGATTATCATAAGAAAGGACCAACTAAAGCCACTTTATAAAAACAGAGTGAGTGTAGCATGTTTCACTAATCAAAGCAACAGTGGTCCAAGGACCAGTGATGCCACTGTAGGTGACTGAATGACGCAAATAACCAGCACCTGGTTTGCTTTGGTCCAAAGAGTATATTTCAGTTCCTTAATAAGAAATAGCTGGGACTAAAAGATCTGGGTTCTTTTGTGTAAAATGGGCCTTAAGAGCAAGGCACCGGCAAGACAAGTATTTGTTGCAGGGGTGTGAACCATTTTTCTCAATATGGATTTTTCATGCTATGAAACACCAAGTAGGCAGAGTGGTACTCATTTAAGAGGAGGCCTTGGCCCACACAAGTATGTGTGTGTGCAAAACATGCTCTCGTTCCAGCTCTGTCTAGTCAGAGTAGGTGGAAGACTGAAAGACGACATGGAAACACACTTCAGACATAATGCCTGACCAGGGAATGAATCTAAAACTTGCTCTTCTCTTTCTCCATTCTCTCTCTTTGTCTCCCTCTAGGTCTGTGGATCGCCAGGCGTTCTACCATGCCTGTCCCCCCACCCCTCAATCCCCGCAGACAAAAACACCTGCCCCACACACACCTCCATCCTGAACAAAGGGCAGAACGTTCCACCTTCCCCTCCCTCTTCCCTCCATCCATCCTTTCTCCTTCTATTCTCCGCCCTCACCTCGTCTCATCTTTGCCCTCATCATCGCATCTCGTCCACTGCGCCTGCCCCAGGGCTACGAAAAGGACCCTTCCTGACTCTGTCCCTTTCCCTGCGTTTCACTGGCTGACTCTGGTCACATGCTGCCTACTGCCTTCTCTGATTGGAGCAGGGGAGACTTGGGGCGTGGTCTCGGCCTGTCCCTTCCACTGCGTTTGTCGAAACCTCTCGGAGTCGCTCAGCACACTCTGCGCCGACAAGGGCCTCCTGTTTGTCCCCCCGCATGTTGACCGGCGCACCGTTGAGCTGCGACTGGCTGACAACTTCATCATGGAAGTGGGCGGGAGTGACTTTGTCAACATGAGTGGCTTGGTTGATTTGACTCTGTCGAGGAATACCATCCACCAGATCCGACCGATGGCCTTTGCTGATCTGGAGAGTTTGCGCTCGCTGCATCTGGATGGTGAGCCCAAACAGTTATCTAAGCAATTCAGCTGATTTAAACTGCTCCTTTGGGAAAATATTAACATGAATCAAATTCATGGAAACACTGAAGTGGTATTATTTATATTTGTGTGTCTAGGTAATCGCTTGACAATACTTGGACCCAGGGATCTCGCAGGTTTGGTCAATCTGCAACACCTGATCGTCAACAACAACCAGCTGATCAAAGTCTCGACCCAGGCCTTTGACGACTTCTTGATGACACTGGAAGACCTCGACATGTCCTACAATAACCTCAGGAAGTAGGTTTCTGTCTTGTTGTGATCCCCATGCACTTTGCATTCATATGATCTACTCTTGTTCTGCTTTGTTAACTAGACACAAACTGTACTACTCTCGAGTTTCCTGCGCTCAGATCTCAGTCTCAAGTGTACGCTGCAGCTGCCGAAATTTTAAAGCATCGTAGAAACGCCTTGTGTGATCAAGCAAGAGTCAGCAAATACATTGAAGTGAACAAGCTCAAACTGCTGAGGCTGAAAGGAGAAGACTAAAAGCTCAGGAAATTGAAAGTGAATCAATTTTGATGAGGTTCTAATTTTCTTTGACTTCGATTTTGTTAAGATTTGATGAGTGCACACCCGAGCTCACTTTACTGCGTATTGCTATAGCTGTTCTATAAGCTTTGTCTTTCAGCGTGCTGTGTAGTATTTAACTCATCTATATCTTGGACAATGGATAGTGTTTCAGCATCAATATCTATTCTTCTACGTAAAATAATAAGTCAGAAGAATGATGATATTCTCTATCAATACCTTATTCTCCTCTTCATAGAGCCCCACTGTGTTAATGAATTCAGCAGCTTTTGGCTGTCAGTTCTGATTAAGTTCTTTCATTTGTCTCTCTGGCCCTTCTCCAACCTCCATCAAGCCATAAGAGAAGTGCAAAGAGTTTTAATGATGCATACGTTAGCGACTGCTGTTTGCCCTTTGTTGCCCGGGTTACTCAGAGGACATTTTACAGCCTCAGATTCAAAGCGAGCCTACATCACCCATTCATTCTATTTAAGGTAAAAAAGCCTCAAATCTGGAAACAGATCATGTCATTTGAGAATGTTTTTTTAGGCTACAGGGAAGAGATTATCCAGGCTGGGAGGCCCACCTGTGTAATTTAATTGGGAAGGGAACCGAGGAACACCTGGTGCAAACCTGCAGGTTAAATCTGTTCAAATGCTACTCTAGGAGAGTTTTTCAGAGCAGCTGTGGAGTCTGAACTGCTTTACTGTTGTTAACCTTTTGGTACACTGGTGTTGGGCAATGCAGCGAGATTAATCTTAACCACAAACAAGATTTAATAAATTATTTAGCAGTGTTCTTCTTTGTTCATTGTCTATAGATAGACATGTTGCATAGACAAAGGTCTTGGCCCATCTGCTGTTTAAGTAAGCAACTAGCAACCTGACTGCAAATACAAATGCATTACTTTACATTTTTTTCCTTTTGCGGTTTCTCCGTTGTCAGTTTTGACTCACTAATTTGGCCAGAAACAGTTCTTAAGTGAAAGTCTGCACGATGGAATATAAATGACGACAGCAATGGGTCACAGATGGAAGTGGTGAAACCCACAAAAAGAGATGGATTGAGAAGGAAAATGAGCATCTGTTGTTGTTGTCTGTCATTCCAATCACCATTATCCTACGCTGTTTTCTGCAGAGTAACATTGGCAAGTGTTCAGAACATAGAGGATAAACTTTGATGGAACAGCAGCACACCCATCCTTTAATCTGGCTAATCTCCTATACGGTGTCCCACAGGGGAAACTAACCATCGAGTGGGGAGACTGTCTTCACAGCTGCTATCACTTTCAAGAGATATTCTCTAGTTTCTCCACTCCTAAAAAATAAATGACCAATCTTGGCACAATGTCTATCAATTCAATGAATCCGACACTTACTCGAAATATTCCTTTTTTTTTTTTATTATTGCTACAGGGTACCGTGGGAGTCCATTCAGAACATGGCCAGTCTCCACACACTCAACCTGGACCATAACTTGATAGACCACATAGCTGAAGGAGTCTTTGGAGAGCTGTACAAGCTTGCAAGGCTGGATATGACCTCCAACAGGCTCCGAACCCTGCCTCCTGATCCCCTCTTTGCAAGGTACCTCTGAAGCTTTGTCTTTTATGTTTCTCTAAGAAGTGGCTTAGTGGAAATATTCCGTGGCAGACAACAATGCCACCAAAGAGCTTTTTTTTAAAAAACAGGAGCACTTTGGCGCTGGAAGACAGGGAGACGACGCCGGTGTCAAAACATTCATCAGCTTATTATCCAAATGTGCTGAATGTTTAAAGCAATATAAATACTTTCACTCAAACCAAATACTTTGTTATCACACTAGTTCCCTTTTTCTATTTCATATCATATTAAAAAAAAGTATTTGCTCATTCTATACTATGCACGACAAAGAAAGCCATTACAGCACAAGGCTGTAAGGTGAATACATAAGGACTTAACAGGTCTCCAATGCAGAATCGTTTACTCGTCATACACTTTCTACTTCAGAAATGACGACTATAAATCAGGAAGAAAGAGCATAAAAAGAATAAAAAGTAAAATCACACTGTAGACGTGCCAAATAAGCACCAACCATTTCACCTTTTTAACTCTACTTCACCACCTGTGAGACAGCCTTTGTGAACTTGTACTCAGCCTGACTGAGGTTTGAAGCATTGAGGGGTTTGTATAATCTCTGGCTAGCAAATTGTCAACTGAATCGAAAAGGAAATGATACAGTACATTGAGCTCTTCTGCTATAACCGCCAACCATTTCATGTGTTTGGGTTGGTTTCTAAATGCTTTTAAATGTAAAGACAATTCTGTTGGACTCAAAGATGTTGATTAACATGCTCACATTTGTGATTGTGGATACTGAGGTAAGATATATATAAGAAGACAACAATTGAATAAACTCCATTTAAGGTTAAACTGATGGCCTTTCTACCTTCATCATCAGGTCCCAGACAGGTGCAATAAGCCCCACCCCCTACAATGCTGTCATAAGCTTAAATTTTGGCGGGAACCCACTGCACTGTAATTGTGAACTGCTGTGGTTGCGGCGGCTTATCCGTGGAGACGACATGGAGACGTGTGCCACACCTCCTCACCTGGCTGGAAGGTAAACATCAGCCGATTACTGGATCATTTGTGTATTGTACTACGCTTTGAAATCAACTGTTTATCCTAAAACAGGGACGCAAAAGCATAGCTGCAGGTTAAATGATGTGTTGAGTCACACCAGTGGTTCCGAACTTGGTCTCAAGGCCAATCTGTCCTTCAAGATTTTGCTCTTGCCCTGTTTTAGCACATATTTAATTACGGGTTTCACAGTTTATGACGCCTTAATTGGATCATCATGTATGCAAGAATAGAAGTGGAGCAAAAACCTGCAGGACAGAGACGCCTGCAGGACTGTGCTTCGAAACACGTGCTATTGCTGTACTCATTCGGATATCTTACACCTTCTCCTCCAAACATCTCTGCAAAAATGTTCCTGCTCAACCCTGAAGTCAAAAGTCTGTATTGAAAACAAACAATTGAGGAGGAAAATGAGCATCTGTCGTTGTCATCTGTCATCACCGTCACCGTTAATTACACTTCACTTAGTCCTGTTTTCTGCAGACTATCGAGGGGAATTGTTCTGACTGTTGTACGATACTGAACTTGGAACTTTAATTGATAAAGAGCACATAGATCTTTAGGTTAATGTACCACATTAATCTGCCAAACCCACCTTGCAGAGACAAAACAAGACAAATTCCTTTACTTAAAAAAGGTGATTCTGCTCCCCCTTCTCACTGGCTTGGTGCCTTCTCCCCCCTTTGTCTCTCAGATACTTCTGGTCGATTCCTGAGGAGGAGTTTACTTGTGAACCACCTCTCATCACTCGTCACACTCACAAGCTGTGGGTGCTGGAGGGCCAGCGAGCCACGCTAAAATGCCGTGCCATTGGCGACCCTGAGCCAGTAATCCACTGGGTTTCACCAGATGACCGCATCGTTGCGAATTCATCCCGGACCAGCTCCTTCAGCAATGGGACATTGGATATCTTAGTAACAGTGGCCCGGGATGACGGGGCATACACTTGTATCGCAATAAACGCAGCGGGCGAAGCCACTGCCACTGTGGACCTGAAAATAATCCCACTGCCTCACCGGGGAGGAGCGGGAGGAAACACAGGGAATACCAACGTGAACGCCAAAAACAACATGAACGTGACTAATGGGATTATACGGACTGATCCTGGCTCTTCGGATATCAGCACGGGGAAAAACGGAGGAATTAACAACGGTGCAGGACGTGGAGGAGAGGGGGAGGATGGGAAAAGAGGTGCAGGTGAGGAAGACGAGGGCGACGGAAGCAGGGCCTCGGAAGGGGAGAGGATCGACGGAGGGAGCATGGAGGACAGCGAGGCGGAGGAGGAGGAAGAAAGGATGGTTGGAGTACAAGGGGTTACATCGACCTCGGCTCAGGTCCGATGGGATTTGGGGCGTTTGTCTACAGCTTATGTTGTCTGGATGTATCAGATACAGTACAACTGCACCGCCGACGAGACCCTCATCTACAGGTGAGTTCAACTTTTGCTGAACAATACACATTACTCACTACGCAGAAAGTAGGAGCCAATGCAAACACTTTGAGTTGCTTGGCTACACCGATCACCCAGAATATTAAAAAAACAACTGACAAGTGAAGTCAGTTACATTGATCAGCTCGTTACAGTGCAATATTGGTCCAGGAAATGTTGGGTCCAATCGTTCATGTGGTTGCCAATCAACATGCACAACCCACCCAAACACCACATAAAAAACTTCCTTACAATGGCACTGCCCCCAAAGCAGGACAATGTGCCCTTCCACACCACAAAAACTGGTCTGGATTGATGCAAGGAACGTGACAAAGTGCACAAGGCCCAGATCCCATTCTGACCTGCAACAGTGGGATGTGCAGGAACCTGAAACCACAGGACCCAAAGGACTGCCAATGTCCCAATGCCAGACACCACAGGACAACCCCATGGCTGTTTTGGCAACACAAGTGATTCCGGCACAATATAAAGCAGGTGGTTTTAATGTTGTGGCTGATCGATGTTCTCGCCAAAGGTATTCTTTATTGTTTTGCAGTAGCAGCTTTTTCTCTACATGCGAACACAAATCATTTTTTGACTGCCGCGTCTTCCCCCCTAAAAAGGCGGATATCCCATTTCCATGCAAAACTCCTTAAATATTTATCCATTACAGCATGACACTTCAGTAGTGCAACTGTTCACCTTGTACTTGGACGGCTGGATAGCTCAAGGGAAGGATGAATGGGGAGACGGATGAAGGGATAAAGGGGCGAAGGTAGTCAATAATTCATCTCCATCACTGTGTGACACTAGAAGCCAACAGGTGTATCGTCAGAGAGGGGAATGGGAAGACAAGTGGATGGATGTTCAAGGAATAAAAGGGGACTATGAGGGAGGAGAGCTTTCAAAAGTGTGGGCCTTGAAACATGAAGAGGGAGGAATATAGTGTCTCTGAATGCAAGATAAGTCCAGAGCAGCATTTAGTGACATACAGTAGCATGTGCCAGCAATGTTGTAAATATTAAAATTCTGAATTTGAATTTCTTCCATTTAAACCTCCAGTAATTGTGCATTTAAAATGAGATTCCGTCACACATCACTGGCCATGTTTACTCACCATGCGATCAGAGGAAGTAAATAATCAAACATTCATGAAGACTGAATTTGAGGTTAAGGGCCGCTCTTGTTATCGCAAATTATTTAAGGAAGCACTGCCGCATGAGTGAGTTCAAGGGTAACAGTTTTAGAAAAAGAAAGGCTCATTTTCATGCTCAAGACAGCTGCCAATGACCGCTTCTGTCTGTTGCTATTGGCCAATTTGTACACAGAAGCTGGGGGACCAGCAAAAAGAACGAGGGAGAAGTGCTGCTGTAGACTGTAACATCCAAAATCAGAGCCAAAATGATTAGAAGGAGGAATAAATCAAAGCAAAGAGTCTCTGTGAAACAAACCTTTTTCCCTTTACATGAAAAATGATGGATCACAAGTTTTACACATTTTCGGCGCTGGCACCGGAAAGCTGCGATACAATCAGAGAACTAACTGCTCAGACATCAACACAAACATGGCTAGAGAGAGCGAGCCGGGATGGAGGCCGGGAGGAAATGAGTCTGACACCAGTCTTGTCTTTCACAATATGACAGCACGGCTTTGGTTTTAGCTACTCAGTGCGCTTACATGTACAACATTACTGCAGTGTACATGAGTTATGCCTGCATGCATTCAAAGTTAACTGCCTGTGCATTTACAACCATAGACTGATGAAAGATTTATGTGTGTGGTTGATGTTACTGCAGAACAGCAGCTGAAACACTGACAGCACAGTGGAATCAGAGAAAGGAGAGACGGGATGGGAAGGGACTGCAATCGTGGCGTTGTTTCATTTGTTTTTAATTTCACTCTGCAAAAATGCAGGGATTGAATGCAGTCTGCCTCATATCGGATTGCATTAAGCTATAAATGGTATTGAGAAGAGGCGAAAGGAGACAGGGAAGATGGACAGGTGGAAAGATGATTGGAAATATGAAAAACTGCACAGGTATAATCAGAAGGATTGGGGGGGAAAGTACAGAAGATGGGAGCCAAGGTGAATGGAAAAAAGATGGAGGGGGAGGAGAAAATAATAGTTTGAGTGATGGATAGAGCCAGGAGGGAAGAACGGGGGAATTTTAAGATAGGAATGGCACCTCCGAGATTTCACAAGGGATTGAGGGAGAGGGGGAAGACAGGAGATGGGCCCTACCCAAATCACCTTGGGAGAGATTGAGATGAAAGAAGGATGGGTGAAAGGAGGGAGAATGACAGACAATGAGGGTGAGGAGACGGAGGGGGGACCTGAATGGTCCTTAAGGAAATAGCGAGGGAAACAAATATAAAGAGATGGAGGGGATATACTCAAATCTAGGGAGAAAATGTGTGCATTCTAAGGCTGCAACAAACAATTATTTTAAGGATTATAAAATGTCAGACAAAGGGCCCCGTATATCCAGAGCCCCAAGTGACGTCTTTGAATTGCTTCTTTTGTCCAACCAACAGTTCAAAATCCAAACACTTCATTTACTATCATAAATGACAAATCAAGCATTAAATCACGACATCTGAGAAGCTGGAACCCGTAGATGTTCGACATTTTGGCTTGAAAAATGATGACGCTGGCATTTAAAGGGAGACATGAAAATGTTTTAGGTTTGCAATTTCATTTTCAGTTACTACTATAATAGCTTTACATCTTCTTCTCATACTGTTCAGTCCAGCAGCTCTGTTTTCACTCCTGTCTCTTTAAGGCTGCCTTCCTGAACACCCAGTCTGCTCTGATTGGTCAACTCACACACGCCTGAGCCAGCACTGCTCACAGTGTCTTCAGCAGGCTCTTTCTGTCCTTTTAGCTTTGCGTTAGCTTCACTTCTACCATGAATATGAGCAATATTGTTGCAAATGTGTGACATGGTGACACTGTGTGATGTCAACAAGTCACGGAATTAAAAGTCAGGTCTACTAACGAGGCGTTTCAGGCACTTTGGGAGCAGTGTTTTCTGTGGTAGAGTGGAGCTCCTGTTGGTGGAGACATTTGGCTTTATAACGAAGACTTTTTATATGCACAATAACCTTTGAAACTCAATGAAGGAAAGGAAAAACAGAAGCATAATTGGTTTGCTTTAATTTTCTTTTGATCGACTAACTGACCAATTCTTGCGGCTCTAGTGCACACCACAGAAATACACCTGGATATGAAGTTAAGGGGACACAACTGTGAAAGAGAAAGTGGAAAGAGAAGAAAAGGAGTCGGCGTTGTGGTGAAAGCCCTCCACTGCTCAGGAGAGGGTCAAGGGTGTGTCACGTCAGAAACAGACGAGCACAGATTCTACACAGTCCCATGATACGTTTGTGGCAATTACACACGGAGAACTAATTACATGATTGGATTGAATGAACTAAATGAGATCTTAGTTCCCCCCGCTGATCAGCTTCATTAATTCCTCGACGGAAAATACCCACATAATGGTGGAGCTGGCTTGCTACTTAACGTTATTGAGTAAAGGTTTATTATCTCGAGAAACCAAAGCATTTAAACCCAGAGAGGCAAAGAGGGATTGCCTCACCTGCAGTGCCACATGAGTCGAGACAACACCCCTGAGAAATCTGCAACATAAACTGAACGCTGAGCTTGATAAAGGAGCTATTTATTAAAGGTTTGTTGTATTGGATTGCATTCAATTGCGCAGGTTTATAAAAAAAAAGCTTCAAATCCCAGTTGCCCTGACTGAATTCAGCTCCTGCAAACAAAAGGGCGACACTGTTCAAATGTGCTTCTGTGAGGGAACAACCTTTAAAGGAATAATGGGACGGCAGCAACAGCAGAGGTGCAGACCTGGCTGTGCAGACAAGAAGATGCTGATACACACAAAGAGGGAAGCAAAATAGGGAAGAGATAAGCGAGAAAGAGTGAGTCGAGGCAACCGGCGTCACAGGAGAGATGCTGGAACTCAGCAAGGAAGGAAGTTTTACTAAACTCTAAACAAATCAGGCTGCCTCAAAGGAGATATTGAGATGTAGTGGCTATCTCCAGCGTGAAACTCCGAACCGAATTGGAAAAGAGACGGAGCAGGTTGAAAGAGGAGACAAGAAGTCTGAGACCTTTGAGGGAAGGAGCAGGGAAATCGGTCTCGAAGGACAGATAAAAGAGGAAATGGAAGGGGGGCAGAATGTGAAAGGAGGTATACCACAATGTAGCCAGTATAGATTTCCATCGTGCCAGCCATGTGCCGGTGTGCCGACAGCAATATCACACCAAGACTAGCAAGAGTGTGAAGACGGGAGTCAGCCGAAGGGAGTCTGGCTTATGAATTCAAAAGGAGAGACTGGACGAGTGAGATCTCATGCTTTCTATCAGGGATTTGTGCTCATATTTTTGTTGTTGCTGCATGTGTGCTTGGGCAAGTGAAAAAAACCCACCGCAGTCGGGCTGAATTGAGAGAGACGTAAAGAGATATAAGAACGGAAGGGATGGAGAGAAAAGAAGCAGCAAAAAGTAAACTACACAAGTAGACGGATGTGTGTGTAGATATATAGAGAGAGAAAGAGAGAAATATAGATTATAGGACAGCAGAGCACATTGTATGGCTGCCAGATTCAATCATCTTTAAAAAGGTCAGCTGCACGCCAGACACCACCAGCCTCCATTTTAGCATGTCGTGACTAGTTCTGACAGCTCCAGGTGGGATGTCGTCCATGTGGCGTCCGCTGGGCACCGCTCACCCTGTCGCCCCTCGGCTCCCCTGACACCATCGACCGAGCCTCCCTTCCTGGAACTCTGCCACGATGTGACAGTCACACACTTCGATTTGGCATACGAAAATATGTCTTTGATCCGCTAACGTGCAAAGCCAACCGAGGGTTTTTCGAAGGTTGCTGGTTGAATGGGAGCAACAACCAAACTGGCATGTCTTTCTGCCCACACATGGGCACAGCTTACCTGAAGGACAAAGAGCAGGAGAAAGAATGGCGCTCCATGTTAATGAGCCAGCATTTGTAAAGCGGCTTCTCTGGTACCATCTGTTGGAAAATGGGGACACATTTCTTTTCTGCGTACGACAGTTTATTCTTTACAGGGAATTGCTTTTTCAGGCTATGTGAGAAATATTTCAATTCTGTGATAGAGATTAAGACTGGCCAACTGGAGGAATACAGCAGCTATTAGCTTTGTCCATCGCTGTTTCTTTTTAGGGTGATTTCTACCCACGGCAAGGAAGTTATCTTTACCCTCTTGTCCATTTGTTTGTGATTGGTCGGTTGGTTGGTTTGTCAGTAAGATTACACAAAAACTACTGAACCAATTTCCAAAAAACCTGGATGCAGAATGGGTCTTGGCCCAATAGACCCCATTAGTTTTTAGTGTGGATCCAGATGAAGGGATGGATCCAGGAATTCTTTCTCACTTTCTTTAAAGTTGCAAGGGAGGGTGTATTCTTGATGAAAATATGCTGTGACAGAAGTTTTTAATACTGTCTCAATCACTGGTAAATCAAGTATGCTAGCGGGGGCATTTGTATGACACTCATACATGTCAGAAAGTTTCTTATTGGGTTCAGCAGTCTTCTAAGCTCACAGTCAGGAGTGGAAGGGCTTTGACTAGCGTCACATTTTTCAACCCAGTCGCAACAGGACCGACCGTCCTGCTGGGCACTTAAAGTGCCAAGTCTGACACCGAATTTAATGGGAACAGAAATGATCACAGGGACAGAGAGGGGGGGAGTTGGAACGAAAATCACGCAGAGTTGAAGAAATAATGAGAATAATGAAAGTAGAGTTTCAGAAAAAGGATGGGCAGTTACAAAGGACAGGATGAGAGCCTGACAGCCATCGGAAAGGTGCATGCTGAGATATGGACAGAGGAGAACATGAGTAATGAGTCACAAAAGAAGGTGGAAATGAATATATTAAATAAACAGAACCGGGAAAAGGATGCATGGTAATACCACTCTTCTGCTGCGGCTAATTTTGTTGCATATTTGGCTGATATTTGACACCGGGGACCGAACTGCTCTATAATTAGAAAAATAAACTGAGGGTATTTGCTTGGCTGAACCAAACTATGCATCCAGAGATGCTTTCAGTTTCTGTCAAGACACATGCAGCTCTTTGTGTTGTATAATATGTGCTGGGAAAGCTAACACCAGCATCCTATTTTAGCCTCGTGTTAGCTTGACTAACCAATACAAGACAATAAAAAGAAACAAGATAAGCGCATCTGCTGACACAGGGACAGATAAGGATGTAAGGAGAGAAGAGACAGCAGAAGAGGGAGGAAAAAAGGACTCAGGAACAACACGGGGGTTGAGAGTTGTACCCCGGAGGCAGGTGTAATTAAGTGTTAAACTACTGAGTCAATACATGTGTCAACTCACCTCTGAGGGAGAGGAAGGGAGGAAAAGAGCAAGGGGTCAGCACTCAATACTTGTGTCAACGTATATGAGTGTAGTGGAGGGTCAGAGCAGAGAGGACAGGTCGGACAGCGAGCTTCATACCCCCTTTATAATGCGGCTGAGATAAATGAAAAGGAACGAGGGAGAAATCATTGAGAAAGACAAACAGTGGGGGGATTGGGGAGGAGAAGGAGGTCATTAAAAAAAAAACGAGCGGCAATGAGAGAGCGAAAACAACTGAATGAGGCAGCGTGAGGGGGGGAGAAAGAAATCAGGCCAAATGAGGGAGAGCGAGTGAGAAGGATAGATTAAGGAAAGCGAAAAGACAGAAGGAGGGATGAAACAAAATCCAGAGGGGAGGGGTTAAAAAAAAAAAGATTGACAGAGAGACAGATCAAGGAAAACACAGAGAGAGAGAGAGAGATCAGAATAAATTGAGGGAGACAGCTTACGAGACAGTAAACAGTCCAACAAATCAAGACCAAAAAAATGGAGGAAAGGGTAAACGAACAGAAGACATGACATGGGAGGGGGGAGAAAAAAAGGAAAGGAGGGCAGTATAGATGTCAGCCAGAGGAGGAGATAATTGCTTTGTTGTTCCTCCATGTCTTTCTCTCTCTCTCTCCTCTGTCTCTCTTGCTCTGTGGGCCCAATCTTGTCTGGTGTCAGACCTCCAGACTTGCAGATAGAGAGGAAAAAAGAGGCAACAAGAGAAAGGAAGACAGGATTCTATCACTCCTTTCTCTTCTTCTCTTCCTCTCTCCCTCCCTCTCTCTCTCTCTCCTGGGTGCTAATAATTACTCGTTTCTGTGTCACCAGCTTGAACAAAGCACTCCCTTGTCTCAGTCACTCTCTCCCTGCATCTGTGTGCATGTGTGAGCCTTCGCAGGGTTTTTAACCATAATTAGAAGCACACAGGCCGACAGTCAGCCGGTACGTCGGCGCACAGTGCCAGTGTGTGTGCAGATACATGGTAATGAGAACAACGCACATTCCAAATCCGATAAATCAAGTTATATGTGTGTTGCACTTTATATTCATGAACATACATTGTCTCAAGAGCCATGAGGATTTAGGTGGATATCATTTTATGTGAGTGCGATATGTAAGAGCAGCACACACACAGGTATATATGACTACAGGCATGTAAATATGGTTAAAAATGCATAATGCATGGATAATCAGCATATCAAAGATGCAGGCGCTGTGCGAGTGCGTCCGGGTATTCCATGTATATTTCAGTGAATTTGCTCACCCTTTTCTTTCACTGCAAGCCTGGCAAAAACAACTGGAGAGGTGATTCACGATCTCATCGGGGCGGGGAGAGGTGGCGGGGGAGACGGGAAATATAAGACGAGGGCAAACGGAGAAGAGGAAGGGAAAAAAGGAAGAGGATGAGGAGGAGGGAAGAGCAGGAGAGGAGAGAGGGAGAGGAGGAGGAGTGACCTTGGATGCTAAATAATGGTACACGTTATAGCTGTGGCTAATAGAGACGTAGTACAGTGTCTGTGAAGAGGAGGGAGGCGAGGAGGTCAGGCAGAGCTCCGATGAGAATTGCAGAGGGATTTGCGGCGAGCAGATGTGATTGGCTGGGGAGATACGACAAAGAGAGACAAAGAAGGAGAAGTGATGTTTGAGGGGAATGAATATTACTAAAGTCAAACGGTAGAAAAGGTGTCAAGAAAGAGGACAGGAAAGGCAGTGCACAGCTGCAGATTCAGCTAACGGGAAAGAAAGGGTGGGTGATTTCAAAGCGTTGAAAAGGGCAGAGGATATGAAGAGATACGAACGAGGGACTGATCAGCAAAAGCAGAGGAAATCTCTTCATAAAGGATGGATGGAAGGAGGAGAACAGAGGAGAGAGCGAATAAAGGGAGGGGTATTGAATGGCAGGATTAGAGAAACGATTCAAGGATTCACTCAAGGTGTGTGTGCACGGTGGGTGTGTGAGTCAGGATCACACAATAGGATTGAATAGTTTGATGCCGTGTCCCAGTTTATGACACACAGACAAATGCATTCAGTTGTTTTATGTTAATCCAAACAAATGTATTTGCTGCAGTATAATTCATAGGAAAGTGAGGCAGCCTGAATATTGCTTGTGTAAGACTTTGGCAATACAGTTTCTTATTCGGCCTTGAATCCAATAAAGCATGCGACAGTATATATCGGCAATATTAATCAAACTGAGGCGCTGAGCGACGTGGGAAAAGGAAGGAACAGGACGTGAGGAACCGAGCGCGTTAACATGGCAGTGAATCAAAGTAGGAGAAATCCATTTAAATATAACCTTTGTTGCAGAGGAGCGGCCCCTCAGCAGAGTACACGGCTCCCCACAGTGACGGTCAAACCTCTCCGCCTCGCAGCTTCTATCAATTATACACAGACACATACAGTCTCTGGGTAAAAGGACACCGCCGTAATATTTCTCAGGGCTTTTTATAAGCCTATAATATGACCAAGGCTTTTTGTGCAGAAACAAAGGCGGCGGCAGCGTTATGAGGGCTGCTTCTTGCATATTTCATGTTGGAAATCCGATTGACATCCTTAACTGTCTTTGCTGGTGGACTTTACAGGGGTGATTCACAATCCCCCCCGGTGCGGCTGATCGCCCAAGACAGCCGTTGATTTCTGGTTTTCATTGCTGTAGTCAGTTATAATCAGGTGCCTAACTCTTTGCTGTAGGACTTAAAAAAAAAAGAAAGTAGGTATTCTTAAACTGTAATTTTGCTGCTTTCTTTCCCAATTTAAGCTCCTGCTCTGGGCGACGCCGCACAGTCAGTGTGCACCTGATAATTTGAGATATAAAAGTTCTTTGAGCCAGGAGACATATTTAAACTTAGTCAACTGTTTCGAGAGAGTCATAAAAGTGGATACCAGCTTTTTCTTGTGCCAATGTGGCAAACAGGCTTGAGTAAACCTGCTTCTCTGACCGCCGACGTCGCCTGTTTGCCGTGTTCTTGTTTGAAATCTGCTGTGATCAAACAGCAGAGAGAGGGAGAGATAACTAATATTCTGGGAAAAGTCGTCGGGTCACGAAAATGAGTGTTTAATGTGTGGATAATGCATGAAGAGGTGTTTTCACCAGAAGTATTGCTGAGCCAAATAATGAGTCTTTGCCATGGTAACACACAGATGCTCCCCAAGTCACTCCAGTGTGGAGAATGAGAAATTGGTGGATTTGTGACAGTGTTACAATGCAATCTATAGTGACCTAGTGACCAGCGGATAAGGCTGATTTTAATGAGAGTGCCCATGTGTCTGTTCAGATTATACTGGGATTCTGAATGTCCCACAGTGCATTGAGATTTCTTATCAAATCGACTGAGCTTTTGCCTGAAATGAGGTGTTCAGAGGTATTTCTGTGCTAGTGCCCGCTGTTATAATCACTCCAGGAGGTTTGTTAAAGTGGTCTGACCGAGTGTGCAACACACTGTTCTTTGCAAATAATCCTTAATTGTACCTGTGCACAAGTCAGAGCACAGGACTGATTTTAGCAACACTGCGGACTACATCTTATCTGAGTGAACTGAAGATGTCTCAGAGAATAACACTGTTTTTCATTATACTTTGAATACTATTCAGAACCTCTATTTTCTTACCTTGAGTAAAATAGTAAAATCAGTACTCATACTTTTGCCACCTCTAGCAATAGTTGGTATTTTTCAATTATGTTGACTTCACAGGTAGTAAAAATCAATATTCCTTCTTAGCAGAACCCCAAAGTCCTTGCTATGTAACCTTGAGCAGAGCATCTTTCTTTTCCCAGCTAATTTATCATGATTCAAAGTACCTAATACCACATAACACTGCTATAAATATCTGAGTGAGTATTGTCAATCAGATGATCTAATTTTCAAAACTTGCGGAAGTAACAGCAGCTAAATTTCACCCAATTAAAAACAGAAGAAAGACAGGCAGGCATGAGTTGCCATCCTCGGTCTCTTCATTCTGAATACAACTCAAAACCAGGCTAAAGTTGGAGCCCTCCTCCTGTCTGAGTCATGCTAGATGGCATTTATAGGCTGTAGCTCAGGTCTGAAGGGAGCTGGGATAGTTGGCAAACAGATAAGCAACAAATAAGCCCTTTGATGCAGTGAGAAAAGGGAGACACACACAGGGAATTGTAGAAACAGAAGGCAGGAGAGGGAAGGGAAATAAAAATCATCAGCTAACTATTCATGGTAGTAACAAAAAAACACAACCTGCCCACACAACAGGGCCGGACAGGAGAGGGCCAAGTCATCCCCATCAGTGACAGACACTTGAGCTGTGCTGCAGTCTCCCACACACACACACTTTACCCTCGCGTGTCATATACACAAACCCACTGACAGGAAAGTCCAGATTTCCATTCTAGCATGTCATAAACAAAAACATATACAAACACACACTGAGAGGAGCGCATGTGACTTTTGTGAAGCCTGCGCCCCTTCGTCCTCATCTCCACATCTCCTTGTTGTTTTCCCCGTCTCTCTATTGTTCACCTCTACCCTGTTTGTTAGTTCTAACGGCTGTTCCAACACTTTAAATGAGGACACATTCAAAGCACTTCTCTCTTTATTATTATCCCACGGAAGCACTCACCCATTACCGACACACTTTTGCATTTGCAGCAAAAAACACACCCTCCTGTGTGACACATCAACACATTCATTTCCCATAACGTGTAATCAATATCACAAAATGTCCCAGCTTTACTGTAATCCTCGCCCTGACCGTTCAACCCAAAATGGCCTCTTTCTTTTTTTTTTTTTAAAGTGAGGTCCCACAAAATGGCTTGACGTTTTCTTCTTGCGGGGATTGGAGTACGAGCACGCATGCACACACACTTCCCTGCACTCCAAATGAGCAGACAGAGTTCTCTTTTCATGTTCCCTGGGCGCGCTCTCCATCAATAGCCTCATTTTGCCTCCCTGCTGCAGCATCCACTCCTGCGCCGCTTCTAGCCGTTCTTTCTCCCCTCTTTTCCTCTGCTTCTTCTCCTGTACTCAACCCTTTCTCCTCAGTTCGACAATGGTCAGAATATTCAGGCTCAGCTTCAAGTTATGCGCTTATTTATGTAACTGAACTCTACTTTTCTTTTTCCCCCTCTTTAGAATTCTACCATCGACCAGTGACCGTTTCCTGTTGAAGAACTTGGTGTCTGGTGTGGACTATAACCTGTGTGTGCTGGCCATTTTTGACGATACAATCACATCATTAGCGGCAACAAAAGTCCTGGGCTGCGCCACATTCTCCACCAAGGATGTTTACCCAGCATGCCGCTCTCTCCAAGCCCATTTCCTGGGCGGGACACTCACCATATTGGTTGGCGGTGTTGTTGTCGTCACCCTACTCGTGTTCACTGTGGCGCTCATGGTTCGCCATCGTGTTTGCAATCATGGCGACCATATGATATGTCACAACGGCAACACCGAGGCAGGAGGCGGGGCCTGCTGTCAGGGGGGAGGTTTAGGGAATGGAGACAAAGGGGGAAACAGCAGCGGGTGCTACCAATCAAATGGTTCCGGGGACATGATGATGGTGGTCCTGCCTAATGGTCTGCCATCCAAGAGAGGCGGGGAGAAAGACAAGGAGAAGGACAAGGAGAAGGACAAGGACAAAGAGAAGGAAGCGGCTGATTCTGCTTCCTCTCTGCCGCCAAAACTCCCTCCAAAGCCCAGGCCCAAGCCTAAAGTCAACCTGGAGCACTTTCTTTCAGCTGGCGGAGTAGTTTCCACAACGACAGCGACAGGAAGTGAGATGGCATTGGTGGTTAGGCAAAGGAAGCTGGAGAAGGTGCCGCCATACAGCCTTGACAGTGACAGAACTCCCCTCTACTACTCCCCTTCCCCTCCATCCACCCTGCCCCGCCAGTCACACTCCAGGGACCGGCCAAAACCCCGCCTGGAGAGAGAACTGACCAATCGTGCCAGTTTCTCTCTGGCTGCACCCCTGAGAGACTCAGAGCTACTGGACTGGAGAATCAGTCCCCGAGGCAGGGACAAATGGAACTCCTCACAGGCTTATCAAAGTCCTGTATCCCCTTTAAGCCCTGCTTGCGGGACCGTCAGCAAACGACGGCACTCACTCGATATGGGCTCCTCCGTTGCCCTAGCGACTGATGCTGCGGCGACTGTTGCCAAGCGCTACGGTGCCGTCAGTTACGCCAAGCGGCTGAGTGTGATCTGGACGAGGCGGAGCCAATCACTTCATGGAATGCTGGTGCAGTGCGCCTCCACGACCAGCACCGCATCTTCGACGACCAGCGAAGAGGGTGAAAATGGCGGGGGCTTTGGGGCACGCTGCGAGTTCCAACGGGGGTATATCCACGCTTATAACACCACCAACTCCAACTCCAACACTGGGATCACTAATGGGAAAACAAGCAGTGTAAAAGACAGGGGGAGGGAAAAAGGGAAGGATGGACGGAGTGCTGAAGAACTGGAGGAAAGCGTTGTGTAGGGGAAGTGGAACGCCACAAAAAAGTTAAGAGGGATAAAGGGTTCTGTGAGAGGACACAGGAGTGAATGGGATCTTGATTTGAAGGAGGGCAAAGAGGTGGAGTCGGGGGAGAAACTGAAGGTGCAGGTAAGGGAAGATGAAGTGACTGCAGATGAGGAAGAGAAGGTTGTGAGCTCAGAGAAAGGGAGAGGAGGAGAATTGACTTGAATCTCACTTGTGCAGCTCCTTGATATGCCCTGGGAGAAGTCAAGAAAAATGGAGAGGAGAGGGGAAAGCAGACCTGGAAGTGAGGTGAGGATTTTTAAGAGGCTCTTTACAGCTGACCTGAAGAGTGATGGGCGGAGAAGTGGGGAGAGCGATTCAACGGGAAAAGGGGTAGAGTGGGAGAAACTTAACAGGTGACAGTTTTAAAGTGGTCTTTAAATACTCAAGGCTGAGCTCAAGCTGGATCAGTAACAAATGAGTGATACGAGATAGAAAAGAAAGTAGCGACACGAAAACAAAACTCAGACAAATCGCGACAAAGAGTGACAGTTGTTAGAACAAACATTGTGAGTGATATATATAGTCACAAAGAGAGAGACGAAATCAAACGGGAAAACATCAATAGAACGACAGAACAAAGGATATATAGCGGAGACGGAGATGGCGTGAGCTCAGTGTGGATCTCAGTAAAGCCTATACACTAATAGAACCAGACTCTTGTTAACACCTCAACTCTCCAGGGCATCAGCTCCCACGACACCACAAGGGTTTACACCGGATCAGAAAACAGCAACGCAGCCGGTTACACTGGAGAATCACTCATCTCTGACAAAAATACTACGGGAAAAAGATTTGGATGACACAGTCCTGCTTTGTTATCTTGTTTTTCGACTCCAACACTGACGGCCATTTTGAAACTCTTTTCCCAAACACAATGAATGTGACTTTTATGTGTCCTCTGTGGCTGGGACAATGATTTTGGCTTGCCGTGCCTGCGGATTATGGGAGCATAAATACAGAGCCGAGTGCATTGGACATGATCAATCGATACGAGCTGGAAAGAGCGAGAGGAGCACAGACATTATTAAAAGACAGACACTGGGATTACAATGGAGTCGATATGGATTACAAAATGGAGGAGACACGCGATGTACAATGGAACATGTGCACGTGTGCGTTTCTGAAAGACAAGATCATATTGGATGTTGGCTGATGATGGACAACGCAAAATGATAAAGCTAATGGATGCATAAGTGTGCATGCTTCGATGGGTACAGGACAGGATGTGTGTACGTGAGCCTTTGTGTGTTGTGTGCTCACATCTATATGAATGTCTGTGAGGAATCCAGTCAAACAGATCCTATTTGGGTTTATTAAGGTGCAGCGCTTTCTGGACATGTTGTAAATGGAATGAATCAAAAGATTTAAAGTTCAGCACTGGTCTCAAAGGCCACCTGATGTGAAGACAGAGGGAAATGTTTAGAAAACCAGAATAAATCACTATTTCCATGGTCAGAAAGCAGCAGCCGGTAAGGGGAAATCCAAATTTAAAATCTTTTTTTTTTTTCGACTTGTGACTTCAGACTCCTTTGTGCCACATGGATTCACTTTAAATCCAAACAGTGAATGTTTTCAGAAGGTAAGCAGTTAAAAAATGTGACAGAACCACTATGGAAGCCACTAACTCCTCACTGGAAGACTTTGTAAAACCTGTAATGGGACGACTCATCCTCTGGCACAGACAACAGAGACTCTTAAACTCCTATCAAAGAGAAAAAAAATGAAAAGAGAAAACTTGAAAGTACATATATATATAGTATATATATAAAATGATGTTACTTGTCGCACAACGTGTTTCTGTTTTTTAAAGTTTTCTGGGGAATGATGTTAGGATCAAATACAAAATATCCAGTGTGTGATTTTTTGTTTTTTTAGACAGAAAATCTCCATGATTAGAACAGAAAAAAAAAATGTTGATTATAACTAGGCTGAAAAATAAAAAGATCAAAACAGATATTGAAAAAGCACATAAAGCACAAAAGATAAGCACACACACACAGACACACACACACCCCAAAAGACAGACACACACGAACAGATGCCTATGAAAACAGAGCCAATTACATTGATAGTAATGACTTTTAACAATTATTGTTGTTTCCTTTCTGTTTTTATTTCATTTTGCCAAAGTCAATATTGTTCTCTGGACTTGATATAAATAATAAAAATTACATGTATGGAACAGAGACGGAGTCATTAACACAACGGAGTGAGTTGTGTGTCATGTTTGTGTG
The DNA here is from genome assembly GCA_963678695.2 of Diplodus puntazzo. Taxonomy (NCBI): domain Eukaryota; kingdom Metazoa; phylum Chordata; class Actinopteri; order Spariformes; family Sparidae; genus Diplodus; species Diplodus puntazzo. Next base: position 799,705 of record OZ023170.1, read on the forward strand.
CGTGTGTGTTAAAGGATGTCACGGTTTGACAGAGTGGGATTTTAAACTGCTATTTAAACCAGCAACCAATGAGTTATTTGGGGAAAAGGTTGGATATAGATGAAAAAATGCTAATTCTGGAGGGGAATGCGAAGATGACTCAGTCTGGATGAAAATGTTTTGAGCTCAAGGCAAACACGTGAGTCAAAGAAGCTTGTGTGGCAAAATGAAGTTGTTTACTTGTCTGTTGGCGGATTTGATTAGAAGGTGCGGGTAAAGTAACCCTTCTTGAGGTAATTAAAAACAGCACATGACAGGGCGAGAAGAAAACAGAGCATACAGGAGACGCAAATGGAGAAAAAGGGGTAGATCAATAGTTCCAGGAACAGAGCGAAGTGCATTTAGAAAGACAAAGACAGGACGAAACAAAACAATATAACAGGACTGATTTGATTTGACACTCAGAATAAGAAAGAGAGCTGAAGTGACAACAAACAGGAGAACTAGAAGCTGTCAGGCTAATGGATCATGATGCTGATGCTTTGTTATTATCAACCACGTCTGCTAGTTGCAGACAGTCAAATGTAAAACATTACAAAGCCTTTTCACTGCTATCTGCAGCTGAGTTTAACACTGATTTAGCATCAAAGCAGAAACGAGTGCTGGTGGCAATCTGCAGCTGAACGTTGGTAATTAAAACTTCTGAAGATACGGATGAGCAGAAGACAACGCTACACTGGAAAACATGAAATGGCAATCGAAAACATCCTTTCATTTATGCTTTTTCCTGCTGGTAAAAGGTGACATCCTTCTCCTCCGAGTCTGTACAGAGATGCAGACAAATGTATCGATTGGCAGTTGGATCAGCAGACCGAGCTGCGCTTTCACAGAGATTTGATCAAGTATCAGAAGTGTTACTTATGCAAGCTACAGCCTCACGTCTGTGGAAACAGACACAGAAAGGCCGACATCCACCTCTCGTCTTGCATGTTTCTTTTCCTATCGAGCCCTTTGCAGACGCTGCTAAAAGCCGGAGATGGAGTGTGTGAAATATGTGAGAATGCTGACACACCTAGAGATGGACAAATGGATGATGATGAGCGAGGGAGGGAGGGAGGGAGAGAAGTGCAGACAGAGGGAGGTCACTGTGATTAGCTTCACAATCCCTGTGTGTTTGTTATCCACAGCTGAATGTGCTTGTTTTCCAATTTGTGTGTGTGTGTTGGTTATTTTTGTCACCTCAGTACTTTGGCACAAAAACATCCTTTAACCACATAAGGATCAAATGAGACTGTGTAATTGTTGTGTGTGTGTGAAAAGGGGTAGTATGTCCTCTTCTGTCTTGTGGTTTAGTGTCCTAATTTGATGCCATCAACCAGAGGAAATAAAGAGGAGGTGTGTGTGTGTGTGTGTGTGTGTGTGTGTGTGTGTGTGTGTGTGTGTGTGTGTGTGTGTGTGTGTGTGTGTGTGTGTGGACATCAGATTGAAGAGCAAATTATCGAAACTCATAAATGGCCACATTAAAAGCAGCATCCAGTCTTTGAGAGTCAGTGTGTGTGTGTGTGTGTGTGTGTGTGTGTGTGCGTCTGTGTGTGACGGGCACAAACACACCACAGTGCAGAGCACCACCCCTCCCTCTGCCTGCATCGCCCGAGGCACAATCCTGGCCCAATTTGACTAATTAAAAAAAAGTGCTGAGTAACGTGCAAGCGCTCACATCCACACAGACACGTTCACCTTTTAACACAAGAAAACACAAATGTGCAGATGTGTGCGCTGCGGGATCACCTTGTGGCCGAGGCGTTTGTGTGTTTTTCTGGGTGCTCTTGTTGTGTGTGCATCTAGAAAGGCCAAGCCTGCCCGTAGCCAAACTTCCTCTGACATTTGCAGTTATGATCAAGGTATGATGCATTTCCCCGCAGTCTGTTGAGTAAGTGCTGACTCAGGAAGCATCAGGAACGCACGCAGCACCTCCAGTGCTAATAACCTGTCGACGAGTCCTGCACCCTGCTGAGTTGCACCGTCATGGAAACACAGCAGAGACCCGTCAATCCAGCATAATGGGAACTTTAGGGTCTGAAATTATTAGCTTAAATCTTTTGATAAAGTCTGTAAAGACGCGTAAAAAAACATAAAACAGCTAAACGGACCTCAGCTCTGAGAGATAATCCCAGGGCTCCTTTAAAACACGACTCTCTACAACTGGGCACAGCTACAAAACTGATTTAGTGAGCGCAGACATTTAAACTTTCAGGGACACAATACTGCTGAGAAGAGAGACTGTAGTAATACTGTAAGAGAAATAATCAGACAGGGATTAACGGGCATTTTCAACAGTATAATGAAGAAGATGCAGTTAAGATCTCGTGCTCGGACACTCCACGAGGAGAAACTAAGGTTTAAAGACTAACTTCCACAAATGTGCACATTTAACTTGGCAGTTCTACAGTGTATGTGAAAAAGTAGTATAAAGCCTTCTGTGGCTCCTGAGAAGCCTGCATATAACTTAATGCTTTTCCTCCAGTGGCCAAATTGCATTGTGGGTAATGTAGGGACCAGATTTTGAGAAGGAATCCACTGGTCTAGCATTGGACTCATTATGGCCGGCTTAAAAACAAAAAGATCAGAACCAACACGGCAGAACCTCTTAATCCACACATTCTCCTTCTTCTTCAAAACCTAAAAACCTAACCCAATACATTAGGAATGTTAAGTAGCAGGAACATTCATTTGTTTCTGCTGAAATTTGTTTTTTAACCGATGAATACAGTATAATGTCTTGGAATCATCATTCATTCATTAGGAGTAATCTGAAATGATTACAACCCATCAAACGATAAAGTGGCAGCAGGAATGAGATGGCGCTGCTCATCTTATTAGTCGTTTTTACAGAAACTGTCAGCGAGACACTGAAAAACAAGTCTGACAGGGTGCCTGTAAACACAGAGGCACAAAACTGAAAACTGCTTTATCCAAGAGCCTCAAAGTTTTGGGTATAAAAAAATGTCACGTTTGAGCAGGCTCCTGATGATACACGGTGCTTCTTTTGCCATATGCGCATGTCATCTGCTTACAAGCACACCACAGCTGTGCCATCTTATTCTGTCACTCTGAAATTCACCGGAAATGGCAGGAAGTCTTTACAGTTGAATTTAGAGATTCCCTTCTCAGACTTTGCCTGCGTGACAAAATTGGACCATTTTTAGCTCCACCGTTCTCTGGAGTTGACAGCTCGGATTTCTTTGTCGCCCGTGTGAGCTAATGAGCCCTCTATTGTTAAATATTCAACATGATGACGGTAATGTAGTGCCATTTTGACAGGAGACTTCAAATTAAATACCTATATTCAACATACAGAAACCCATGACCACCCGGACACTAATCGCTATTTCTGTCCATTATTTCATCTTTTTTTTTTCTGTTTGCAATTATGGCTAACAAGGCTGCGGGGAAATGAGGCTTTAATAATGACTCCAGATTGTCACAAGAGCTGCTAATGAAGGTTGATGCCGACAGAATGCTCGTATTGAGCTTGTGATGTTAGCCTACGTGAGATAACACCCCAGCAATCAGATCTGAAAGGATTCTCAGGAAACCCGCGCGCCAATTCAAAGCATTCTAAACTTTTTAACTGCATGTGGAGGTAAAGACACACAGCATCCATCAAACTGCTGTCAGTAAGACTCACACTCAACATGTCAGTGTTTCAGACAACTCGGCACAGCATGGAGAACAAGACGGAGAGTCGGGGGAGAGGATTGAAAGATGGGCAGAGAGATAGCAGAAGGGAGATAAGAAAGATTGATTGGACGTAGGAGAGCATAGAGAAGGAGGGAGATGGGAGTAGCTGCAGAGGGAGAGATCGATGGAGGAAGTAAGAAGGAGAACTGTAGTCCTCCATCAGCAGGGAGGGAGGAAATAACCGTTTGCTTAAACTAAACACATGAAACAAAGACACACCTTTTGTCCTTGATCTACCTTTGTGGTTACCAAAACTGAAGACAGATTATTGGACAGGAAATCTACTGAATACTGAAACTACTAAATACTTTATACACCACTGACCAAGCAAGTGTGAAGGTTTCTAACTGTAAAACAAACATCTCTGGCTCTCCAGCACATCAGAGGCCACATCCCTGCCGGTCTGGACCCGCACCAGTCTGCAGTCAGAACCAACAGACCCACAGAGGACGCCGTATCCACTGTCCTCCGCTCAGTCGTCACACCACTTGAAAATAACCACAGCTACATCAAGATGCTGTGTGTTAAGGCATTTAATCTCACTCGTGAAGCTGAGAGGGAAACGTGACACTTTGCAGCTGGATATTGGACTTCCTCACAAGCAGAACCCAGACAGTACGGACTGGCAGTCACGATTTGTTTCGTTGTGCAACTCGGGCTCTTTTGCAGGATAAATATGTAATCTACAAACTATAAATGTACTATTTATAAATAATAGTTCTTATAAAGTGATAACAGTTTTGGTAAAAACTGGCACTAGCACAGAAATCAACAGTTGTACTTTAATTACGCCAAGGTAACAGAGTTCATCTGCTAATGACATGCTACACAGAGCAGCTTTAAGGAACAGATGTGAGAAGAGAAAAGAAAGAGGAGAGACAGAGAGAGAGGACAAAGAGGGAGAAACAATGTTTAAACTGGAGAGAGGTGTTAAAATGAGAGAGGAGTGAGCGTCCTGCGAGGCTTTACCTTCATGCATGGCTTCCTTTCTTTTCTCCCCTCACTCTCTGCCTTCATCTCACTCGCTCTCTCCACAATCTTTAATTTAGCCTTCTATCTAATTTGCTCCCCTCCTTCACCTCCGCTGAATTCTCATTCAATCATGTGTTCACTGCTGCACTTGCTCGTAATCTCCACCTCTCTCTGACCCAACTGCTCTCTCGCCTTTACTTGTTCTCGTCTCTCATTGTTTTGCAGGTTCGCTCTCTGACTGACTCACTAATTTTCTTCTGCTCTCCTGACTAAGAAAATATCCTCTGCCTCTCGGTGTCCACCTGCCTCGAAGACTATTAACCTTCTCATCTTTCGCCTTGATTGTTTCCTCCCTTTAGCTGCTTTTCCGCTGTAATTTTAAAATGTCTCTTACTGACACTTTTGGCTGTCATATCAGCGCTGCCCCCATGTACCAAGTCCTGAATTTTATTATTACTCTCTCGACTTTCATTATTTCTCCCAGATACATTTTGGCATCTCTGCGCTACCCCTCTGTCCTTGTCACTATTCATTATTCTTCTTCTTCCTTTTCTCCTTCCCTCCCCACTTTGGCCTTTCTTTCCTACATTTTTTATTTCTCTCTCTCAACAGCTGCATTTCAAAAAAGTTATAGCGCTGACCTCACCGAGTCTGACCGTAGTTATTGGGTCTGACTGTTTTTTACATGAGTACATGGCGTGCAATGGTTATTGACAGCAGTGATGGAAGAAGTATTCAGATCCTTACGAGCCTGTTCACATTTGGTTTCACTACGAGTTCTGAGTGATCTGATCACACCGAGCATAACACGCGTATCAGCACGTGTCTCGAGTGACCTCTCATGGTTCAATTTCACTATTTGCAAAATAAACCTATATCACTGGATTTGTTTCACAAGTAAAAACATCTTCATGTGTAATGTTTGCTGAATTAACAAGTCGGCCCAAATAGTTAAAGACTTGTTGTAGCCAGCGTTTAAAAGTTCTCAAACTTTCTACTAACTCATTCAAAACATCAAAAGTAAAAGTCGTCACTGTGCAGTAAAATGGTCCCGTTTTCCTCTCATATCTGATGTTTATCGATGAATGTGTGTGCTGCATTTTACTGCTGTAGCTTAAGGTTGAACTCATTTTGACTACTTGTGGGGCAGTCTTATACACAGCATTTCATCATATTCTATATGACAAATATACGTTTGTAGCATGACTGTCCTATAAGAACCACTTATAATTAAGTTGACAAGAGAGATTTGTCTCTACAGGAAAGGCATAAAAACACAGTGTTGTGGGTTGCAGCTAAAAAGTCAAGTTCATGAACTCAGATTAAAGTTTGCTTTGCTTTTTGAAGATGAATCTTTCAGCTCACCCAGTTCGATAACGTTTAATATTTCACTTGGGATCAGAAGTATAAAGTTGCATCAAATGAGAACACGCATGAACAATAAAATGTCCATTTAACCGTACTACTATATATCTGTGAATGTCAGGCAATGCTACTTATTCCGTACACATTCCAAGAACAGAAAGTTTCACAATCTATGCAAAATTCAGACTTTATGTAAAAATGTTAATGCACACCTGTTTACTTTGACTCGCTGCTGAAATAAAAGCTCTCGTCCTTTCAGCGGCTCTCTCCTTCACTTCTGCCCTCAATCTTCTCACATATTTTTCTCTCTTCCTGTCTTTTCAGCCCACTCCTCATTCAGCTGCTGAGTAAGAGAACACTTTATTGAGAGACAATGTTCCGTCCCTTCTTTCCCGTCTGTCACCTCGGTGACTATCCTCCATCTTTATCCTCACTCGCTGTCTTTACCCACGTCTGATTTTTAAATTATCCCTCTGCATTCTCTCTGAGTCATAAGAAAGACAACTACTTCTCACGGTTCATGTTGGTCCGATCACTGAGAAAACACCCAGCAACAGAACATGCCACTTCTCCTGGATGCCTTTCTCCAATGTGCCCTGCACTATTATGAGTGCCCGCGTCTCTTTTTATCCCAGCAGGCCCTCCAGCAGTATTCGTGTCAGCCCTCTAACCCAGCTATTGAGCTACACCAGGATCAGACACCTGACCGTGGCAGTGTCGGGAGATGTTTCACCAACTGAGCTGCACGAGGCGGTCCCGCTTTTCACTCTGCTGAATAGACGGGCTCAGTCGGAGCGGTGAGGAGGTCCATCACTGAAAGTTTTTGACCTGTGTTTCAGGTCGGTTAAAAGCTTTAGGCCTCATTCATGAGATATCTGTATGCGCTCAACCTTTAAAATCAATAAACTAACACACACAAAGCCAAATTAAAGTTGCATCTGTTGATCTTTAGTCATTTTTAGTGTTGAACAGAACAGCTACTGTACATAATAATGTACACACACAGCAGACAAATGCAAGCATTCGTTCGAGACATGTTTCCGTCTCTGTTTTGCTCGTGCTAAGGTAGCATCTGTCTCTTTAGCTGCTAAATGCTCCACTATGTTCACCAGATAGTTGCTAACTTTGAATTGCTGCTGTTTGGCGCAGGACGGGTGGTGTCAAGCACCAAAACAATTAGCTAAATGAGGCTAAAAGGCGCTAAAATCATCATCGTTTGCTGCAGTCAATTCTACTTTGCACACAGCTCTAATGACTGCAGTCCTCCTTCAGAATAGTTTGGATACTTGATGACACATTTCCATAAGTGCATTCAGATAAACAATTTCTCAGATAAAGTGTACAGCATGTCAGATCTGTGACATCAGATCCCCCCTCCCATAAGCTGCCCTCGCCAGCCCTCTCTCGGTCGCTCTCCTCATCTTGCTGTTTATCCAATTTCTTTCCCAATCTGCATTTTGCTCCTTCACCACTCGCACCACAATGCTCCTATGAGTGTTTGCAGTAGTTTCCCTTTCACTCCCTCCCTCCCTCGATCTTTCACCCCCGTCAGCTTCCCTCGTTTAACTTGTGTCTTCTGCTGCAACTGGGAGAGCACATCACTTCGCTGACAGCTTCTACTGGAGAAACTTGAGCTGGTTTCATTCTGAGCTTTTCCCCACAATGTCATCTCTGCTCACCCATCCACCTCTCCATCATGCTTCTTTTATTCTCCCCATTTCCTTTTCAGTACGCTCCCGTTTTGTTTCGCCTCACCTATTTTAGTCCTGACATCTCTTGTTCGCTCATATTTTGTCACAGATGTGATTTTGCCGTTCCTCTCCTTTTCCTCACTCCACCGCAGGGTCTCTCCCGCTCGTCATTACTGCTCTGAACATCCCGCCCCCTGTCCATCTCTTCCTAACTTTTCTCCCCCCCCCGGATCAAGGAATGAACGGACACTTCCTGCCCTCTTTTCATCATTTTTCACACCTCATGCTCTCTTTTTGGTCCTCCGTGGTGGTGATGCTACCACCTACTCCCTCCGACTCATCATCCCCACAGGCTCCCTTCAGTATCCTGATCAGAAGGAGGGAGGGGAATTTTTGTGACTCTCCTCATCTTGTGATGTTTCAGGCAATTCTGAGAGGCTGACGGTAGGAGATCTTTGTCTGTGCGCTCATGGTGTGCGAGAGACGGAGGAAGAGAGACAGTTACAGTGGGGCGTCGTCTTTCAGGCTTTTCTGGCTGTTTTCTAGAGAGCAAGCAACGGGGGAATACAAGAATAAGGACTGAGAAAGAGGAGCAGGAGAGAATAGGAACTAATGAAAGGATGGGATTTTTAAGACCCACAGCATTTCCATAAAAAGGCTTATATATTTAAAATTGCTTGCTAAACATGCCTGCTCACTGATTAACATATTTCTACACAAGTAACATTCATTTGGTCTTTGTGGTTGCTCAATTAGAGAGGCTAAAACCCCACACACCCACTCCTATTCCTGAACCAACAGCATTTACCATCACTAAGCACATAAGAGAGTTGTGTGCACATTTTACAAGTACCTTCACCCAATTAGCTATAGTAACAGCAACACAAATGTTTCAACAAACCTTCTTCCTTGCAGAGGGAACGAGTGAGTGTCACACTCCATAATTTAGCTGCCAACAAATGTGATGACACAACTTACAGTTTATTGCAACTGGGACCCGACCAGTCACTGAGGTTCTTCCAGACAAACAGTGCAGACCTTGTAAGGACTGAATTTGTTTCTGAGCGCTTAACTTAGCAAACACAGCTTTACAGCCATTGGAAATCTCAACTGAGCTATAATTGGGACTAACTGCTGAGACGCAGTCCTTAAACGTTTCAGCTGACAGCAGCTGCCAGTAAGCAATTTAACCTCGCCCTTATCTGGCCGTGCCTAAAGGCCAAATACTGCGGGACATTGTGAAATATTCAGGGTTTTTGCTGCAAGTGGATGTTTCAGACCTTGGAGGTTTGTTTTCCTTGTTCCTCCTTTCTTCACTGACTCCATTGAAAGTTTGGTTTAACACAGAAGAAAGTCAGACAGAGATGCAGGAGCTGAAGGGAGACTGAAAGCAACAGTTTACGGCAGGATATTCTGTGTTTATTAGACTTAAGTTTTAGCGACAATAGCTGTTTTCACACGAACTGTGGAAAATGTCTGAAGAAGAGATTGTCCGTGTCAGACCTGTTCCTGCTGGGAACATTCAATTGGCTTTAGCCTTTAGGGGTGGCGCGTGCAGGAGGAGAAGGAGTCATCGGTAATGAAGAAGATTTTTTCATCGATACTAATACTACATGTTTTGGGAAAAATCATTTAAATTAATATACGGGCAATCAGAAAAAAGTATCAAGCAGCTACAATCTGTAAAAACGTCATCAACGTGATGGCTGTGAATTCTCAGGGCGATGACCTGCGCTGTTCACACGGGCTCAATCAGATCATTACACAGACTTTGCACAGGGAGCTGGAAGGCCAAGTGATTCTGACATCTATGTTCACACCTGCAGCTCCTCCGGCGTGATGTTCAATTTCATGGTAGCAGTGCATGTGTGAAAGGGGCTTAGCCCAGTCGCCAAGATAAAGCAGTAGCTTCTGCACATTTTTATGTGTCCTTAACATAACAAAACAGAACCATAAGCACAGCGTTGTCACGGGAGAAGATTTTGAAAATTAAACCTTTTAAAAAATTTCACTTTGCCAACATTTATTCTGGTGACCAAAACGGGAATTAAACAGTTTGAATTGCTTTCTTCTGCCTGAAGCACACCTCTGAAACACAGTAAACAAAACTTTGGGATTTGATTCCTGCATGTGGTACATTTTTTTTGGCCTTCGGTGTTTGCTGTATGCTTGTTCATTAGTTTAACATCTAGTACTTATCACGATGTGTAATAAAGTACATGATTATTCTTGCCAAATGTAAGATAAGATCCCATTAGACATGCTGTTCTTTGGAGCAAAGCAAACGCCAAGAACTAATTAGATCTACCCCAAGTCTAACTTTCATTTGAATTTGCAAGTAGAAGGTGTAATTGATTCGTTTAATAATACTTCTGCATTGTACTCTGCAAAACAAAATGCACAAGCAGAAATTCTACCCCAAAGCAACTTTGCAGATGTTTGGGGAAAACTTGTCATAAAAAGCAACCTGATATAACCCCTTCCTTCAAAAGAAAAAGAAGTGAAAATGTATTTTAGGGTCTTATCGTCTGACACAACAGGCTGTCATTCTCGTCTCTCGAGGTACGGCCTGTGTTTACAATATCTGCGGCTATGTGGGCTGCATATTGTCATCTGTTGCATCTTAAGCCGCAGCTTAGCTCGTGGTTGTTTTAGATCAAAGGGCTGTCAACCATCGCCAGCATTGAGACTACAAGGGGAACTCTGAAGCTTTAACAATGTCCCCATTGCTTGCCAGCACCAGCGCAAATATACTGAAGAAAATGTATTATTTCCATGAGAAATTCAGAGTTTAAGTGCATACAGAGATGTCAGACCTTGGCACAGTGCTCAGCACCGCTCATAGCAATCTTTTCAAAAGAAGTACACCACTTGCGACAATGAATCCGTTTGCTATGTGAGGAAGATATCGACTCAACTTGGAACTTTTTCAGTTTGTCACAATAAAATGATGAGGTCCCCTGCTATCACTGCAAAAAAAGCATACGCCAAATGTTGGTTTTAGCTTCTGCGTTACAAAGTTATAATAATAACACCACTGAGAGGCAAACAAAGACGTCTGATGCTACACTTCTTCTCCCCTGAAAACATGAAGCACAGCACTCCATCACCAAACATCTATTTGCTCCTGAGAAAGAGACTGAATGTTAAAAGTCATTGATCAATATCTGAGCACACTCCAAAAGGTATTCATAAACAATTGTCAGCTTGTTGGTTTTATCTAAAAAGAAGAAAATGGCAGCAGCCGTCAGCAGAAGACAAGAAAATTTCAACGATGACTCGGCACAGGTCATCAGACAACAATGAATTTGGAAATAATTAATCATAAAGTCATTTTGCAGCGATCTTTGCCTTGTTATGATGAACAGACTGCCTGCCGGTGATAAAGACACTTACATATCAGACAGTCAACTACATGAACAGTAACCAATTATTCTCTGAAATCTATGCAAGGTTCAATAAAAGGTGAGGTCTAATCAGTGTCCTATTGTGTGCCTTCGCTTGTGCAAAACATGAATAATTAAATATTTATTCGGCGAGTGAGAACAGATGTCACAGCTTGCTCCAATCTGTTGAACACGTAGCAATCGACAACACAATGCGTCACCTCCGCCGAAGAACGCTCACACTTTGAGGAGAGAGAAGACTTCTTGTTAGTGGTTTTATTTTTAACTTTGAGATATTTTTGGTAAACATCCACCAACCGTCTTGCGTCAAAGACTTGGAGATTTCAAATGGGTGGCACCAGAGGGAATCAAACCCTCTAACAGAACAATCTTTGTGCTACCTAAGGAAGAACAAATACAACTTCCACCTCCGTTGTCATAAAAGGCAGCAACACAGCTTTTGAAAAGAAGCAAATTTGTCAACGGAACGGCAGATTCAACCCAAGAATGTCACTCGCTGTCGGGTCTACTGCTAGTAATTCTGTAATTAATAGTACTATTCACAACATGCAGTGACCTGTGGGTCATTAAACATCTGCAGGGTGTTTCATTCAACAAAAGGAAAGCAACAGATTCCATACACACACTTCACCTTCGTAACCTTGCGAGCGCTGCTGTACGCCCACAGAGCCGCTGACCCCGTCCCTTCTGTGCACTCCAGGCTCGCTCCTGCAGGATTTGAACTGACTACTTAGTCTTACTGAATATAATTTAACCTTCTACTACACAAATGGACCCTCAGAGGCTCAGAGGCGGATGTGCAGCAATCATTCAGTGTTTTCTCACACACACACAGCGAAGCTACAAGCAGAAAAGGAGAGGTACAACATGTAACATGTGACATAAGGTCAGCCGAACTCAAGCACCCACTCACTTACTTTAGCCACCAAGTTGTGCTTGTAGTTGTTGCAGCTGTAAGAAATCATCTTACTCATATAGCACCTATCAAAACTGAACATCAAGAGCTACATAAATACAGCGGAGGAATAAGGAAACAAATAGGAATAAAGAAGAAAATGATTCCTAATTTGTGCATTTAATAACAAGAATGGCGAGCGAACAAAGGAGAGTAAAAATGCTGCGATCGATAAAACAGAAACAAGAAAGGCAACTACATAAAGGAACAAAACAGATGATACCTGGAGAATGCTGCTGAAGAGAGCCTGGGAATGACAGATTAATAAAATGACAACAGGAAAACAAACCCCAGCATGCTGAAAGTTTAACTGCACGCGCTCAGTCGCCACTATTCTAGCTTTCTGTAAGTGTCCTTTAAACCGAACAAACCCCAACAGTGGTGCCGCTGCACACTAACCCGAGTATCACCGCTTGACCAATTTCATTACACAGTCCACCACTATGCTGGGACGCTCATTGTAGTCTTAGAACTCCTGACTGAACATAATTTTCCCCTTAAAGAGTCTCAAAGGAACGAACAAAGAGAGAATTTGTACTGAGGACCTTTAACCGTGTCTACAACACTCCGCCTCTCTGAAACTTTACAGACCACATTTACTGCTTTGTCTGTCGGCAGCTCCCAACAGACAGACATATTTCACTGTGTCAGCACAGGAAGAGGGGGAAATTACTGCTATGTGGCAACTTTAAAACAAACAAAGACAAACAAAGAGGAGCAATAATCTCTTCAACGTTAAATCTGGGCATTGAATCAATATTCCAATCGATACTGTGATATAAGATTCAATGCTTCCAAGTATTTGTTTGCCAGTATTGCCTGGTGCCAATTCTCCTTTTGTCATCTTAGCCATTAATGGCTTCTCAATTTAATTTTCTGAAAATGTATTTATTACATAATACACTATATTGATTTCACACTGTATATAGAATAACAAACTGTGATACAAGATGGCCAAACTACAGAGAGCATAAATAGAGCAACGTCTGTGACAACTTGTCTCTGAGAGCAGAACGCCGTAATTACCCTACATCTGGACATCTTCATAGTAAAAGATCATGGTTTGTTGCCAAATGTCGAAATAAGCGGTGGATATGAATGTGAACGTGAATGTGGAGTGGTGCAAAGAGAACAACCTCCTACTTGAATTCGATAAAACCAAGGGATATGCCTACCTGGGCCACAGAGAACATTAAAGATAACATCCCCGCCACCCTGGACCGTCACCAGTATGTTTCCAGAACCAGCAGGTCCACAGAGGATGCCATATCTACTGCCCTTCACTGAGTCTTCACACACCCTGCAGAATAATACAGCTACATCAGGATGCTGGTGGTTGACTTCACCTCAGCATTCAACACAATCTCATGTAGCTGATTGGAAAACTTCACACTCTGGCAGTCGCACCTCCTCTACGTTAGTGCTCGACACCGGAGCCCCCCAGGGCTGCGTGCCCGGCCCCCTCCTGTTCTCACTGTACACCTATGACTGCACTCACAGACATCAAGGTAACTCTATTGTTAAGTATGTAAATGATGCCACCATCATTGGCTGCATTATAAACAACAATGAGGGTTCATAGTGGGAGGAATTCGGCAGTCTTGCAGAGTGGTGCGCTGAGAACAATCTACTGCTCAACGTGAGCAAAACCAAGCATCAATAAGTGGTCCCTAGCTTATCCTTGCTCTTCACTTTGTTATGCCATACTACTCCTACATGCCAAGCATTTTCTGCTTCTCGAGATTGTAGATACGGAAGGAAGAAAGGCAGAAACTATGATAGCTAAGAGGATTGAATAAAAAGGCAGGTGAACAAGAACAAAGTAGATGAAACAAAGTATGGGTTGCAGTTAACACTCCTCATCCTCACTGTCACCACCCTCCACCATCGCCCGGATTGCTCTCCTGAGTTGAAAGCGTTTGTTTTCTCAGCAGCGTCGAGCATTAAGCTCAAATCCATCGTCGACTTAAAATGGGACAAATCCCTTTATTCTCCCGCAAGAACGCACAATCTTGCACACATGCTGGCAACAAAAGGCGTTGAAACACACACCTTATTACTTAAATCTTTGAGAATAAAAAGTTTGCGTCTTCTAAACAATCTTCCCTCGCTTTCCTATCGATTTCAACACCGTTTATGCATCCTCTCTTTCACTACTGCTGTCTTTCACTCCGTCCCTCCCTCGGCGCAATTACTATAATAGCAGGAGCCACATTACAGACAGAAATGCAGACTGCCAATCCTATCTTATCACAGAAAAACACAGATACGAAAATGCCATTTTGCCTTCAGAGAGGAGTATCATAAATCCATCATTTCCTATCAGAACTTAACCACCAGGGCTTTTTTTGTTGTCATCAAAAGGCCGAACACAACAAACAGTTATCCTACTTTTTAAATGTTAGCAGTGAGAGGTAGCTGAGATTGTGCGCCTGCACCTGATTCGGTTTTAATTGACAATTAATGAATCCAGACATTAGCTGATCCAAACACCTGGCTAAGGGTAAGCCATAATTAAACTCATTAGAATGAGAAAAGAGACTTTTGTTCTCAATCAGTCATTAAAGCAGCCAAAACACAAGGCAATCTCCCCAAGTAATTTCTCTCATTCCCTCCGTCCTGCCCACTCCTGCAGCACTTCCAAATCTGTAGCCAACCCTCCTAATAGCAGCCATTCCCTTGTTTTACTTTCTTTGCTTCATGTTGTTGCTTCTATTTCCTTTATTTCTCCATTTTGTTCCGATTTATTTTTCCTCATTCCTCACTCTTGGATTTATTTTTTTTCCAAATGCTGTCCAAGTAGCCATTAGCCTGCTTTCAAGTAGCACACATGCTTGAACGTGAGCCAATTAATCTTGTATCTCTTTAGACACGGTCTAATGCTGGACTTTCCATGAAAAAGCAATCTGTCAAATATAAGCCCACTGAGGCGATCCACAGAACGAGACTGTGGTTTACACATCTCAGTTTCCATCAGTTTATCTGTAGCCATCCCTCTTAATACCACTCGTTCACTTGTTTTCTGTTTTCTGAGGGCTCATCCTCTCGTGGCTGTAGTGACTGTAACAGGGGCAAAGTGTGCAGATGGAGGAGACCCGGCTGGTTGGATGGGTCCAACAAACACAGGACTCATGTTACATAAGTAACATACTTATTTTAACCCAAATCATGATCTTTTCCTAAATTTGATGAGGTAGTTATGTTAACTGTAGCACTCCAGGTTGGTCTTGGTCTCATGACAACTGCATGAAGGTCTTGTTTCAAATCTGTCTCGTACCGATATCTATAAACCTCTTCCGCTGCCATATATACATGGAAATAAAAGGTAAATGAAGAGGAGTGCCTATGTTTGCAGTTTCCACTTCAGTTGTGTGCCATGCAGTGTGGGACTCGCTCTGATCTTGGTCGTGGCCGGGTCTCTTGACTGAATCACTGTCTAAACCTGATAATGTAGTTTTGGTGTCTCAACCTAACCAACAGCAACCATACTGCATTTAACAACATTTAAATGAAGGTCCAGTACGTCTGTCTTTGGTACTGTCCAATGGTCATATGTCATTTTGGGAGGAATTCAACATGTTCAGTTGTTCTACCTGATGGGTTTGTTTTCAAATGCTGTCAAACCAACAGCTCTGTAGAAGAAAACAACCTCGAACATGAACCACTTCATGTATTAAACTCTTGACCTCGTCATGAAAAATAGCAGCCTGTCACTCAAAATCCCACCGAGGCGATCCACAGGATGAGACTGGTTGACATATCTCTCAGTTTCCATCAGTTCATCTGGGTGGAAATGCCTCGTTTGATTTGTTGAAATATTAAACAGTCCGTCGCAAACCTAATCATCAGACGAGCATCTTTCTGACGTGTCTGGCAACAAAAATCTGAAGTCATTCAGGCAGAACAGTTGATCCCTGATGAATGTATCTGGGTATCCGTCTCCCAAACTGCTGCACATCTGAATCCACTGTTAGCCAAGAGAATACACAGTTCATCATTGCTAGCAGGCTCACTGGGATTTAATTAGATCATCAATCCATTTAAATGATATTTTTCAGTCTGCTGACAGGAGAGCAAAGTACTTATCCAATTATCTCTGTAAGGATGATTTTAGTCCTCTGACAGACAGCTAGGTGACAGCTTCTGCCCAAAAAATAAAATAATGTCTCCCACCTTTTTTTGGGAACATTTTTCCATTTCGTACTTTAGGATTTTGCCTGATGCTCTTAACCAGAGTGGAAGCAGCGCTAGAATAAGCTTCAGTTCCTAGATCAACAACATTACGAGAAGAAAATGTTTTTTCAAAAATCGAGGTGGAAGGGAGACACTCTCTTTTTTTTTAAAGTTAAAAGCAAATTAAAGTGAGCCGAGGTGGAAAATGTACAGAGAAAATGTGTCTGAATGAGAGGAGGTGATTTGAGGTACTTCTTGAAGGAATGAGTTTTCAGCTTATAACTGGAGCCGGGGAATCACTCTGCCTTTCTAACCAGTCATTCCACTTTTTGCCACTTTGTGCTGATTCATCGAGGCCCGCGGGCTTCCAGCGTGTTTAAAAAAAAAAGAACTTGAAATTCATAATTGTAAATAATCCGATGCAGAAACTCTCTGTGCTACAGCGTCACATTTCCTTTAACATAGCCGCTTCCTCAAGCCCCGGAGGAATCTACAAACTTTTTCAGCAAATAAGTTCTTTGATCAGGAGGCTGCTGTGTGGAGGAGCGGACTGATACTCATTTCAACTCAAAACAGCACATTTGCTCAGCAGGCAACTTGGAAACCACAGCTCAGTCAGGACCACTTTAGTTCAAGAAAACCCAAATTCCCATTTCCAGTGAGTTAAATTTGGCCGTGTGGCTCGATTCAGGGACCTCCCCTCCCATCTAACATCCATATATGAATAACCTAAGGCAGGTAGAGTACACCTCCCTGCCTGAACTTGTAGCTACATGTGAAGGCCTCAAGACAAGGGGAGCAGCAGCAAAGACCACCAACAGGGTGCAGAAGAAAGCAGTCGGGGATGACAGAAATAACACTGATGAAGTCAGGCACTACATTGAAAGGGAGGAGCTGGGCTGCAAAGGAGGTTCCTGGAGTAGAGTAGGCAGGCTGGGCAGCTCAGATAACACGCTGTGTGTGAGATGCACCCATTGAATGCAAATAAGGGCGGACAGCTGAGGTGGACTGACTTTAAGATCAGCTGCTATAGCTGGAAACCGTGAGACACAAAGATGGACGACATGACATGACAGCCTGAAGAGTGATGCCAAAGCATGTTGGAGGTGACTGCCTGAACTGACGCAGTGCGTAATCAAACATACTATATACTGTCGAATGAATGTGTGCAAGAACCACACGGCCCACAGATGACTGTATGACGTATATGGAAAATGTGGCACTCTCAGTGCAGCTGATGCTGACTGCGTGATTGTCAAATTGCTGTCACCAGTGTTTTCTGGAAAGCAGTCCGACTAATATGGATGTCTGAGCGATCAATGCAATCCTTCATTCTTGTTCATCATCAATAATTCAATGTTTGTCAAACACTGAAGATGACTATCTGCTCTGCTCAGCAGGACTCGACCTCTCAGCTAAGTCGGAAAATGTGCAAGTATTGCCAAAATTGCAACCTGTTTAACAAAATGTTCATTAGAATCTTTAACTATTATAATAAAAGACCTAACTGAGCAGTCGGCTGTTTGGCCGGCAGCTCATGGAATGCTCTGCCTCCTTCTCCGGCCACATCGATCTCCTGACTGTCTAGACTTTGTGATAAAATGCCACTCTGAAAGCTTTTGTCCGAGACAGCTGTAAACATGTCACCTCCAGTGACCCTCTGGCTCTGCAGGGCCTCAACAAGGCCTCCGTAAATGTCTTAACTGGAGGGCTGTTAAGGGCCCGCCAAGTTTTACAGCCAGCAAGAACATTAACCACTACTTTCACTCAAATTACAATCGAGTGTACGGCAACTTCACCTGACAATTCTGTTTTTGTGTAATTGTATAGTAAGGCTGCGCTGCCCTATCCACCCAAGTGTGTACATACCGAGTGTAATTTGGAGAAAGGCTGATTGTGCTCTTGACACTCAGGAGGAGTGGAAGGACAGAGAGGGATGCATCTGATGAGGAAAGTGAGAGACTTAAGAGATGAACTATGCCGCACAGTTAGCAAAGCATACATCATTTAGCCTCACGAGCAAAACAGACACTCTCAGACACCAGAGAGTGCAGGGTTGTAATGGAATTCTTTATTAGGGAGAGCGCAGTGAGAGCAGGTACACCTCCGGCTCAGACTGGGGAGGAAAAAAAACTCCCCCATTAAAGTTGTCAGTGCTACCGGGTTGCCAGATGTTGCAACGGAAACAAGCAAACCCAGCTGTCAAATAAGCAGCAGAACTCATAAGCAGGTATCATAGCAATTTTAGAGTGTATAAAAAAACAACAAAAAAAACACCTCCAGCTCCTGTATTCCAGGTACATAAAAAAAATAAAACCTCTCTGCATTTAATGAGCAGAATTGGCAGCTCTGGCTTTGCCTCCAAGGTTTGCATGCATTTTAAAAGACATTGGAAAAAAAACAACAACCCAGATGCATTCACAGGTGTAGTCATCACATTTTACAGCACGGAACAATAAACCAGTGCTGCATTTAACGCTGCCCTCAAGATGAACTGCTTGAAAAGCTTTTCATTCCCCTTTGTGAGTGTGACTGGAATAATCAGGCAACTGGCCAGTCGAGAGAAATTTAGTTCTGCGTTCCATTATGTCAGTTCAATTAGACATGAAAACGCCCGAGGAACGGACGGAGGGCCCCCGGGACGAGGACTGCGAGACAGACGCATGGCCACCACGGTTCAAACTGTCCTGCAACGATTGTGCCGCTTCAGAGAAATCTAACTTGTGTTCAAAATGCAGGCCAACCAAAGAAATGACACCATCCACATACAGGAAGAAGAACTGTGGAAGAAGGTGAAGAGGGAGAGTGATAGAAAGTGAGATAAAAACAAGTGAACAAGTGGACAGACGCTGGTGTTTTGTCAAAGTCTGTTCCCTCGCTCGTTCGCGTTTCCTCTGGCCAGTTAGTTCAAAACTGGCATTTATTCTTCTAGTAGAGTAAGTAACACAACCGACTATTTTACTTTGCTTTTCTTTTAGCACTAAGATGGATGTCTAGGTCAAATTGGGACTCCTATGGCTGTTCTATTTTTTATTTTGGACAGTAGCCAGGCTGCTAGAGTTAGCCATGATGCTAATGCTGTCTTTGCAACAGCAATGTTGCAAAGACAGCATTAGCATTAGCATTAGCAAAAACAAAAAGGAGTTTTTTGAAGGAAACTGCTAAAATAAAGTTTAGAGCTATCCTGTTCTGTAAAAAGTCTCAATTAAAGCAAAAAGAAAAGAATAAGCCTTCCATTTCTTTATTTTCAGTCAACAGTCTACCAGAGTGACCTCGAACACAAAGGTGACCAAAGTCCAATTCAGAAAGAACATCAATGTTATTGTGCACGGTGCAAAAAAAGTATAATTGTGTTTGCTGTTTAACCTTTTACATGAGAATGAGCCTGTTGACTGTGTGTTAATTGTCTTGTAGGCAGATTACATTAACATTTGTGTGTTTGCTTTTGTTTGTGGGTGTGTAATAGATGATTAAGCCCTAAAACCTTCCTGAATGTGTGTGTCCATGCATGTGTGAGATCTATTAATCAGTGTGTGTACTGACCCTTAATTAAAACCTCCCACTTCCACCTGGACCCTTCCTCCTGTGAGCATGTGTTTGTAGAAGTACGTGTGAATTTGTATTCACCTCGCCGCTGCCGGATCTCAATATTCATGACTCTGCACCACATCTCGTACTCAAATCTGAATTTAACTGCGGTGTATTCTCACTTTTTAACACTTCCTGCTGTGATTTCAGAAACAGGTATCCAACTGTATGAGCTGTGGACGCTCTCCACACCAGAAGAAGTGACAACACGCTGTCGGTTTGATTAATTAATGCACCGCTAACATGCAATCTGCCCTTTGGGTCAAAGAAATCTTCAAGAGTAAATGTCTCTTTAAACTGAGCCTGCGGCCTACATGCTCTCAGAATTCACTCAACATTAAAGAGGGACTGTGTGGTTTTAGAAAAGAAATGTAGAAACTCAGAAAGGTAATATTCACAGCACTGGTAAGGTAATATTATTCGCTGCCCACACCTTCATTCCGTTGTAGCTGAGAAACTACAACCACCTTTTCTGGCCATTCGAGGTGTGTTCACGAACATTTCTTGCTATTCAATATGATGACATATTGCTTCAAGTTCTAAGGAAGTGAACTGCAGTTGACCCCGGACCTTCGACGCCATGACAGATATAAGCCCGGCTTCCTTGGAAGGTACATAACTCACCCAACTAATCACATTTCACACCTTCAGCAAGGTCATCGCCTTCTCTTCACCACGTCTCCTGCCGTCTGTGTTTCCAGCTCGCGTTCTGATCACAGATTAATATTCACATAGATGTCCAGAGCGCTACTGGGGTGTGTGTCTGTGTCTGTGTCTGTGTGGGTGTGTGCGTGTGTTTTAAAGCAGATAATCTAACAGATTGAAAGAAAAGAACGACAGAAGGACGACAGAAGGAGGAAGAGAGGATGAGGAGCGCAGGAGAAAGCTGAGACAGAGAAAGTGAGAGAGAGAGAGAGAACAGTGGAGGAATGGAGTGGAACCAATCAGCTAAGGAGGAAGCTGCTGTGAAAACGCCATGTCGCCTCCTTTGAAGTTTTGCTGTGTGTCATTCTCTAATGTGCCTCTATGCATCATTCACATCCGATTCTTTCAGTACGTATCTGTTTTTCTTGCATCCGCTTTATTTGTTTTTCCTCTCCTCTCACTTCACGTGGACCTGCTGTGCTGTTCGGTCTGAATTCGGGGGATTTATACGATACACCCTGCGGTCGATGCGTTGGCCGGCTGCTAAGTGTGAACGAGAACAGAATTGAAATGCCGGAAAGTCTAAAACAGAGTGTGAAAAAACAAGTACCGCCAACAGGTTTTGAATTTAATAAATTATGACATGCTACGATCTAAAGATGGCAAAAATGAGGTGGATAAATACCACATGTTGTTGAAACCAGGAAGGGAAGAAA
This sequence comes from Diplodus puntazzo, assembly GCA_963678695.2. Taxonomy (NCBI): domain Eukaryota; kingdom Metazoa; phylum Chordata; class Actinopteri; order Spariformes; family Sparidae; genus Diplodus; species Diplodus puntazzo. Next base: position 820,937 of record OZ023170.1, read on the forward strand.
CACTTTCATTTTCGTTCAATTTTCTCTTCCAGCCACCGTCTTTTCTCCATTCTCCCCTCCGTCTTCCCTCTCCGCCTCCCGCCCCATCCTCCCCTGCTCCCCCGCCGTTTCGTCACAGTCGATTTCCAGCCGTTTAATCCTGATTATAGCTTCAAAGTCCCAGTTGACACCATCCAGCTCAAACTTGCTTTGTGTGTGTGTGTGTGCGTGTACACATGTGTGCATTCAGAAGCTCGATGCTGATTCTGGCTATAAACACATCTGCCTCGTGTCTGTCGTCTCATTAGCTGTGAGACGTTTCTGTGTTGACGTGTCGTTTTGGCGAGCGTGCATGTTTGCTTCATGATAGCAGACTCTTAAGCTAGAGTGGCAGTTTTAGTCGCCAAGTCATGTTTGTGTGAGAATACTGGTGCGTGCAGGATTGTTTCCCCCATTAAACAGCTGTTTTCTGGCCTGATTGTGCGTTGTCTGTTATGTTGTGTCTGTGTTCTACATGGCTCAACTCCACACTTCTTCCTGACTGAACCTCCTCTGGGCTCATTTTGTCCTCCTTTTACCTGCCAGGACCTTTTTAGCCAGAGGCTGTGAAACTTTTTTTTGTTGAAACAACTTTTAAAAAACTAAAATTAAAAGCATTTTTTCTACGAAAGTGGTACAATTATCTTGGGAGTTTATTTCCTGCCATGATTCAACGTATGGAGTGGGTGATCCAAAGAAAATCGGTGCTAAAGTTGGCAAGTAAAGCTAGTGTCTGATAGTTAGCGCTGTTAGCTGTGCAGCTAGCGATCTGCATGGTGAGCTTGGACAGAGACGTTCTATTATTGTAGAGACAGGCCACTCTGATCATTTTGAATGGGGAAATCTGCGATGCCAAAGATGGCGCATATCCCGCCCCTTTCACCAACAGCCAATCACCTGCGTTGTCACAGCCGAACCGGGAAACTTATAGCCCAATCATGTTGTTTCACCAGCGCATGCGCACAAGTAGTTTTTACGACAGAGACCATCAGAGACGTTCGACTGTTGTAAAACATTTACTGCGTTCAGATCTTTATCTAATTTATAGAGTGAATGATAAGAAATGATGTATTAGACATTATCTGGTCCATACATCAGTGGTCAGGCAGAGTAGAGCCAGAGCACAGCAGCCGGCACAGATTCAGCCGTACGATGGACGTCGGTGTCGTAAATCCCCGCGCATGCGCAGTGGAGTTCTCCCGGTAGGAAAAGAGCGTTTTAAACATAATTTCTACGGTAAAGTCGTTATTTTTTAGGTTTTTTGGTTTTTATTTGTATCTTATTTCACTGGCGAGCATGTCTGTATGTTTTTTCCATCCTGCTGTCACGTTAAAGGGTGGTTTTGACCATGCCTCCATTCATTTAGATAGGGGTCTGGTCTCTTTGGGCTTTTCGAGGCGTCGCCAAGATGGCCGCCGAGTGGCCTGACTTGTCTAGAAGGACTTTGGCTTGGAGCACCGGGGGAGTGTTGTTCCGTACACCGCTAGCATGGGAGCTTCAGACCAGGAGGACAAGGTGAGGCTAGCTCGTTAGCATGCTAACCTTGGTAAATATCTCTTCAACACAACACATAGATGTCATAACTGTTGGTCTTTCTTATTCTGTTGATAATTTTAGTTTCTTTTTCAATGTTTTCCACTAGGACTCAAACATGGTAGAAACATAGTCAGCTTTTCAGCACAACGTCGCAGACCGATCTGCAGGTGCACAATGCTGTTTTGCCCGACATGCTTTCCTAAGGGGTCTATGAAGCAGCCGCACCTGAAGCAACAAGTCTAAGTGTGATCTAGGCCGAACTTACACTTTCTGTGTCAAAGTGCAGCACCTTCTCATAGCAGGCTGGCTCTTGGGTGTCAGTCGACCGATACCATGCAGGACACCCATCCAGAGACTTGAGGTTAGACACAATTTGTGTATACAAAGTTAAAAAAAAAAGGTGTCCTCTTTTAAAGAATGAGGAAATATGCAGTGTGTGGAGAATTTAAATGTCCATGCCGTCTAATAACAGAGGAGATGGACAGCATGGAGGGGGAACACTAAGCAAATGGGAATCTGAAAAATCCTTCTCTGCACTCTGTGGTGCGTTTCGCAGCTGTAGTTTGGAATGAAGAAGTACAGGTAAGACTTGTACAGTGGATTATACTGTAAGACATTCCTTCAACCTTGTCCACACATGTACTGTACATGAACGCATTTATACAAGGACACCTTCCAAATCACACAAAAGGCAAAAATGTGCCTTTTTTCCAAATGTTTACTGCTGGATGGCAAAAAGGAAAACAGGACAAAGAAAGACACTTTTCATTTTGTACAACAGCGCATCTATTTAGTGTTAATCGAAGAGTAGTCGAGCATTGCATAAACCTGTCCCGCAGGACAAAAAGCTAATATCTCTCTCTCTTGTTTGTCTGAAATGTTAATGCCTTTAAGGCCTTAAATCATGTTATTTACATCAGCCTTTGTTGGTGTTTGTGGGCGTCAGGCTGCCTCTCTGTTCACGCCACTAAACAAGTGGTAAACAAGTCTGCTGTCATCCGTTTTTCTTCTCGTCCTTTTTATTTTCCATCAGCGTCAAGGATTTTTCTACCCAACTGCTCTTGTATCCTCATTCTCCTTTTCTACTGTACAGCCTCTGCATTTCTTTCCACCATTTACCCTCGTGTCATCATCACTTCTCCCTGATTCCTCCCTCCATCAGTAACCCAAACCTTCTGTGATCCGGGCTTTCTTACTGTTGCTAATTAAATTGGCATGTTCTTGATCTTTTATTTAATTTCCTGAAATAAGGCTTTTCCAGGACTTCAGTAAGCACACAAAAGCATACACACATACACACACACATGGCGATAATTACAAGGCTGTTCGTGTGATTAAGTACCGTGCAAGTGGTTGTTTAGAGGTGTGAAATGAAGAGATAGATAACCCAGCCCCTTGAGACACATTAATGTGCCATTTCGTGTGTATGTGTGTGACAGAAAGTGTGACTGCGGGTGTGTGTGTTGTCAGAGTGTGTCTAAACCTCTTATTCTCCCACTGATAAGTCAGAGATGAGATGGATTTCCTGTCTCTGCTCTCCTCTTTGCAAATGCTCAGTGAATGATCCTGGATCAGCGCTTCTAGCTGCTCGCGCCTTAGAACACGATACAGAGATCAGGGGAGGCCAACTCCAGCTAACTAGCTTTTCTTCAGTGCTTTCCATTAATTTCTACGAGGATGCTGATGTAAAGTGCAGTCTGAAGTGATTCCGTGCTCTCCAGGAGAAGCCCATGTGGATGTTGCCTGAGATAACCTTGACAAGCTATTTGCGGAGCTGTGACCTTTGGCTTGGTGATGAATTAGTTAGATGTTTACCACTCGGCACAAAGGACAACACTGTCACCATTACCAGGAGAATATATGAGAAAAATAACACAAGCTGTGATTCATTCAGTTTGTACAAACCACTAACTTATTTGTGCTTCAAAACTGATGGTATTTACTTTAACACATCAACTGTTGCTGCTCGGATTAAACTGGAGTTTTTCACTTTTTATTACTATAAATAAGAGCTATAAATCTGGCTCCCATCATGGATTCTGTAAAACAGACGGCAGGTATAAAAAGTGGACATCAAGATAAAAAAAAAAAGAGGCAGAACATGGGAAAACACATGCAAACTAAGCTGGTGAAGCGTTTACAGCAGGCTGAGGGATCTGAAAACAAGAGATACACATGAGAGAACTAGAAGACAACATTGCTCATGAAGGGAGGCAGAGGTCAAACCGGGAAAAAGCTGGAGGAGCATGACAGAGGAGGGAAAACACACATTCACTTGGCAGGTAGAGGCGGAAATGAAAAGAGCTACGCTATGATGAGAGAGTTGGACATGACAGTACAGGCACTGGGATACGGAGGAGTGCTCAGCCAGACAGACGCCAACACAGTCCACACTGATGCAGGTTAACAAACACAGACACACCTGAGACTCGCTGAACAGGCAGAGTTTGGCAGCTCAGGATGGACCACTGCTGTCCTCATATCCCACCTTCAACTCAATACTGCATCTTCACCACAAAATGAGGAAAAACCAGAACCTGCCGGAGGTCGTTATGAACGAGCACCTCCACAGATAACTGAGCAGTGCAGTCGTCTGAATTCACCGGAGCACTGCAGCACACTCAGTTCTGTATATGCAGGATTCTAGCTATATGCATATTTTGTCTGTTTTATTCATGCGATATTAATACAAAACTCATTTGTGAAAAATGAATCAAACTGGGGAAAAAAACAGGAGCAGAGAAATAAATGCCCAGAGGAGTAAACAATAACAAATTAAAAAGATTATTTGATCGTAAAATGTAGATTCTATCCATTAACGATGTGGCAGTACAAAGGGAACGCTATCCTCCACTACAGGTCCAGTGTGTAGGATTCTGAACCAGAAATACTTTAATATACATAATAATGTTTTCATTAGAGGTTAAATCACCTGAAACCAAGAATCGTGGTGTCTTTGAACGAGGCTGTTATATCTACAAAAGGAGCGAGTCCTCATTGTGGAGTCTGTCCACAAACCACACACTCGCTCTAGAGACGGACTTTTATGTTTTCAGTGGCCATCGCAGATAAGTGTGAAACGAGGGGAGCTCAGTTGGTCACAATCTACAACCCCGCCACTAAATCCTAATCCTTCAAAAAGACCGACTGAATTCAATGTGACGCTTAAGTAATCGTTTACAACAGAAGTAAAGGATACGTTTAAAAAAAGTTATATCTTACTTCCTCATTGCGAGGAAGAGAAGTGACATAAGGATTGCCACCATCTTAAGATGGGAACTAGTCTGTGATCTGGTCGGGTTTAACGAAGCGAAACTTGACAAGGATTCTTCAAAGAGCCTCTGAAGATGGGTATCATCACCAACACCTTCACACACACACACACACACACACACACACAGAGACAGGTGTGTGTGACGACCTAAGGTCACCTCAAACTCTTAGATGTAAAGATGAACAGCGATTAAACTTCGCTGCCTTAAGCAAAGCCTCAAGTGTCGCAAAAACGACTTCTAAAGAAACAAACCGGGAGAGAGTTTCACTTTGCTCTTGATGCATCTGTAGAAGTCTCCACCATACTGGACAGAATATTGGGTCTGGTTGTGCCATGAGGAGAAGGTTTTGTGTTTCATTCTATCTCTTCACCACCCATCCGTCTTGTGAGAGTCCAGGTATCAGCAGGAACGTGCGCAGACCCATCTGATGTCCTGCAGCGTATGATTTGTTCCACAGCTCATTAGATATTCAGTCATTGCTTAGTTTCACCTGAGAAACCATCAGCTTGCGTGATGAGCAATTTGTACAGGACAGATGCTCCTGCCCTTGCATTGACATGACTCACTTGGACAATTTAGTCAGTGTATAATTCAGAGAGAAGACAGAAGTCCACCTGTGCGTGAATAAGAACGCCGTTTCGCCAAGGTGGAACAACGTCGACAAAAGCAGCCCCATAATTTGGTTGAAATGACAACTATTGTTAGCATCTCCAGCTCGCTAGTTACTTAAGCTAATGTTAGCTCCAAGAGGTGGTTAACAAATACAGTTTGTGATGTTTCCAGCTGATCCCTGTTAGATGTCTCAAACATACACTTGATGGCTACTTGCAGGATATTCTGCTAAAAGTCTCAGGCTAAATCTTTTGGAATGGTACTCGGTTGCTAAATAGGCAGTAAGCTATCTGTGCATGCTAAGGGTAAGAGATGGCAGATGGTAAGGTATTCCTGAAGAACAGAGCACTTACATTGTTCTTACATTTCACTCTAGGAATTCTCTCCTTTTAAAAACTTTTTCTGGCGTTGAATCTGTCGAGTCAGCCTCAGTTTTGTTGGCGTGCACCATTTTTGTGGCTTTTTCTTTAGTCGCTCGGCGTTGGAATAACGTTTGTTGGTAAAAATAGTTGTGATGCGACTTTAGCTGAGCTTCTTCCCATTAAGTGGCCGTGCTGCATGACTGTGTTGCTATATGATTAAATGGTGTGTTGTGGAATACGACAGCCCTCCTCCTGTGGAGGGGGCACTAGAGTTGTAGAGGTCTAACTGGGACTTACCAGTGTATGTAGCATACATATGATGACTGAGTTTGCATTGATGGAATGGATGCTATATTGTCTATATTACAGAGACACAAACGGACATTGGATAATTGGCTCTGTAGGCCAGTTACATTTTACTTTCTCATCACTCTGATGCGTTTGTGTTCTCCCAAACTCCTCCTCATTGTAAGCATGCACTGCAGACACAAACACGACAGCCACAGGTGAACTGGCCTCTATGGACCGCAGCACATGTCGTTTTCTGTTACACACCGGCCATCTTGATTGCCCTTTTGCCGTTTTCCCTCCGCTCCTCCATCCATCTTTCTTTACCCTCGTGCCTCATGTCCTGTCACTTTCCTGTCCATCATTCTCCCCTGCTCCCCCCTCCTTCTTTCTCTTTTTGCAACTGCATGCGTGACATTTTACTGCTCAACACACATGGCTCATCCCTTGCGCAAATACACCCACAAAAATGCTTATAGACACACACACACACACACACAGAAGAAGACGATTAACAGCTTTCTGAAATGTCAAAACATAATTCTACACAACTGAGGAAAGCAGCATGTTGCCAAGTGTCAACCAAGTAACTCAAGCTTTGGTTGGGCGTTCAGGCTTTTCACTTACATTTAAAGGTTATATACTAAAAGGTGCTGAGGGACTGACATGATTATAGGAGCCACCACAAAATAATCTGAGGAGCAGAGTTTGGTCCATCTCGGATTTGTTTTCTGGGAGAAAGAAAAAGCCTGGAGTTATGAGCAGGTCAGCCTTCAGCGTCATATCTCTTTGAGCAGACCAAAGCATTACTGGGCCTTGGATTTGTTGCCAGCTCTCTGGCTTCTTACTGGTGACATTCCAACACAGCAAGACTCGTCAAGGCTGTGGCTCCCAAAAAAACAGCAACACAAGGAATAATACTAATAATAATAATAATAATAATAATAATAATAATAATAATAATAATATAATAACCATATCCTTGGTGTAAACAAGATTTTCATTTTTTACCTTTGCCACACGAGGACAGAGTTTGAGAAGCACTGGATCCTCAAGACTTAGTCAAGCCAGCTATGTGTGCGTATATATCCACAAGATATCAGCTACATAAAGTTAATTAGCCTTCAGGAAACATTCTGGGAATTGCCGAAGGACTCAGGGTGACAAACTGACACCACATCTTAATCTATTCCAGCCCAAACTTTTTTGATAGCAGCAGAAAACCAAACATCTACAGCAGGGGAAAAACATTTTCATAAGTCATATTCTATAGTACGCATCCAGGTTGTCAGGAACCAAAGCCCATCTGGTTTTCACTGTAGAAAGCTAATCAGTGACACATTTAAACTTGTGATGCCAGGTGGTGCAGCTAAATAGCTGGAAAGATAGAAAACCTGGGCTGTAAATGTGTGTCATCATACATAATGTGTGCTTTCAAGCTGGCAGTGGAAGCTTTCATACAAAATCGTAAAAACAGGAGGCGGCGAGGAAGGTGGATGGATAAAAAAAAAAAAAAGTTTGTTTACCAGCTGAGGATTCATCTCAGATGGTATGAATGGAATGGGGCTTTAATATTCTTTGCAAGGACACTACATCTGGATAATTCTGTGGTCTACAATCACCAGACCTTAAAAAGCAGTATGGAAATGATCAATGGCGTCTGAATCTGTGACAAGGAAAGTAAAGCGAGGTCACAAGTTCTTAGGTTTCTTTTTAACTGTGGAACATTAGAGCCACTTATCTGACTGCAAACTTTAAACTCAATACACAATTGCAAGTCTTTGAAAAAAGCTGCCATGGTTTCAGTTCGTCATCAGCCACCTCAAAAGAGGTATGTTAACCTTGTAACGTCCAAAGTGTTCTTTCCATCAATGTAGTGTTCTCAACTGTATGTTAAGCTTTTGTCACAACAGATAGGAGGGCTCCACTTCAGCACACTCACCAAGGCTGCCAACAGCGTGGCTGCTTGGCCTAATGTGCAGTTCTGTCCTTGCCAAAAATGAAAAGAATTTCAGTTTTTACACTGTCCGGTCGTCATACAGACTGATTTCTGTTGTAGCTGCTGCAGCAGAGGGACATCAGGTTGAATTCCCACAGTGTGTTTACTCAGAGCCACAGCGGCGAGGACAGAGGACAGTGTCCACGAGCCCCTCAAGCCTCGGCTCACATCAAACACTTTTCTCACTCTATCAAGTCGGGAAAATTAATCTTTCAAAATCTGTGCTAACAGTTTGTAAAGTGCACTCCGAGTTAAATGAGAAATTAGAGATGAGAAGACCAATTTGACTTGCAATTTCACCTCATCATGACTAATTCAAAACAGACTGAGGAAGCGCTACGACTGGGCTGATAGGATTTTTGGATCCAGTGGCTTCAGCGACTCTCCTTTATTCTCATGGTCCCTGTTTTCATCTGGTTACAGGCAGATAACCCAGTGTGAAGCACAGCTAAGCAAACAGTAGGAAGTCCATGTCAAAAATGAATTGGTTTGATATATGAAACAGTCACCAGGTACTTCATGCATACATGTACAATGTTATGCAACCGCACACAACAACTCTACTTTTACAAAGTCAGTGTGATGTCACAAAGTCACAGAATCAAAGGCGGGACTACTGACGAGAACATATAAAACACTGACGGTGGGAGAAACAATTTAAAAAGCATAATTAGTCTCCTTTAATAGCTCTGTGACAGTGTCAATCGCAAGTCAGCATTGTTGTCTTTGTAAAGGCATTATATTGGATCCCATTTGAATGCCGAGGTGTAACTTATAAAGCAGTCAGTGAGTGTGTATATCAGATAAATACACACAGCCAACTATCTTCATTATCACGGCAATGCTGATCTATGGATGTGAAGTCACACCTCCGAATTCATGCTCATTCATTTAAACTACTGAAGGAGAACTTAAAGTGTTTTATTTTTTTTCCAATTCATTTTCTTTAACTCGCTTTCAAAGAAAATAAGTCATTAATGGCACTTCAGCTTTGAATATCACTGAGACCGGCATGTGTCTCTTCAATTGATTTAAATAGGTTTTTCAGCTTACCAGAGGGAAAATAGTAAAAACATGTTCAACTTCACATACTAGCGGAGACATCCGAGACCTTGGCTGCTCAATGCAACGTCTAGGTGCAGCTTTATTAATAGCTCATCACACCTCTCACCTCAGTGCGAGGCAGAAAGAGGCCCGCCTGATAACAGATTGTTCGTTTTTCATTGCACTTTGGGATCTTTTAATTTTCACACAGCAAACGATGTGTGTATGAAGTGGAAGACAGCTGGGATCAAAATGATAACCATGTCAGCATTCTCTCCACTTCTTTCTACAACAACTCCACAATTAACTGGCTTTGAACAAAATGTCAGCCGACTGGACTTCTCCTGCAGAGGTTAGTCGCTCTGTGACTTTCATTATGCTGACAGTCATGCTGATTCAACACTGTGGGCCACATCATTATCATGTTTACAAGGCGTTGCCAAACTAAAAGCAGACAATACTAAAGAATCCAAGTGGGATCTTTGTGCAGTGCTGACCCCAGGCAGCTTCGTCCGACTTTGGGTAAATATTAATGGTATAAATAAACACTTAAACTTTTTAAATAAGCCATTTAAGAGACAAAACATGACACAGTTACTGAAAGGGATGCAGATCATGACATAATTTGTTGATACGCCTGCTACATGAATAAGCCGTGTAGCTCATTATTTTTAATCACCTTCTCAGTCTGTTAACACCGCCGTTTGCTGACACCGCTGCTGTCTGTTAACAAACCTTTGCACCTGCTGAGAATGTTTTTCCAAGGTCTCCATCTTTTTGCACAGAAGGATCTGGCTGCTCGAGATCTAACAAGTAACGGGTTATTTAGAGCATGTAATCAACCCGAATGGTGGCACAGAGATGAAATAAGTGTTCGAGAACGCTGGAGCGCCACTTCACTGTGAACCTGTTGTACTCTGCAACTAATTCGGTACATAGAGACCTTCAATAACTCTTTCAGTTTTAACTGCATCACACCATTTACCAGGCTAGACTGGCTTCAACAGTTTGAGATGGGCTACAAAAGCCATTCACAGCAGACCAATGCAGAGGAGCACCGTCACATTTACATCTTTGACATGAGGAGAGCCGCTTTTCTGACAGCAGACATTCAGGGTTTTAGGACAACTGCCTTCTTTCCAGCTTGACAACAAAGCACAGGAAGGAACCAACAGGAAGGTTTAATGCAAGTAAAGGAAGGAAATGGCTGCACACGTGGCTGAACGTCCTACCTTGACCCCTCGCACTCTGAACTCGGCCAGCGCTCGGCTCATCTTGGAGGACGCTGTCTGCAGGTCCTTCCCGCTGGCGATGACTTTGACCAGCAGGGAGTCGTAGTGAGGCGAAATGACAGCGCCCTGGAAGGCGGAGGCGCTGTCCAGACGGATGCCCATGCCTTCACCGCTTCGGAAGACCTGAAGGGAAACAGGACGGAGGAGCAAAGCGTGAACAACATGAACAGAAGGAACTACAGTTTTATGTCCAACTCAAACTCTGAAGAGAAAGTCTGCAAATTGCAGAGAATAATTCGTCAATTTCAGATTTACTGTTTTCATTAGGTCTATTGTTGTCTCTCCCTGCATATCTAGCAATTTCCAGTGGATGATTGTTGTTTTGGACATTTTTCAGCTAACAATATGAACAACCACATTTTCAATTGCAACCGTCATGGTATGAGGGATTGCCCGAGCTATCTGTATAGATCATGGATCCATAACTTCACAGGTCAACTGAGCGGGAGGGATGAAGGGGGACCAGTAACACAGCGAAACTGAAAGTGGCACATTGATCTGAAATGTGTCAATGTGCTGGGTGCAAATCCAGGCGTGGACCTTTGTCATGTGATTCTCAGTCCGTCTTTTCACCATCGTCTTTCAAATGTCAACAAAAAAGATCACAGTGAAAATGTGAAAACGCCAGAAACTTAAAAATCTGCTTAAAATAAATTTGGATGACAAATTCTCCTCTCACAGCACCCAGGAACGCAGAGCATCATATCTGTTAGTGCCGACAACGTTAGCACAAATTAACCCACACTTGGAACACGACCGCAGATGGACATACGAGCTGAGCAAACTAGGGAGACGAGAGGGGAGAAAAACAAGCATGAGATGAGTTCGGAACGGAAAGGCTGCATCGCTCCAAACCACTTGGCAAGAGAGCAGAGAGGGAGGAGAGGAGATGTGAAGAGGAGAGTGAGGACTGTCCAACACTACAACATATGGAGCCCCTCGAGAGCTGGAAGAGCAAGATGATAATTATAACAATGTTGTGCCATACTGATGGTATGCCGGTAATATTTCCAGACAATGTAGAGGTGCAACATTTACGACCAACAGTATTTTTTCATTATCCTTTTGCCTTTTACAACTCCCTATTTTACCAAGAGCCATTTTGTCCTTGTTCTTCAAAGCAATCTTGTTCCCCTCCAGTGACTGGAAATGATCAAAATAATGTATAATTCCCTCTATAGAGCATGGTAGAGAAAATGTGCAACGATATCACCATAGAATGACAAACGGCTTGTGTTAAAGCAGCCAGAGTGAACAGACCTTCCATAACAAAGTTGCTGTAAAGCCATGTCATAATGCGGTGCCTATGATCCTTGAATGCATCATGAGATGAACATTTCCACCGGGAAAAGAGAAATTTAAGCTTCGAACAGGGATACATAACCACATTTCGTTTTAAAAGCTGCGAAGTGCCCTTTTTGATGCCCGTTTGGTAGATAAAACATGATAACGACCACCACAGATGGTGCCCGTCTTATTCTTTTCACCCTTCTCCCTCCAACATCCTGAGCTCACCACTGGCTCTGCACTAACATCATCCTGTCAAAAACAGTCCAACAGCAACAGTCACATGATGAAACTTTAGTAAAATCTAGCCGAACTCTAGGTACAGAACCCCTCAGCAGGAGAACGAGACACGCGAGGTTGTAAGTAGCATAAAAATATGAATATTTCAATATTTTTCAAATTCTATCAAATATATCCAAGAAATTGTTTTTTAGTTATGATGTATGGCATTATAACTCTGTTAGACTGCACAAAAGTCAATGATTGATTGATTATGCTGTCTCCATAGACATCTGGGTTGCATGTACTGCAGTGAAAAATGAGCGCACAGCGAGAAAAATGTGTCAGGAGCAAAAAAATAAATAAATAACAAACACCGAAAACGTACTTAAGCCAAACTGTAGTGCAACAGCGGGGAAGCAGCGGATGTCAAACTGCTGGTACAATTTACACATCAATATTTCTTGACATCAAGCTGAATTCTAAATTACTGCTGTGATTGGACATTAATGAATTTTTCAATTTGGGTTTAATATTTCACAGTACGAACTTAATCGCAGAAATATCCTTCACCAAGGGGATGGTGTGATCTTCTTCATCATAAAACGGAGGCCAAGTTGAAAGAGAGTGCGTGCATAATGTTGTAAATGTATGAGACGTCAAAGCAGAGGAAATCATCATGTGCAGCGCTGCCCACGCTCACTGCATCTACACCTCTCTACACCTGCGTAGTATGCCGATTCAAGGCCACAATTTCCAGGTTGTGGTTTTGATAAAGCCCGTTGCTATGCTTTGATTTTAAAGGCTTGTGGCTGATTATCAGCACTTCACAAGTGTCACTGAAGTAGATCTAGCAGTTCTGATGTAAATAACTCGAGGCAGAAAAATAAATGTGATATAAATTCAAATGGCAGGTTTTGTATTTACTTTATGGCAAGGGATCAAAATATGAAGACTTCTGTTGTGCCAATACAGTTCATTGTTTGGAGAGCCATCTGTGAGGGCAAATTAATTCAACCATTAACTGACAGATGTTCAAGACAGATTCACACAGGACAGCTTACATGCAGTGCTACAAAACACTTTCTTCTATGCAGCCCTGATCTCACCAGGAGGGCTGTTTCTCCCGCCGCTTTCAGAATAATGAAAATCGTCTGCGTGATTACCAGAAAACCGCATTGACAATAAAACTGTTAAAAGAAGGACTTCCTACATAACAGATCAACAAAAAGTGGGCGACAGAAATGACATGTTTTACTGAAGCCCATAAAAGCAGAAACTCTCATTATTTCTGCAACGACGAGAACAAAAGTAAAACTTCAGCATTAAGCAATATTTTTTGTCATGTTGTGAACGAGGGCTCTAAAAAAAACTGACATGAAGATAACTGGACAGAAGGGGATAAAAAGAGGAATGTTAAAAACAAAATCTGAACAATCTCTATTCAGATTTTTTTATTGTTTGAGCCATTTTGCCAACTCCCCTGCAAATGCTGCTGGGAATATTGACACTGCGTATACTTTTCCTCTCTATTCATTAAGTCTTTCTTTACTGTGAACAAACCACATGTTAAACTTTCTCTTTGCTTCTCCTTTACACTTCAGGCAGAGCGTATACACAAGATGATGCAGCTGTTAGTATTGACAGCTGTGTTTAAGTGACAGCTTGCTGGCTGCACATTGTTATTTAAAATCAAACTGCTTCATCCCCGGGGGTACAAGTCAATGCTGCTCTTAATCAGTCAATAGATCCACATAAGTTGACAGAGCATCAAGGCTAATTTTAGCAACATCCCACGAATAATAATGCTGTCAAGGCATTTGGCTGACAACTTGAAGTTATAAACGGTCAAGGTGAAGGATAGTGACTAGCTCGAAGGCATTTCTGTTCCCCGAGAGGGAGAGAGCCTCAAAGTTGTTTTCTTGCCACAGCAGTAGAATAATTGATACCACTTGGGCCACTCAATGGCATCTTGCACAGTTTCCCATCTGGGAGCTGTCCATGCCAACCCGGGATGTGCCAACCGATTGGATGCTAATCCATCAAATGTGTAGGTCTGCTGGTCAGCTGTTGGGTTGGCTGGTTGGTTGTTGGGTGTGCTGGTTGGTTGTTGGGTTTGCTGGTTGGTTGTAGGGTCTGCCGGTTGGTTGTTGGGTCTGCCGGTTGGTTGTTGGGTCTGCCGGTTGGTTGTTGGGTCTGCCGGTTGGTTGTTGGGTCTGCCGGTTGGTTTTTGGGTCTGCCGGTTGGTTTTTGGGTCTGCCGGTTGGTTTTTGGGTCTGCCGGTTGGTTGTTGGGTCTGCCGGTTGGTTGTTGGGTCTGCCGGTTGGTTGTTGGGTTTGCCGGTTGGCTGTTGAGTTTGCCGGTTGGCTGTTGGGTTTGCCGGTTGGCTGTTGGGTCTGCTGGTTGGTTGTTGGGTTTGCCGGTTGGTTGTTGGGTTTGCCGGTTGGCTGTTGAGTTTGCCGGTTGGCTGTTGAGTTTGCCGGTTGGTTGTTGGGTTTGCTGGTTGGTTGTTGGGTTTGCCGGTTGGCTGTTGAGTTTGCTGGTTGGTTGTTGGGTTTGCTAGTTGGTTGTTGGGTTTGTCGGTTGGCTGTTGAATTTGCCGGTTGGTTGTAGGGTTTGCTGGATGATTGTTGGGTTTTTTTCATCCGTTGGTTAACTTTTGATGCGGATCCAAATAACAGATCCAGAATTTTTTTTTTTTATCAGTATCTTTAACATTGTGAGTTAGGTTTTTTTATTATTATTTTTTTAACATTTTCATTAATTTCTCAGGGAATAATGAATGGATCTGAATATTTGGGTGGCTGGTATCTATGAGTGAGTACAAGAGGGGACTGGTGGAGGAGGTGTGTTCTCATTCTAGTGTTATGGATGTAACAGCACAATGTGAAGACAGCAAGTCGGATTTGGACTGTAGATGCACAGCTACTTTCGGGAGAGCAAAAAACACACAACAGAAGGTTTGTAATTCAACAAGTGTAGTTGTGTTCCTGTGGCCAGATGGTTAGTGACGACGGCAATAGCAGTGTTGTTTCCTGGTTGGCATTTTAAGCAGGTTTGAGAGAGAGATGTGTTTTCTACTCTGATTGTTCAAGCTGCTCTACGATCACTCTAAATTAACGTATACAAGAAGAATGAATTAAGAAAATCTGAGGTAAACTGCCTGTGGAAACAGAGTTCGCTTGTGATGCAAGAAAAAGGTCATAAAAATCAGACAGTGGAGTATAACACTCAGTTCTATGTATCCATCATGAAAGAAGTGATGAGATCTATATAAAACCATATCCTTAGATAAGACTGAAGTAAGATTGCAGAGTCTCAGTGAACTGAACCCAGAAAAAGAGGCAATATAGTCAAAATATTGCATGAATATAAATGCATTGGCCAGAAATGAGGCAGGCTGCTATAAATACATGTGCACACACACAGAAAAACGTTTTAAACCCTTAAACACGGTCCCTAAATACAGGCCAATATTGTTCTAAATCGAATTCCTCACTGTAAACAATCTTGTCGTGCTCGTGTCAGGAGACTAATCAAACATGCAGCAAGACGGATGTTTGCCGTTACACTTTGCTGCACAAACATATATAGTGGATATGTCGTCAGAATCGAGAGGCACAGTGGAGCCTCAGTTATTGGAAGCACTAAGAAGAAGACCGTTATACTGGGATAAAAAACAAATAAAACACTGAAAATGTAATTCCAGGGGGAAACCTGTGGACACACAATTTGAATTGTCCTGCACGGCCTTAGGGTTCATAGCTAAACTGAATCTCACCTGATGCACCAGAGAGAACAATTAATCCCAATAACAAAGCATTTTTGCTCACTTAGGCATACATTTAAGCATTTTACTTTTGTCTATAATGTGCTAATGAGGGATAATGCCTTTTTATGCTGTGCATCTGTGTACGTGAATACATTAATTTTGGCTACGGGGCACGTAGATGAGCGCCTTTATCTCACACGCTCAACAGGGACTCAAACCCGAGCAGTGCCGCTGCCAAGATAGAGTGAAAAGAAAGATGTACAGGCAGAAGCGAATGAAGAGCCAAGTATCACGTTAATAATTTAAGTCAAGGTGTCGGCTTCTTTTAGCCCAGGGCGCTGTCTAACAAGACTAACCCCACTTTCTTCTCTCCTCTCTTCGTGTCATCGTCTCTCTCCGTCTCCTCTCTCGTGCTCTCTGAACAATCAGAGATGCTAATAATTTAAGTACAAAGCCGCTGAAATGGACTCGCTGACTCATACATGCTCTGATTTCGACCCCTTCTGTCCTGCGGTGCACGAACACTCACGTGTTGCTGCTGTCTTACTCCCCCGTCTATGATAAAGCCAGTATCCATCAGCCTCGTGTCCTGCAGGTTCCTTTCAGGACAGCGAGTGCAATACTTCAAATCATGCATTTTGCTCTACATTTTATGCATTTCTTGCAGCGTATTGCAAGTCTATTGTAAATCTTTCCTTTCCTCACTGCTCGAGACATTTATCACTCAAATTCTCTTCCGCTCCCTCTGCAGCTCAGGTCAGGGGTGTATTTCTCTGACATTCTATAAAAGAGCACTGGTCTGCCATGGGCACATTACAAATCCTCCCTGCCCGGCCAGCTACTGTGGCCTTACATAGAACAATATCTCACATCTCGAAAAACACACTTTTCTTTCCAGGAAATCAGATAAACAAACCAATTTCCCCACTGACTCCCATGCATTTTCAGGATTGTCAAAACGGCTCCTGGATGGCTTTCAGAGGTCGTAAAACTCACCAAGTACGTTGTGGAAAGTGAAAAATTGAGATGGAAACAAAAAAAGCCAACAGCACGAAATGTGGAGTAACACCTTTTCACCTGACCATGCCGATGTGTTGCGCTCCAAACGTAAAAGGGATGAGGGTACGAATGCATTTGTTTAAAAAAGAAAGAATATTTCAACATTTATTTTAGAAAAGTGAAACTGTGTTATTGTGATGTCCACACATATCGCTGTCAGTGGCTTGACTAAACAGGTTTTATCGAACAATTGGGAGATAACTAGACCCGTGAACTGCAGTAAAAAAAAAAAGTGTAAATTTGTCACGCTGGATTTGTCACAGTGCCTTGCAATTTATCACAGAGATAAATATCACACGCACCACTGTGAAGTATATAGGACATAAGGAAATTGCTCACTTTAGCAAAGAGAAGAATTTAGTTTCACCGTGTTGATCCAAAGGGCTGAACTCCTGAAGCTGCTTCTATATTCATCATTTCTTCCAGGTTACAAAAACATACTCAAATTTCTTCCATTCATTTCAAATGATTAAAGCTTTAATTGTCTGTTTTGCATGTTGCCAGACTGCTGACTTTTAAAATGTCGATTCATTGATTCTTTTCTGGGCCCCATGCTGTAAAAACATAGACAAATCACGTTTCAAAGCTGTTATTGTGTGTTTGCCTTTTTCACACGCCCAGCAGGTGCAGAGCAACATTAACATTCATTTGGAGTTGTGCTTTTTGCTACCTGACAAAAGTAAGTCGATACTAACAGCACTTAGTAGGCTGTTGGTCTTAACTAACTTTTGAAGAATATACTTTCTTTTAGCAGTGATTTAGCCACTTAAAGCTCCATATGTTCACCAACTAGTCGCTGACTTGGAGCTGGCCATAAAACCAAGACAACAAACGGAAGGAGCTTTAATCCCTCTGCACAGCTGGAGGGAAATGCAGAGCTTGATGATGTCTCTGTGGGTTTGTTACTGCGAGCGAACCCTTTCTCATTAAAAACATTTGATCAATTTCTGTCATATACATCATAAAGTGCAGCTTAAAGGATACATAATGATCATTTTCTGGGTCATAACTTTATTCTGGGTTACTAGTAGAAAACATGCTGCAGTGCACAAGATTCAACTTTCTCATGCTGTCAGGTGGTCCAGCTCTGTATTCGCCCTCTGCCGTCTTAGCATCTGTCTCTTTTAAGGCCCCCTCCCCAACACCTAGTCTCCTCTGATTGGTCAGCTCACACATGCCTGAGCCAGCACTGCAAAACAACAACAGAGCAGCTGTGCTTAGTCAATCTTGACGTGCCAAAATAGCCGCTAGGCATAAATAATGCAAATGATTTGTGACATCACAATACGTCAAAGTCACAGAAATAAAGCTGAGACGAGTGACGAGGCGTTTAAGGAACAGTGTTTTCTGTGGGAGAGAGGAGTTGCTGTTGGTGAATCAAACACTGAAGGAAAGGGGAATAAAAACAACAAAACAACTCTAATAAGTCTAAAAGATCTAGTGTGGAGGATTTAATGGCATCTGATGGGGAGGCAACAACCAACTGAATAGCCCTCCCTTTATCCTCCCTTTAGTGGGAGCTAAATATGCAAAAGTTGCAACTGTTGAAACCTGACAGACTCTCACTGGACGAGGACGCTTGTCCCTTACAACAAACACGGTGATTCTTAGTTTCAGGTGATTATTCACTTACAAAAACAAAACTATGAATATCTTATTTCCATTTTTGCTAAAAGAGCTCATTAAATCCTAACCAGCGGGCCTTGAAGTGACTGATTAGCTTTGTTGTTCAAAGGCACTGAAAAACAAAAGAAACCAGATCGTGTTATACATTATGATTGTGTTTTATTTGTTTAATCTTTCATCAATTTAACAATGGTTGCCCTTTGTTTTTAAAGAAGAGCTATTACCCTTTTCTCTTTTCCCCCCTTTCCTTCAGTGAGTCTTATAGGTTCTTCTGCATGTAAAAGGTCTTAAAAGTTAAAAAGGTCAAAGTCTGCACGACCAACTTCCTCTGTCCCACAGAAAACCCTGCTCCTGAAACGCCTCGCCTCCTTCTAATAATAACCCAAACTCAAATTATGAACCCTTAAAATAAGCATGTCTCCTTTTATTCGGATTCTCCACATTCATATCACGATCCATATTAGCTTACAGTCCGCGCTCTCACTCATTGGGAGTCTCACAGAGCCAGAATACGTCTGTTGAGCTCAGTTTCACTGCAAGATTCGAGCCTGGAAACATCCAATTGAAAATCAATTCAGCCCAGTCACATTTGTGCCTGACCCATCAGAGATTGTTCAGAAGACAAATGACTCACCGCCTCGCTGAACTCAGCAGTGTGTTTTGCATTATGAAGTGCATTTTTAAATGTTTCAGCACCTTGCTCCTTGCTTATTAAAAAAAAGGTGGAAAAAAAGATAACTTGGAGGTAAAATAACCTTCATTATTGGCCTTAGGTGGACTGAACATGAGTACTTTTGACTTTCTATAAGCCCCTCGAGGAGCTGTAGCATGGTAATGGCCCAAATCCTGAGGCTCTTTAAGTGGAGCCAGGACTAGATACTTCACAGTTAGCTTGCTTTTGTAATAACACTGAAACACTCTTCGAACCATTTACCAGTAAGTTAATTTAACTTTACAGACTCCTCCAGCAGGCCTCATTTATCCCCCCTATACCCTCGCTAACCTTTCACCTCCTCCTTCAGTTCTGCTTGTTTATGCTTTCTGTGTATGGAGTCAAAGGAGACAACACACACACACACACTTGAAGCTAATGCATGGAGAAGTAACGGCGAGACCTGTAGGAAGCACAAAGGCAGAAAATGACAGCGATATCTGAACTCCAGCTGATAGTGCACCAATTAGAGAAGGAGCGGAGCAGACAGAGAGGCAAAACACAGAGAGGTAAAGAGAGTAGGAAAGGGAAAGAGACAGAATAACAGACGAGGAGAAGTGAATATAAGTGCAGTGTCAATGTTTGAAGTCGAGGCAGGGAGAGCGACTGCAGGTGAGACGAGAGGTGAGCGGAGAAGCAAGAGAATGAAGTTTGTTTGCCGGTAATTGTTTTCGACAAACAAAACCTGATGCTTCAAAAACAAAAAAAAAAAAAACAGTGCTACAGTTGCCCCCATCATGAATACTTGATGCTGTCTGTGCTTCGTGAGGGGAGTATTATAAGACACGCTAACACTCATATCCAATATGAAAAGGGGTTTCAGTTTTTCTTCCGAGGAAAGTTTTGATGAACAGAACTAAAATCTCACTTTCACTCACACTTTGAATCATTTGACACAAAAAAAGCTGTTGCAAGCAACTCCCATCGCTAGTTTTAGTGACTCACTGTCTCAGAAGCATCTTCCTACTTTTTCCTTCCATGGCTAAATGTGTAAGTGGGTTGACTCCCAAGGAATTTGGTGACAGTTTACAGGCAGCCGTGAATGAAATCTGGCCATCTTCTGAATTTAATTACTGATGTCCTTCGAAAAATGGGTGTCTCACTGTCTCGGTGGACTCGGGTGCATGTCTGAATCTTGTAACTGCAATGTGCCGACCTAAAATCTGGTCTGGGGAAGCTGTCGCGAGCCCCCTGAGCCACGATGTTCACCACTATTTCAATTACAAAAATTGATCCTCTATTTCATTTCAGCTGGGAAAATGGTCTTATTTATAACATTTGCAAACACACTGAGCTTAACGGGACAGACATTAATTATCATTACACTTATTAGCATTTAATACGAGCTGGCTCTAATATCAGTCTTAAAAAAGAAATCCCCTTTAAATTGCAACTTCTTGTCAGGCAAAATTAAATCCAAGCTTCCAATGAGATAGGATTGGGAGAAAAAAAACAAAAAATTGTGGGTCAAGGAAATTTGTTCGGGTGCGAAGAGAACAAAGGGAAGTGTTTGTATGCAGCGCAGGGAGCAGATAACATGGAGGCAGCCATGGCAATGACTAACAGGCTTATGTCTCAGAGGAACACAGCCTCTCACCTCAAAACATGCACACATACAAAAAACTGATGCTTTGAAAAACCACTGCTCAATTCTGATGAATGTGTGTAGAAAGAAAACCCTGACGCTAGCTTTCAATAATGGAATACATTTCAGCACGACTGAATATAGGCTGCATTAGATATAGCTCGAGTGAAAACAGCTTCGGTACGGACTAGTTTTACTGCTGTGTCCATTGAGACTTCACGTGTAACTGCAGCAGGCCCAGATGCAAATGTCCTGCAGAATCCTCTTAGATCCACAGAGGCGACTGTCTTCAGAGGCAGAGGTAAACTGGTTGCATGTCAGTGATTTAAGTCCAACCAATATCACTGGCTTGGCTGCAAAGGCAGTCAATAGATGGGAGCCAATGTTGACCATGTGGGATTTAACCTCTTGTTAGAATCAGAAATCAATGTATGGATGAGAACATGTCAGAAGTTCAGATGAGGGGCGATTCCATTTGATGCTTTGCAAAAATCGTTACTGTCGACTAATCGAACCTTCCTGACAACAACTTGGGCATTAACAGCCGTCATGAGGTCTGTGTCCTGTTGTTACCTGTTAGTATAGAAGTCGGGACGATGTGCAAGTCTGCAGAGAAGATTCTGCTCGGGTCCTCTCTGCACGCCACACGTATAACGGGGATCTCATTCATCACACCGACTCAGTAACTCAGTAAAGAAGAATTAGCATCTCTCAAACTTCAAGGAGGAGAATTTCCTTTAAAACCACCAGCTGATTCTTCCGCACACATTGGGCATTTTTGTACATACATGCATCTCATTTATGTTTGTGAGCTTCCTGTTGATCTTCAGTCCCTTTCTAGTGGATTATTCAAGACTCCAAAAGGTCACCCAAGTGACACTATTGGCTATTAGCAAGAGGAGCCTTATATTGATGTACTTTTATATTGAACTCCAATTACACTTGATTGGAGAACCGATGCCTGTAACGGATCATTACAGAACACCTCACTACCAAACAGCTCCCCTCCTTTGTGTTAAATCATTACTGGAGACCTCCCCCTGTGAATTAATGGCTGCACTGGCCTCGTAATAAACACCTTCAGCCGCTCCGACTTGTGAACAATATGGTGACGCTTGTTAGTCCCGCTTTAATTAAAAGTCAACGCCAGTCTTCTCTGACCCTCCATATGTCGTTTGGACAAGCTAGAAACAAGAGCGCCACAATCACTGTGGTTTAATTAACAGATTTAACTGGAGCTGCTCTGCACACAAATGTGATATTACAGCATTTTTTGATGAATATGCTGTGTTTTGTCTTTGTTTTCATGCCCTAGATGTCAAACCTGAGCCATGACATCTACGTACATATGATAGACACTCTATCTCAAGACAAGTGAGATGTGAGATGATCATATAAACATCCAGGCTGTCACACTCGAGCAATGTCAGCCTGCCTCCGCCACGTTTTGCTGATTCTGCATCATCTGTGGCCGTGCTTGACATGTGCTCGTCCAAAGCTTGTCTGGCAGTCCACAATCCAAAACACAAGTGCTCCATCCCTCTCCTTCTATTTCAATTTTTCTCCTGTCCTTTCAATTTCACCTTCATTTCCTGTCTCTATACAGGCTCCTTTTTTTTTTCTCTCTCTTCATCTAACAAAAACCATTATCTACCTCGCTCTCTCTCTTCCTGCCGCTCTGTGTCTGAGTCCCTCGGGCCTCCCTGGCTTTATTTATCCTTCATTCTTACTTCATTTAAACTCTTCTCTTCCTCCCTTGCCCTGAGTTTGAGTGTTTATCATTCCCTCTGCCCTCCATAGTCCGTCGGTTTTGGCACCTTAGACCACCAATTACAAGCTGAGGCCCCAACTGTGTTTGCATGTGTTTGCGTGTTTCTGCAAAACCATATTTATGACGAAGAAATAAATGCTTTGATACTCGAAAAGGGCCAACACACACACACACACACACACACACACACACACACACAGACACACACACACAAGCCCTCCTTTCAGCCCCTCGTTGGCTTTCATCAAAAGGCTCATTTTTTGATACCCGACTAAATTGGCTTCTCCTTTCAATCCTCTCAGTGTGTGTATAAGTGTGTGTATAAGTGTGTGTGTGTATGTGTGTGTGTGTGTGTGTGTGTGTGCGCGCGCTCCAGACGGAGTTATAATGACCCTAATGAGCAATAGAGGATCTCTGCTGCTCTCCGTTTTTTCCTCCTTTTCATTTTCTCCCTTCTTCTCACTCCCTGAATTTTCTATCAATTATCCCCCATTCTGCCTTGCCTCAGCTCCTCCTCTGAACACTCTCTAATTTTCCTCCCCGTTCGTATTCTCCTCGCCTCTCCTCTCATTTCCACTCCTTCCCTCCGTCTCCTTTCATTTCCCCTCCACTCCCGTCCTTTTTCGTACGTCTCCTCTCGGTTCCTCCCCTGCCATCTCCTTCGCTCGAATCCTCTCCTTTCCTTCTTAAATCTCTCTTTTCTTTCCCTCCTCCCACCGCATATTCTCTTATTACGCATCCTCTAATTTCCTTCTTACATATCTGCCCCCCTTCCTCTTCAAAATAAAAAAAATATATGAAAAAACACAGCTCTAAGTGTGCAGCTGCTAGATAAGGTTAGCCTGAAACACTCTTTTGTGTGACACACTAAGTGGAGATGTAAACACATACACAACACAACAACAAATACATGGGTGCAGACACCTGCCCACACACACACACACACACACACACACACACACACACACACACACACACACACACACACACACACACACACACACACACACACACACACACACACACACACACACACACACACACACACAAACACACACACACAAACACACACACACACACACACACACACACACACACACACACACACACACACACACACACACACACCTCACTCTTCTCTCTCATGCAGTTTTAAACATCAGTGCAACCATTAGAGTCAGTGGCAACCAGATGTCTGTGACGGCACTACAAGCTGTTTGGGGCTTTGGCGGTGGAATGGGTGATCTCACACACACAGACACACAAACACACACACACACACACCTGATACACAAGCTATCCAGATTTAGATGGACCTCCAGCTGAGCCACATACTGGTCCATGAAAGAACAAGATGTCTCATGTTCCAGATGTCATAGCCTACGTGGATCAGAAGACAACCAGTGACGTCTCAGCGGTCTAAATACAGCCCGAGTTGCGTCACCAGAGAATACACTCGAACATGACATGAGCGCCCCATCCAGGATAACTCTTAATCAAAGTTTCATCACCTGTGGGAAAACCTGTTGAATTTAAGGTTTAAATATAGAAAGCTGTCCTCAAACAGCATAAAATACCTCGAAGGTTCTGCTGAAACAAGACTCCTCCTCCATTATGTTTAACAGCTACATCAACTTTTGAAATCCGACTGATCTCCTGACTTCAGCTCTTCTGTGTGGCCGACTAGAGATGCACACGACCAGAATCAGAGACATAGATTTGATGCTGCCAACCTGACAGGCCCACCAGCCTAAAAATAGATACCAAATATCTCGTGTTATTTGCCTAATTTAGGTGCACTCGTTTCATGTCGGCTCAGCGTGAGAGTCTTTACTGCGTTCTGTGGTGAAGACTTAGATTCTGTGTGGTATTTATCCTCTGGACAGCTTGTGTGTCTGATCAAACACGTCTCCATGAGTCAAAAGTCAGAGGCAAAGTTATGTGCATTTCCCCCCAGTGTGCCTTACGTTGCTCCTGCAAGTGCAATATTAAAGGAATGCTTTTTTTTTTTTTTCAAATAATTTCTGTCTGCACCTGGCACTTCCTGCCCCGCGGCTGATGCCTTGGCCATTGCTCCGGCTCATCTCCTCTCTCTCCCTCCTGGCTCGCCTGAAAGTTCAAACTATCTTTCAACTTCCATCTGCGCTGCCAAGTCACTCACTATCTACCTCACGGTGACGGCGCCAAACATTACTCGAGGCTACACCGATTCCTCACCTCACCCCGGGAGTACGTCCTCTTTCATTTCACCAACTTTTTAAAAATGACAGTTTCCTCCAGATCTTTGAACTACCTGTTGCTCTCACATCTTGTATATTGCAACACACGAATCAAACTGGAACAGCCAAACCCGCCGAATGCCTCATTCAACTACGTTATATCTAAAATATTACACGCGATCACTCAGAGAGCTGCACTGATCCTGGCTTAATTGACAGCCGACACTTGTAGAGCATCCAAGCCTCCCTGATCAACATTCATGTACGAACCACTGAGGGTATTTATATAACGAGTGTGCTACATAAGAGATGATTACAACACATTAAAGGGTCTCATCAGCTCTTCATATAAATATCTATAAACAACCCTTGTGTATGTATGAATATGCTGATTATTCTGGACGTTGAAAACTGGCACACAGGCTCTGAAAATCAACAGGACATGGGGAAAGGCATTATGGGGGTTTGTAAACAGAATAATTTAATATGCAGCAAATCGTTAGGGGCTTTAAGGACACCGATGATGTTTGTTCGTATTTTTCTTCTCCTCCAGTGTGTTATATAGGTTTCTGGTGCATGTGAGAGGACTTGAAGGTTTAGAAAGGGAACTCTTCTTTCCCACAGAAACGCAGCTCCTGGAAGACCTCGTCAGTAGTCCCGCCTTTAATTCTGTGACTTCATCACATCACAATAGTGCATCATTTCTGCCTAGCAGTTAGTTTGGCATGCAAGAATTGGTTGAGCACAGCTGCTCTGTTGTTGCTAGCAGTGCTGGCTCAGGCGTGTCTGAGCTGACCAATCAGAGGAGGCTGGGTATTCAGAAGGGGGGCCTTAAAGGGACCGTATAAGAAAACTGATTTTTTTTTTTTTTAGCATTAAAGCATGTAAACCTATTCTAGTAGCAACCTCAAGTAAAAGTATGAATCTCAAAATGAGTATAATGTGTCTCCTTTGATAAAAGGCTTGATGTCAATGGCAAATTGTTGTTTTCTAGAGCATCAAAATAAACTATAGTATAAGCCTTAAGGACAGAGTTAATGTGTGTGTAAGGTTTCTCCTTAATTGTGTCTCGTATTGCTTAATGGTTTAATCCCAATAACAACATTTCACAGCACCATGAAAAAGTTCACATTATTCTTTAGCATGTAATTAACGGGAACTAAGTTTTGACGAGGTGAAAATGACTTTGACTTCACAACAAGGAACTTCAAAGCACAAAACATCAATTAAAAAAATGATGCACAGTTTGTTGTTAACTGTACTGTACATTTACATTTTGAAATACCTTCTGTGCAAGCACTCATCGCTTGTGAAATCCTCCAGCTGACGGTGGATTTTCTATATCATACTTAATTAAAGGTAGCAACAGCTGGAGACACAGGCAGCTAGTCTCTTTGATTACAGCGTGCCTCACTGGAAACCAACCGAGTCTACGGTGAAATATACCGTCAACACACAGAGTCGAGTCAAAGAATATTCTTCTCATTGCATGTATTTTTCACCAGTTAAAAATCAATATTACCGCAGGAGATGGACCTGGAGGTCATGTTACACCTCTACATATGGGGGACGATGTCCATTATTAAAGATGCAATCCACACAAAAATGATGCTGGTTGAAGATTGGAGGCTGCTGCACAATACTGCTGCATTATGAACCATGTGAACACACAGCGCATTAATCATTTAGGCGTGATATTTTATAGGACATGTGACGTCACTTCACCTCAGCCTACCCTCCAATCTCAGCGTCTAATTCTCTCACATGTAATATGGGGACGTTAACACTCACAAAGTTGAGGCGACGTGTGGTTTGTGAGAAGTACTTCAGCCTGTTGTGGCCTGCGGGAGATGCGCTCATGTTGTTGTCAGCCCAAGCAGGCGAAAGTAATACCGATGTGAGACAATTAGAAAGGGAGGGAGCAGGTGACCAAGGAGCTGAAGAGGCAGACAGAGTGACAGTGTGGAATGTAAATCAAGACCACAAACACACTCGCGACCAGATGGGAGGGAGGAAGTGATATTCTGGAAAACAAACATGCAATCCGTTCGCATCACATAGGTTTCTATTTACAACTTCTGGTATGTATGTGCACGTGGAGGCACAACACCAGCCGGTCCTCTCACAGGAAATCGCTGACTGCCAATCATTTTTCTCTCCCTGGATCTTTCATGGCAGAGAGTGGAGGGAGGAAAGAGTGCACTCTGTGTGCATTTCAGCCTCATTCTCTGTCTGTACATTGCACTGTATACAAAACACAGCGTCTGCTTCTTGCTAAGTAGGTCACTACACCTCCACTGCTCCTTCCCTCCAAGGCTCCCCTCCTCTCCATCACTGCACCATCTGTATTCTCACCGCACGTCTCGGCTTTTCTACACATTTTTGCTTATTTTGAATTACACTATGATTATTGTCACTATGTAAATCTTATGCAGCCATATGTATGTATGTATGTATGTATGTATATGTATATATGTATATGTATATATATATGTATATATGTATATATATATATATATATATATATATATATATATATATGTATATATATATATATGTATATATATATATATATATATATATATATATATATGTATATATGTATATATATATATATATATATATATATGTATATATGTATATATATATATATATATATATGTGTATATATATATATATGTATATATGTATATATATATATGTATATATGTATATATATGTATATATATGTATATATGTATATATATATGTATATATATATATATATGTGTATATATATATATATATGTATATATATATATATGTATATATATATATATGTATATATATATATATATGTGTATATATATATATGTATATATATATATATATATATATATATATATATATATATTATATATATATATATATATATATATATATATATATATATATATATATATATATATATATACATACACACACACACATACACACGCACACATATATACATACACATACACACACACACACACACAAAATGTGGCTGGCATGATGATTTAGAAAGTTAGATTATTGATCATGATTGTTTGACCTAGCATGTGACCGTAGCTCAACAGGTTTCAGTTACATTATGAAAACGTCAGCCACTTAAGGTAAATTAAGGTTTTGTAAATTACTAGGCGGGAGCAGTGATGCACCACAGTGTCTTTCACATGTTGCTGAATATCTAATGGATATATGTGGTGGGACTTTGGTATTATTAGTTGGACATTTTGCATGTTCTCTTGGACTGAAGACCATAGATCTCAATTAAAATCTCAATACAGCTTTGGAGGCGGAGCCCTGTTCATTTCCTATTAAAACTACTAACTGGCGGATGAAGCCAAACAATTTCCACTTCCCAGGTATAACATTACTCAGACCCTCCATGTTGTGAGGCCCGTAGAGTGCACGTACTACAGACTTCCTGTTTAGAGTGCAGCTAACTTGAATGGGAATAAAATGATTTAATAGCGCAGCTAATCCAGACTTACGGACCAAATGGTTAAAATAACAGTCAGATGAGTCATTTCGCGGAAAAAACATGTTGTGATATCAAAAAAATGCATCTGCTAACATTACAGACCAACATTTGATCTGGCATCAATGGTTTTAATGGGCAGCTCTCTCTGCTGCCAGTGCCTTCAGGCTCACTAGGCTCAGATGATTGACTGGTTATGGCGCCAAATTAATAATTTGTTGCTAAAAATATTTGGCTGCATTGATTTCGATGGACTTGAGCCTCTTCTCTCTCTCAACACATTTAAGTTTTTTCACCTTTTGTTACTTGCCTCCACTATTTTCACCACCTCACAAAGACGGTAAAGGGGAGAAGCCGTGGTTCAGTTAGAACTGGCTGAAACAAAGCAGCTGATCGGGAAGGAGAGCGTGATGGATGTCGTACTCAACCACAGGCAGCCCGTTCGCCCGGGCCAATCAGCCACACAGCACTTGGTTATTTTCATTTAAGCGGAGGCTGGTGTTACTTAAAAATATGTATATCTTGCGTTCCATCAGGCCCAATTGTCAGACCCGCTGGGAAGAAAACTCCTAGCGCTCCAGAAGTCCATTACTGGCCACATCCCAAATGAGGCCTTTTCAATCCCTCCTCAATCCTGAACTGTGTCTGTCACCTTGTCGTTTCCTTCCAATCCACTCTCACATTTTGTCCTCGTCTCCTTCTCCTCTCCCTTCCAACTCATACACAGCTCAAAACTGCTTTATTGTCAAACCAAGCTGAACAGGCGAAGGCTTGCGGGTCTCAAAGGCATTAAAAATACATGACAGACAGAAAGAAACAGAAAAGTTGAGGGAGGAAAAGAAAGGCGTAAGGGGAATCGACAAAGAAGACGGAGGTGGAGTGCATTGCAGCCTAGTCGAACACAAATAGTCGGAGCCACAGCAGCTAAAGTTGATGAAAAATGTGGCGGGAGACTAAAAGAAGGGAGAACATGGAACCTACGGAAAGTGAGCGAGAGGAAGAGGAAAGTAAACACTGAGGAGTGACATGCAGAGGTCGACTCAAGGGACGTTAAGGTGTGAAAAAGATACTGAAAATTATAGAAAAACAAGCAAGTAGCTGTGAAAGAGGATGAAGACACGCGTGGGATTGGTTTCACAGTTTTGTGCACATTCAGCTAGTTTTTGGGGGAAAATGTTTATACAGGCTGTTTAACTGTTTGCCATCCCTTTCATTAGCTGAGAGCACCCAGTGGGACGGAGCAAGAGGGAAAATCAGAGTGAGAGCAAAGTTCAGAGGCGGGAAGCTGCTTCGATCCTGCCTGAAGAATTATCAAGAGTTTCCAGCCAAAAGCCTCCAGATCCATATATTTAAGAGTACTTTAATACCCACACTTGTGTTTCCCTCAGAAGTATGATGTTGGAAAAGAGTGAGTGTGAAGAAACGGCAGGCAGGAGGCGACAGCTGACGAAAAATTAACAACAAAACAACAAACCACAATATAGGGAGATAAAACGTGAATCATCAGCAGAGGAACACTGGAAATTGGTCATTTACATTTCTACATTTATATAAGTAATGTTAATTTGTACATTGTTAAAGATTTTTTTCAAAATTCCAAGTTAACTGTCTACATTAAATCAAACCAAGATTTAAGTCAAAGTTTAGAAATGTACTTGCTTTCTGCAGAAAAACTTGATTTTAACATAGAAAATATTCTGTATTTAAAACAAAAAAACTTTCCTCATTATGTGGGTGCTTTAAAATCAATAGGATGCATTTGAAGACATCATTAATTTCACTTCAATACATTGATTCTAAAAACTTAAATTGGGAGTTCTCCATAGCATGGCTATATAATTCCATAGCAAGCTTGCAGTTTAAGCACTGCTTTTGTTTTGGTCTTTCAATAACTTCATGAACTGAAATATATCAGTCATTCCACATTAACTCACTGCCTGGTGATACATCAGCATATACTGAAACATGTATTTTGGAAACATCACTCGTAAAAAAGTATTGTTTAAATATCTGCATATAACATTCAAAAGGTGCGAGATTCGTCATTGCTAAAGAAATAAGAGGCAACATATCACCAGGGTTACCACTAACTGCTGCTAACTGCAGCTGCTGTTAGCTAGTAGCTAGGAAGTTCTTACACACTGGACCTTTAAATGTTCTAAGTGTATACATGATTTAACCAAATGTGGAGAAAATCTTGCCGTTCAAGAACATTTTTGTACCCTCGTTCCTGAGTTTCTACGTCTCCAATTTTAAAATTATCTTTTTCCTCTAGCTTGCTCCTGTCATCCCTGTTAATCCTCTCATCCAATTCTTTTCCTCACCACGTCCCTCATGCACAACCGTTTGGTCAGTTCTAGCTATCACTCTGCCATTTGCCTCGATTTCACCTCGACCTTCCCCTTCCTCCTCCATCACTTAGACACCCTTTTCAGCTTACATTCTCCTCTTCCTCGACCCTCTCCGCTGGCTCTCAGTGAACATCTGTACTCTTTCTACAGTTTCTCCTCCTCTTGGCAACACATGCTGTAAATAACATTTCCCAACTCAAATAAAAACACACTTTAGTCCATCCTCTCTGCTCTGATCCAAAACTGGGATTTTTCTATCCTTTCTCCACCCATCTCAAACCGGTTTTCCATATCTGCCCTCTTTAAAAAAAAGATTTGGAAGCTGCATATCCACTTGAAATTGGATGACGATACACATACACCCATACACAAATGTGCACACCATTATATGCATGTGTGCACAGGCTTAGAAAATTAACTTTCAATTTGTGTAATTTTGCTTATGACCTCTCCGTCTGTCACAAATACCCACACACACTACAGAGAGAGGTAAATTAATGAGCAACATTTTTATCGGTGAAACTAATGAATTAGCCTGTGAGGGATAATAGGAAACTGGATATGGATGATGTGATGGATAAGTGTGTGTTTGTGCATCTGCAGTGATGTTAATGTGTCTGTGTGTGCAGCATGTCCTTGTGCACGAGTCTCTTTTTTTTTTTCCCCCAACAAGGACAAAAGCACTTTGATCATTATGCCGAAGCCTTGATCTACCACTGCAGTAATGTATCATGCATCACAGATTCCTCCTCGCTATCATTGCCTTCTTACTTTACCGACTCTCCGTCTTCGTGTCTTGCCCTAATCAAAAACACAACCAGATCTGTCCAGTAGTGCAACTGTGCACATCTGCGAGAAGAAAACACACTTTTGATCTCCCAATCTGATTCCCCGTGTCTTTTCATGTCAGGTTTGGTCTCCTACGCCTGCTCCGACTCAGACAAACACATGAATATTGTGTGATGTATATTGTGCGCATGTTGTCATGTCACCCACATCCTTTTATCACGTGTGCATGAGCATGAGAGCAACCACTGCGACGCTCTCGTCCCTCATTCTGTTCTGCAGCGTGTTGATTCTTAAGTAGCTTTACATGTGCTTCATTATAGACAGTTTGTTTCTTCTTTCCACTTGACAAAATAACTTTTGTTTTAAAAGAAAGTGGATGAGAATTATTGATAACATCACTTTACCTCATAATAACACACTTATTTAGATCATAATCAAAGTAATGGAAAGTTATTTACCTTGAGGCTGGTATCAAGGTTTATTCTTTTAAATTCTTCAGTGGTTAAATTATTAATCACAACAGTAAATATAATTCATTATGAAATAGTTCACGAGCAGCAAGGAATTATGTGCCACAATATGACGTAAAGGTTGCATTGTTACAAGGTAGCACGATCAGAGTTTTGGTTTGGTGAGTTATGTCCTTGGTAGGGATGCAGAGTTCCTGAGCTGATAACGTGCCGAGGTGGTCAGCAGTTAACTAGAAATCAGAGAAATGCCTCTTCGCTGCCTCCAGGTGCGCTCACACAGGCACTGGTATCTCTGCTCAGCACTTCAACATCAAAGACCAACATCAACAATGAGCTTTTGCTCTGGACGGACAGAGTTCTGCCCTGCATGTAGTCCAGAAATGATCAATAAAGTCAAATTGTTGTTTTGTCCAACTACAACAATGGTTAACACTTCTCATGTACCAGAGAAGGAGACAAACAGGAGAGTAATAACTTCTTGATAACGTTTCCAGCAAACTTAATTTTGCATTCAAGAAAGCCAGCGACCGTCATTAGGCTGCAGTACTGCAGGACAGCAGTAGATACAATCTTGATCAGAATACGGGGTGTTTGTTGGTGTGTGCATTTTTAAAATGTGATTTACTTTCTAACAGTTTGGCCCCAAATCTCTCAAGTGTCCTCATTATCTTCCCCTTCCTCCTGCCTTCTCTCAGTTCTGTCTTGTAACCAGTGAATTTTGATGGGCCACATGCAGAGCCATGACACCATTACCCCCTCTTAGCTTCTTCGAGACTTATTTAATCTTGTCGAAGTCCTTTCTGTTCTTCCTTCCATTAGTCCCTCCATGTCTTTATGTCAAGCAATGAGCTTGTCACTGCCAGGAGTATTAGTATTAAACTCAAAATTATGTGTGGATTTAAATCCCTGACAACACAGTTGTCCTCATTACCCCTACCTCCCTGCATCCTATCCATTATTCATCCATCCCTCTTTCCACTTTCTGCCAGTGACTGTAGTGTTTGTTGTCGCCATGAGTGTTGCTTTGAAATTCTAAATCTGTTGTTTAGCTTGCAGTCCCTGTCCGTACGTTCATTTTAAAAGCATGTTTTGGAACAGCTGACTGGCGAAACAGAGTAAATGGAGCCTCTCTGGCCCCAGAGCCCAGACTCATTAAAACATAACACTCATGTTATGTGGGGAACAAAACTGAACACACCCTGGGAGAAAGCCCCTTTAATACACGCTGCAGTTCTTATATGACACCCCATCTAAATCAATGTTGACTCTCAACCAGGAGGGAGAGCTCGTAAAACACACTGTTTGTCATGTGGGGATCTAAAGTAGTACACGTCTGAACGCCTGGTTCTAGGCCAATTAAAAATATACTCTTATTAAGACTCCAATTGAGTCAGATTAGTCTGACGGCTCCTGGCACAGGTCAGATGAGGACAAACCTAAATCAGGGTAGGCTTACTGACCTTGGCACCAAGGTTTTAGAGTCTGACGCGTCCATATGCTCTATGAAGAGAGAGCGTGCTCTCCAAGGCAGTACACAAGGAAGAGCAACACACGCTTGTTCCATCAAACGGAAGCTTGACCACAAATACAGTGACCTCCATAATGCATGTCAATTAAGATCGCTGCATCGACTGTGGTGGAGTTAACGTAGGAGCTGATTCACTGTACCAAAGAACAGATTAAGTTCAGTTTGTGTCTCTCT